>VXBJ01007365.1:223250-253253 GCA_013400055.1 Nycticryphes semicollaris
GTGTTAGAGCAGTTCAGATGTTACTGTTAGAAGGAAAGGGCTGTGAAATTTCATGAGCTTTTTCTCTGCAAACCTGGAATATTCACTCACTCAGGTTGAGAAATAGACATGGAGTAAAAGGCAAGATAGGATCAGTGAGGAGTGAAGCCACAATTTGTCAAATAAAATAGTTATTATTTCTATAATATTTAATTATTTTTTTACAACTTTTCTCTCTTCAGTCTCTAAACTTGTAAGGGTTTTCACTGAGTCTAAGTGTATTGATTTTTACTGATGCAATGCAGTTGATCCACAAATGCAAATTAAATTTGGTGAGTAGACACATGTAAAACTGTGAAGGTATAGTAAAATACAAAAAATTAAACTGAAATAATGCCCTAAAGGGAACCACTTCAGTGTTCTTCAGAAAAGTGAAATTCTGAGGAAAACACTGATAAAATTAACCATTATAAAAGGTTCAGAAATGAAGAGAATAACTTTCCATATTTAAAAATCTTGACAATTCAGATATGTAAATAAGTGACCAGAAGTTGAGTCTGATTGACTGGGGACCTATGTAAAATAATTCTTCAGTGAGAGTCTTGACCAAATAATTTTAAGTAATTATTCTAGTTTCACCTAAGGCTTTACTTCCTTTCTTATTCCACCTTTAAGATTTTCTGTTCCTTATATTTTTCCTTATTTTTTTTTCCTTAGTTCCTACTAGTTTATTTTCGTTTCAAATCCTAATCACCTTAGCAACATTAAGATAGTCATAATTTGTTCTGTACTGTGTAACATGTTGGGCCAAGAGGAAAAAAAGTCTTTTAGTCAAAGCTTGACTACCTTCATGATATGGAAAAAAACTGTCTCGCTTTCTTGATTAAGAAGCAGAAGCATTCAGTCATCCATAGCTAGGCAGGTCTGAAATACCCTATGGTAATCCTACTGCAAGTCCTCCAATCTGCCTGTCAGCTCTGTAGGTGCATCCAGGATGCTAGAGTACTTCCAGTGCTGTGGGATGCCTGCTGGTGAGTAGCTGAAGCACACCTGTGTTGGATAGGTGATATTAGCCACTTGGGTGATATTAGATATTAATCTGTAGCTATCTACATGGTAACACCTAAATTTTCATAATTTGAAAGCTGAATCCCAGCCTGAAAGACCTAGCTCAACAGATATATGGGAAAAACTATNTAACTTTGATGTGTCCTTGCTATGCCTAGCTGCCTTTTTCTAGGTCATGATTTCATACTCTCCCATGAATTTTTTAACCCATATATCTTAATAAAAATTTTAGCTTTTACCAGCTGATGGATATTCCTGAACAGTGGTGATATTCTGCTATTTCCAGTTTTTAATCATTTTACAACAGTTATCCATAAGCTTGATTTCTAACACAGAAAATAGATAAACNCTTGACCAAATAATTTTAAGTAATTATTCTAGTTTCACCTAAGGCTTTACTTCCTTTCTTATTCCACCTTTAAGATTTTCTGTTCCTTATATTTTTCCTTATTTTTTTTTCCTTAGTTCCTACTAGTTTATTTTCGTTTCAAATCCTAATCACCTTAGCAACATTAAGATAGTCATAATTTGTTCTGTACTGTGTAACATGTTGGGCCAAGAGGAAAAAAAGTCTTTTAGTCAAAGCTTGACTACCTTCATGATATGGAAAAAAACTGTCTCGCTTTCTTGATTAAGAAGCAGAAGCATTCAGTCATCCATAGCTAGGCAGGTCTGAAATACCCTATGGTAATCCTACTGCAAGTCCTCCAATCTGCCTGTCAGCTCTGTAGGTGCATCCAGGATGCTAGAGTACTTCCAGTGCTGTGGGATGCCTGCTGGTGAGTAGCTGAAGCACACCTGTGTTGGATAGGTGATATTAGCCACTTGGGTGATATTAGATATTAATCTGTAGCTATCTACATGGTAACACCTAAATTTTCATAATTTGAAAGCTGAATCCCAGCCTGAAAGACCTAGCTCAACAGATATATGGGAAAAACTATTTTATCTCCTTCTTTATTTGGATTCTTAACACGAGATACATCCATGTGTTTTCAGCTGCTTGCAGAAAGATGAGTGGTCCTCCAGCAGAAGCTGTTCTCTAGAATATCTTGTTCCCAAGAAAATAAATGTACTTATATTATAAAGGTATGAGAGTTTGTGTCATGATAGAAGGCGGCAAATAATGTACATTTTGGTTAGTATCAGTATAACATCTTAAAGAGTTTATTTGGACTTATAGAGGTGTTGTTTGTTGATAAAAATAAAACTTAATAGATACGATCAATGTGGTACCTTATGAAAGCATTTTAAATACTTGATTTTGTGTGACTGCATTATTCATAGGAAACAAATATTGTCCCTAATGCAACCCAGACACACCAAAGATTTTAGGACTTTCCCCACAGCTGTGGAAAAAGAGTAAGAAAAAGTAAGATTTATCTAAAAATACATACATTATATATTTGTAAAAAAAAAAAAAAAGAAGTTTTAATGTGTTCAGGATGAATGACTTAGCAGCAGTGTTACTGTTAAAATATATTGTAAATACATCATAAACTCAGTGAGACTTATTTATACAGATGTTAATTCGTGCCCTCATACTTGCAGTTAAAATGAGAACAAAGCATAAAGAGAAGCCATAAAGTGCCTGAGGCTTTCACATTATTATGTATTTAAGGAAAATAAAGTGGTCTGATGAGGCGATCTGTCTTTCTGTTTCCATGCAGAACCATAATTCTTAATCATGGAAGAGAGAGTAGATTTTAGAGATATTGTTTAGAGATGGCTTTTGTCAGTGTTAGGTTGACATCTAGTTGGACTAGATGACCTGAAAGGTCCCTTCCAGCTTAGGCAATTCTAAGATTCTATCATCTCAATAAATCTCGTAAGAATTTGTCTTGTGTTAGGGGAAATGAACCACACATCCAAGCCATCTTATTGCAATTTACCACTGCAGAAATTACTTTATTTGTAATTGGCTTCCACAGCAAGTAGCTTTACCTGGTACATTGGTTAATCTACTGCATAGTCAGGACTGAGGAGCATCTTTGCCAGCTTCAAATGACTGCAAAAAAAATGTAGTGATAGGGACTTACCTGATGCTCTGTTTCAATAGAAAGACCGTATGATTAAATATCATTTTCTCCCTAATTTCTCAGAGAATGAGATTCCATAATGATGTCAAAAGTAGGGTTTTTTTTTTAAAAATCACTTTTCATTTTCCAAAGCACCAACACAATACAGTAAATGTCATTAAAATCAGGAAAGATGCTTCATTAAGAATCACTCTAAGTGTTAAAACCATGAACGTGTTGATTTTTCAAAGACATTTGTGAAAGTTTTGCTAAACCATTTTCTGCACCACTTTGAAATGTAAGGGTCAACAGTTTCACCTGGTACTTCTAAGATTAAAGAGAGGGTTAATAGGTGAGAACAAATTTTGTTTCTTCATCTGGTTTTGTTATGTATATTCACTTTAATATATTAGATAGGTGACATTATATGAGTAGGAGAAAGTATGTTTTTATGACTTCAGGTACAAATATTTTTTACTGACAGGCTGCATTCACATCATTTACCCTGTGTAATTAGACAGATGTGTTAGATGAGTGAGAGTGGGCTTTAGGTGTTGACAATGTGACAATGTAGAGTGTACCTCTCTATTGTCAAAGTTACAAATACTAAGTTTCACTGTTGACCTTTTCAAGACCATGCATAATAGTTATTACATGTATATAATAGAGGCAAAAGTGTAATATGAGCCCATTCCACTATGCAATGCATGGGGTGTATGCAAAGAACTTTTCAGGTAGGAGAAATATCAGAATTTGTAACGTCTGGATTCAGTATACTTTCTGATACAATATCCTTAAAATGCTAGATCAAAAGCCATTTAATTTAATAACAGTCTTTGCAGCGTTTAGAGTAGGTATATTATCAGGTATATTTTCCAACATTTACAGTAGTATATTATTATATGTACAGATTATATGTATATTATGTACAGAATTTAACTGATTCCCCAATCAAACCTGTCTTTATATTTATCAAACTATTCCAGAATACATTGCACTCAATCTGAAGACTCTCATCACTTCAATGAAAAATGAATGAGACCAGTAAATGGTAGAGATAGAATGTTGTAACATCAGAGAAAACAGTAGTGACTAGCAAGACTGTAAATGTATTTTGTATGTGCAAAGAAGTACTACTACAGAACTAGATGCTCAGACTAATTAATACTGTTGGCCAATAAATTACATTTTTAATCACTTGGGCAGTATGATGAGTATGCTTTTTTTTTGTTTTTTTTTTTTTTTTTTGTCTATTTTATCTACAAATTATACTGGTCTCATCAAAGTGATTTTAAATGCATGCATATTTTCCATCACACAACTGTGAATTTTGAAGATGTTTGTAATTTACACATACTTAATAATATCACATACTTTTAATTTTATAGTGCTTACTAATGACTGTGTTATTCTGTTGACAAGATTTTATCACTGTATTTCTATTTTGATTAGTGTCCTAGGGAAGTACTCTTTTTATTCATTTGAATTTCAGTAGCATATGCATTCTAAAATTATCACCATATACAGCTATGCACTTTTTTGGTAAAACCTTAACCCATAGATAAATATAGATAAATTAGTGTACAAATAAACATTGGTTTTGATTATACTTACCAGGAAAACCAAAACAAAACAAAGGGAGAAACACCACCATCTGAGTAGAAGTTATCAGGTACTTATAGAATTTTTCAAGTTATTTTTGAAATTTTCAAAGAATAAATAAACCAGAATTTACAGTGTTTAATTTCTATTAGTTTTCCACTATAACATTCGTTTCCTTACTGTAAAAATCTGTATTATACATTACAATAAACTTTTCTTGGAGAAGGTGATGTGTCACTTGTGGGCTGCCACAAAATGAAAACTGCAGATCATTCTTAAACAAAGGAAAAGCAATTATAAAAGCATTGCCATTTCAGAAATTTAGAAGGACAGAGAAATTATTTTGTAAATGCAGAATAAACATGTGGAAAAATAACAATATAGACCACAATTTAGAACGTGATTACACTTCATCATGTACTAAGACTTTGTCAACATTGAGGAAAGATGAGGTATTAAAAAAAAAAACAACAAACAAACAAAAAAACCAACCAAACAAAAAAACAACCAAACATATTATGGTTCCCAAATTAAAGCAGATGACAATGAGCGTTATCTGACAGAAAAAAGAAAACCACAGCCAGTATCATGGTTTATGTTATCAGAATAAGATGGATTATGTGGTAGCTGGCTGATTTGTACATGATACAGTACATAGTTCATAGACTGAAACAGTTAGCTTGTAGTGGTCTAGAAGCAAATTTATCTTTAATTAATAATATTTTCTTTTTTTTTTNTTTTTTTTTTTTTTGCATTTATCACAGTAAATAAGTTTGCAGAAATAAACATGAAACAAATTTCAAGCAGAATTTAACTTAAGTTAGCAATGTTTTCAAAATGTAAAACACTTGAAAACTGTCAAAAAGATAGCCTGCTTTTATAACAGGCGTTCCTCACATGTTTGATTTCTTATTAGTGAAATCTTTACTATTAGTGTTTGTCAAGATATTTTTGATATTTTTTTCTTTTTTATGAACACTGTGGTTACACAACTGTGTGGTTACTTAACTTGCTGTGGTTACTCAACTTATTACGGTTACCTAACAGGGACCTTACTTCAACATTCAGCATACAAAGATGTTTTCTAAATTTACTGCTGGTTTAGGAAGTTGAGTTTCCACATAATTCAATGTGCATTGATCTGAAGTTATAAAACTTATTTGTTTGTTTGGTTTTAGGGCTTTTGGGTGGTGGTTTTTTGGTTTGTTTGGTTTTTTTGGGGTTTGTTTTTTTATTTTTTTTTAAGTGCAGATATACTAAATGCTTATTTAAATAGCTGATTTATATGTACAGAATAGCTGTATGTAGAAATAGAAAATACTAGTTGGCAATGTTCTCTGTAGTATAGGGAACACACCTGAACTTTATTATGCATTGGAGTTTTGCTGGTGCTGAGATAAAGTGGTGTAGCTAGTAAAGTGTCTCTCTACCTAGAGCTTGGTTGTCTAGACTTTAGAGATGGTTGGAAAGAACAAAGTTAGCATCTGAACTGCTAACATAAATCTGAAGTTCTGTCTCTGAAATCTGGTATTTGACTCACACCAGCACATTTGATACTTCTGCCCATTCATGGGAGCCTTTCCTTGTGTGGGAAAATGCACTCTTTTCAGAATATGGTCCAGAATATGTATAAAGATGCATACTGTACCTACTTTTTGTTTGTTTGGTTATTTGTTTGTTCATTTAGGGATTTTACCTCATAAATGGGAAACCTGAAAATACTGCTGATTTCAGGTTACTGGAATTCAAGATCATATTTTGTTGTTTGCACAGGGAAGCTGTCTATTTCTCTACACATGAATCACTGCATAAGAGGCTGATAAACCGATAGGGTCATATGGAGATTAATCAAGAAAAAACATGACTCTGAGCATGCAAGTCTGTGGAAAAAAACCAAAACCAACAGCAATCAGGTTTCTAGTTACTACCCTCAGAGTTTGCAGTCTTTATGCATGGTATGTTTTGTCACTGGATTAAATAGCACTGCAGAAAAGAGGAAATAGCAATGAAATCTGCTATATGCTAGACATCTTCATTTAGATGTTTTGATGAAAGTTATCATGAGGGGGGTTTTATTTCAATTTTTTTGTTTCACAACTAGCAAATAAGCCAACTCCTATGGGCCAATCTAGAATTCAATAGCCTAGGTGCAGTATCGACACCTATTAATTTACCAATCTAAATAAATAGTACCCATTGTGAAAAACAAGTGCTTTTTAGACTAGATAGCTACTAAACTGACACTTTTCTGGATCACTTTTTTTGACTTATGGACCTAAAATTATTCATTTCCAACATAGGGATCTAAAATATTAATTTTTGTATCAGGCAGGTTCATTTCACCTTTGTGTCTTATGCTCTGACTGCAGTCATAAGACCTGATTTCTAATATATTATGCATACTTTCTTGAGATCTGTAGACATTCTATGGTTTTCTTTGGAAGATAATACCAGCAGTGAAACTCCTAGATTTGAACATGGCTTTAAAAATCTGGAACTGTATTCATACATACAAATGCCTTCAGCAAACAAAAAAGTTGAATCTCTGGTTCTATTTTTCCCTTATAATAAGGCATAATACATGTGTTGTGAAATAAAATTGTTCCACATTACACAAAGGTAAAGTTGTGGAAGTATTTACCTTTTTGCTCCAGAAAAAGTTAGCATTTTGATTTTTCAGTGCTGATTTTGTGGAAAAGGAAAACATGCACCTTTTAAAGATCCACAAGTTCCTTGTAATCAGTGTTTTGTTACTCTGATCCTATAGGTATCCTCTATGTTTTTCTGACTGATCTCACTGGGAGAGCCACATCCAGAGCAAAAGGAGAACAGACCCTTATTATTTACCATGTCTTTCGTTTGTCTTGAGATGTTTTATCGAGATGCGGGTACTACGTTATATCTATCTGTGTATAGCTAAATGTTCTTTTTCTTTACATATTTTTCTGTTCCTACTTTTGGTTCCTCCTTAAAGTCATATCCAAATGTTGCTTGCCAATGCATGGATTTAGTATAATCTCCATTACCACAAGTGATTTTTTCCTGATATAATGGAAGTGATACTTCACATCTTCGTCTTAATTCATTTATCTTTTCTCCATTTGTTTCTATTCTCAATTTCCTATTTATTTTGCTTCTTCTTTCTTCATTGTTTTTCTTTTTTGTGATGTGGAGATACTCTCTTTTGTTACCTTGACATATTGCAAAGTCTGTTTTAGCTATATAATGCTTTCTTATTTCTAAATTGCATGTGTGATTTTTAATTATTATTATTTTTAGTAACACTCATTTTTAAATATAAGTATATAAATGTGCTTACACACATACGTACCTCTCTATATAAAATCCTAGGATAATATATCTGATAGTTGTTGAAAGATCCCTAGTTATTCAACAAAATATGCTTGAAATTTACTCAGTAGGTTCTAGAAACGTTTTATACCAAAGTTTCTCAGTTCTACTCAGTCATCCTTGAGTGTTTATATAACTTACTGTAGGTTGCCATTGACAGCAATAGACTTACCAGGGAGCTTTACTTCTGCCTTGGAGCAGCAACTGTGAGAGTCTCAGACATCATCCAGGATTCCTGACACCCAAGCATCCCACACAAATGAGTAAAGTGTGCCATGCATTCACCCACATTTCTATTTGGAGTTCCCACACAGAAATATGGGATTCATGTTTGACTGCGATGGCTGTACAAGTTAAATATACATTGCATGCATATTAATGCAATGTACTCAATTTGCTTTTTCATAAATTGTTTGTAATTTTTAAAATTATTTCTCTGCAGAATAATATCTTTATTTTTTTCACTGTATAGCTGTCCAGAATGCATCAC
Organism: Nycticryphes semicollaris; assembly: GCA_013400055.1. Lineage (NCBI taxonomy): Eukaryota > Metazoa > Chordata > Aves > Charadriiformes > Rostratulidae > Nycticryphes > Nycticryphes semicollaris. The sequence goes on from VXBJ01007365.1 coordinate 231,759, forward strand.
GTCTTTTATCATAAGCAAATAGAATATATATTTTTTTTAAAACCTGGTTGCCTAAGAGCAGACGCCATCCAACCATTCAAGTATTCAAGGAAATGGCCTGATTTTCTGAGATGGTAATAGTAATGGACACTGTAAATGAATCTCACACAGTAATGACAGGGTATATATGCATTCTTTTACTGTTATGACATAGAATTATTTCTATATTAAATTTATTTCTGTGATTTTAAGATCAAACCCAGCATTCCAAAAATAGTACATGCTTTTCCTGTTAAGTCTTGAAGTAGACGTGGCAATTTCAGAAAAGCAAAAAGTCTGTTTGAAAGTTCAGGTTATTTGCCTTCTTGCTTTTCTTTCAACATCTTCTTTCACCATTTAAAAGCTATTAAATTTTTCATTGTGCAGGTTGCTCATCTCCTGTCTGATCACCTGCTTTTTCTGCTGTCAGTTCAGCAGTTTCAAAAGCAAGGCCAGCTAAACAGCTTGTACTTGCACCAGTTCTGTTTCACAACAGAATAAAGCTACTTAAAACACATTTTTGCAGGTAACTTAGCAGAAGTATTGACAGATCTTCAGGCAGTTCTTGAGGCCAAAAGGTACTAATAGCACCTGCATATACACCCACAGAAATGGCTACCTTGGTTAGGTTTCATAATATTCTCTGCTCCAAGATGTAGAAATCATACATTATATAAACATACCTCTCCTCCCCCCCCTTTTTTATTTTTCTACATATGTGACAGCATTTCAAAGAAATTTTGATTTAATACTCATCACAAGTGGCAGACAGCCCTGCAGGTCAGCTTCTGCTGTTCCTGCAGAGCTCCATACAAGGGGTGCCATCAGTCTGAATGAACTCATACACACTATATATTATTTTGATAAAAACATAAAACCAGCATCATATGTGACACAGCATTGGTCTGCTTAGTCAGTCGTACTAACTTACAAATGGACAGACATAATGAGAGGCATATAAAACTTTAAAGCTGGAACAACTTTATAAATAACTGTTAGTGACTTATTTCACATCAACAAAGAACTTCACTGCTTCATTTACATGTGTAATCAGAAATTATAGCATAGCATCAGGAATTCATAGCCTGAGGGACATCATAGTTTCATATATTTTATTCTTATACAGTATGGTCATAGTGGATGGCTAAAGAAAGGCTCCACAGTAGTTAAGACAACATTTTATTAGCTTTCCTTAATTAACAAAACTTAAAGTGTCACCAACATTTTGAAGAAAAAANAAAATAGTCACAAATGGTAAAGAATCATGCCACATCCTGTGTGGGTTTGTCTCTCCTTGCTGACTATAGAGATAACTTACTAGATTTTCAGATGACATTTGCAGACAAGATGAAATCTTCATTATAAATCACCTCATTTAGATAAAATCAACAAAGAAGTTTAGAAATTGATTACTATTCACCTGTTATAAAGGTAATTCTGTGTTATAAAGACTGGTTTATAAGCTAGTTCATAATTCCCTAGTCATCTGAAATTACATTGAGCAATGACTTAAGCTAACCCTGTGACTTTGCACTGAAAAGCATTTGAAGTAGTCACATGGTTTATTTTGGGGTCACAACTGTCAGGACAGTACCGTCCAGCTGAGGAGTGTAGTGGTGACTTCTTAAATTATTCCAGCTAAATTGATAAGATTATGTTATTATTCTCCCCATCAGATGCTTCCTGCTGTATTTATTATGAAGACTGCCAGCCAAAAAATAATGCAAAATAGCTAAGTACTTTCTGACTATATCTTTTTCTCAAGGTACATGCAGCTTTTCCAAATTATGTTGTCCCAGGAAGTTTTTACTAATAAACTTGTTAACTCACTGGTCTAGTTTTGTATCTTTTCGGAAGTTCCCTAGAATATGACTTTAAAAGATGTTGCTTTTTAGAGAAGACCCAGATAAATGGAAATTAACTTTCCTGGCTTACGCTAAGTAGAGATAGCAGAGGAACAAAAAGTCATGCATGGCTGACACTGAAGTGGAGTACAGATCTATTTTATACATAATACATTTATGACAATTTTCAGGAGCTGTTTATTCTGTTACTCCTACAGTGCTGCTGAGGTCCATAGGTCTTTGTATCTTCCTGCATATGTTCTAGTCACATTAGCAAGTATTACCCTGGTGCAGTTTTACCATATGCAGCCAGAAACTACAATATTATGCAATTTATCATGGTTTTCAGAGAGGGAATTTTCTTCTCTTTCCCTAGTCTTGAATGGGCTTCTATATCCTACCACACAGTTGTGAAAAAAAACCCTAATCCTCCTGACAATGAGAAATTCAGATGGGTAACGTAGGATTTCTCCTTTCTGTTTTCACATTAAATGACCTGTAATTGTACTTTTGGAACTAAAGAGACTACTATAGATATATATACATGTATAGATAGGTAGGTAGACAGACATAGAAAGATATTCTGTGCATGTGTGTGTGTGTGCAAACAAAAAAACAGATAAAAAAATAATTCATTTATCAATGGAGAAAGAGTTTTTCAGAAGTTTTAGCTGTGCTTTGGTAGTTTAATTTTCAGCAGTTACAATGAAAATATTGTTCTCGAAAATATGCATTTTCTTGCACTATCATGTGCAGTTATTTTCTATCTGGCTTCTGTTGAGTTTGGGATTCAGAGCTGACCTCAGTGGCAGCCTGGGTAGTCAAGTAAAAAGTAATCCTCACAATAAGGAAGAAGAGAACCTGTTTGTTTGTTTGCTTCATAATAAAGAGGATATTAGGAAAAAGAATATATTCGTATGAAGAGTGAATCTTTCTATAAATAGAAATATATATTCCCTTATACGTAATACACAAATACTAGCAAAAGGTAATATCTAAGTGGTTATCGTATTTCTACAGCTAAATTTGCATTTGGTACAATAATGGGGGGGGAGGGATAACGGTAAAGAATATTTTTGTATGAAAGCTCATAGAACATTTTATTATAAGAAATTTATGAAAAAGCAAAATTGTGGTGAATTGCTGCAAGTCACACAGCAACAAACTTTCACCTTCACCTCTCAGGTAGCAAATGGGTGCACCACAACTCAAATAGCCAGCTGCCAGAAGTGAAGTGTTCCTGGTGATAATGCTGCTGTTAGTATACAACAGAAAACTGTATCTGGTATTTTTAATGCTGTGAAAAAAGGTGCAAAATACTTTTTAACAAAAAGTACTACTGTCCAGTTGGTAGCCACTAGACCCATTAGCATATATTACCCTTTCTGACACTTTCTTTTCTCATAAATTACTTAGTGTCACGAAACTGGAAATCGAGGAAAGCCTGTTATAAAGAGGCAAGAGTTGGAGTCAAGTTTTTCCTGAGAATATACATTATTCCTTGCTTGTATGCTGTGACAATTACTGCAAATGTGTGAGGAGGTTCAGGAAAGATTCGGCAATGATTTTCTCTTTCCAGCCTTTTTCTTGTGGATGCTGACTGAGTTGACTGGTTTTGGAGGGAATTAATACATTCTGCTAAGGGACAACTTGTGATTGACTTAATCGGTTGCAATTTAACATCTGAAAGTTAGACATCTAAAATCTGAGCCAGGCATTTTAAGATCCCTTTATAGTTAATGGAGAAAAATAGGCTCCTCCAGGGATATTCATCTGTTCTATCTTATGATGAGATTAATGACTCTCTAGAGGTGCCTGTTCCTTTCCATTAGCTATAAAGGGAACAACTACAGTCATAGTACTCCCTAGGATATGGTGGGGATATTTTACTTTAACCAGGCATTCTCCTTAGAGAGCAAAACTTGCCATCATTTTTTTCTCCAGGCTCAGTATATTCATGCTCATGTTCCAATTTGTTGAGACAACACCCACTAAATCAGTTCACATGAGCAAAACTGAGAACTTTGTTTCAAAGCACCTCTGCAGTGTCAGGACAACAGTTGTATTCCAGAACTGGTCATAAGTGGGAAAAAAAAAAAGAAAATGTTTTGAATTAAAGTTCAACCTCTACAAATTTACAGGAGAGAAGTTTAAGAAATGGAAATTAAGACATGCCTGCCTAAGGCGTAATGGTCTGGCTGCTTTTTGCACTCTGAGGCTTCACACAGTTCAAAGGGGCAAGATTTTTGTCAGGACCAGTGGCTATGCCCAGTAATGGATCATGAATATATTTACATTTGGCATTAGCAAATGTAAACATACCCTGACCATACTTTTAATTACTCTGTACTTTAGGTATGTTACAGAAGCCATGTGTCTGTGCTGTTATGACACTGTGTGCCCGCACACTTAACATGCCTTTCTTTTCAGAAGGCTCCTGCAAAACTATGCAATAGCTCAGGCAAGGTGATGCACTGATGAACCTACCTGGCTTCAGGGTCCCTCAGGCCAATACGTAGGCCAGGAAAACTTGTAGCAGCCTAGGGCTAGTCATAGCCACATGCTTCAGCTACTGCTGAGTTAAAGTCAGCTACTGCTCCTAAATATGAAATTGAATACCTGAATTTAGCTCACTGTAGCTTGAGAACAGAGTTTATAGCCATTTCTTAGATCTTAAGCTTCAGTTTCAGATTTTTCCCAGCAGCCTCAGTTTGTGTCTTGATAACAGTGCAGAGGATCTTCCTTCTTGGCAGGACTGACCAAGGCAAACCTTTCCAAAACCACTCATCATTCTAAAAGACAATCTCTCCTCTTAATAAAGTAGCCTCATTCTTAGAATTAAAGACTCAGAAAGAGAAAACCAAACTCAAACAAAAAAAAACCCTATACTTCCTTCACCCATCTGAGTAATTAAAACTCTTACAATTCACCTGCAGAGGGAGTTTTCTCGACACAACTCTACTAGCTTGTGAGTCTGAAGGGTAACGTGACTGTGATGAACACACCAGGAATCAGAAATGACTTATAATGCAGTCTGCAACCTGCTTCCTCATGTCCTTCTTTCTGAGGACACCCGAATCTCATCAAGGAGTGGACTGTACTGGGTGAGTTGTTTTGGCAGCTCACAGCCAGCTCCCTGGAGCTCTTTATGCTCAAGACTCCCTCCTTGTCACACTGCAGAAGTCCAGGGCTAAAGCAGAGACAAGTTTTGTCACTCAAATGTCAACTTCCAGTTTTGTGATGGGAATGAGTGTGGGTCCCTAAGCTTCCAAGGTTTTTCTAGCTGAAATACTAGGCATATCTAGGAAATATCTGGGGTAGTCAATGTCAAATTCTCCTCACACATTGAATAAAAAGCTCCAACAATGCAACATATAGGTACTGCAGAGTGTAGCGTCAAAATACAGATACTTCTGCACTTACACTGTAGTTGCCTTATTTGATAATAGCTTTCATGTAGATGAATTTTTATAGCTTTCACATAAATATTCCTCCCACCAAAACATGAAATGTACAACTTTGTAAACAATTTGTAGGACATCGTGAAAGGAAATAAGTATTTCACAATTTGAAATCTGTCCCTCCACGAGAGGATAATAATATATATTCCAAAATCCTGATGAATCGTGCACTTTTCTTAAACATGGTGGTATAATTAGGGTAGGTCCTTTGCTTAAAAAAATCTGAGTGTGTGCTTTGATTGTGGATCACTGTGCATTAAGTTTTATTAAAGAATAGGTCATTGTGGTCCTGCTAATCTGTGTTGAGAGGAAGGATGATTAAAGAGGATCCATTAAGATGAAATAAAATACACATTATAATCTAATATGCAGCATGGAAATAATTAAACATTGTCTGAGAGATCAGTCCTAAAATTAACTAAATTAAGAATTTCTTTTTCTTACCAGTGATGCAGTTCTATTTGCAAAAGCAGAGTGCTAGATAAATGATAAGCTGAGGCCTTGTTATCTGGATTTAACAATGCTGGAAAATCCTTTAAAATATTTTGCTTTACCAAGATTGTGAAATATAATTGAATTAATTTTCTTTGCATTACAGAAAGACAATTTTTTTTACTGATGAAAGGGCCAAAAGTGACCTGCAGTGAAGAGATACACTGATCCAGACAATCCTTTTATCGTGCTGCCACTATTGGCAGCAGCATGTCGAGAGTGTGCTTTTATTTTGAATTTATTTGAATTAGTGAGCGTCTGGGTTGCTCCGATTCATTTAGAAGAAGCTTAGTTCCATTATTCTGGTTTATCACTCATGCAGCAGGGTCTGTAGATGCCTAATCTAGTAATTATCACACTATCTCCCTTGGCCTCTATTAAGAAAACCAGAGTCAGTTTTCAAAAGGGGATGAAGCAAGAGACATTCTTTTTAATCTGCCTGATCTGAATTTTCCACTGTGTAGGGCAAAGGGGAGGGGCAGGGAAGGGGGATGGGAGAGAGACAAGGAAAAGCAAGAAAAAGGAAAAAAAAAAAAAAGAAAAATATCTTGTTTCATTTCTTCATGGAAAGTTGGCTCAAGAGTTTTTGAACCTACTTTATAATATTAAACAGTTTATTCTACAGCATATAATAGCTTTTTTTAAGAGTAATTCAGTATTTCTACTATTGTGGCAGTGAATAGTCGCAAAACACTTTGCAGCTTTCTGGCACCTGCACGAAGCTGTGACTTATGAATATGCTAATGAGACTGCAAGCAGAACTGGCTTGGGTTCAACATTACACACAATTAGCGCTTAGGCTACCAGCACTGCTAGGAGGCCAACTACAGAAAGTAATATTTGGATTGATCAATTCAATATAATGCATTTTCTGACAACAGAGACTTTTTAAAATAACAGCTTAAAATTATCATGTACGAACATAGGAAAACTTTTAATCTTAAGACCTTTTTGCTAAAATACTGGAAGGTAACCACTCAATTTAAATACTTGGCATTGCAGAAGTTGATCCTTTTAGCATATTAGGCATTTTAATGGCAGAAAAAAGAAGCATGCACTAATAATGAGCGCTTCACTTAATAATGTCTAGACCACATTTCCTCCATGATATCCATGTGCCTGTTAGCCTTGAACGCTGAAAAGCAGCTCCTTGAAGTACATAGAGAAAAGCATTCTATATAACATCTGGAATTTATGCCTTTAATGTTAAGAGAAGTGGTAGCCTACAAGACAGATGTATGAACTAGGCATCAAGAGAATAAGCAACTCTTACCACTTACTGCACATTTCTAGAGTTAAAAGATTAAAAACATGCCTTTAGACTTAGAAATATGGCTACCAATTTCAAAAAAGTATATGTTGCTGTGTCAATATATATTTCAATAATAAAACCAAAAAGTTTCAGAGATGAACATCAATAGATTCTACTAATTAAATAATAGGTGAAAAAAATCTGTACCTGTTTTTTTTAGTAACTGGCTTATATTCGATACAGACATTTGAAACTAACGCAGTTTAAATATCTGGGGAGACCCTAAGACTCAAAGTATTTAGAAACTAATCAATACATATTTTTGAACTTGAAAGACAACTTTAGATGAAAGGTCATACCTGTTTTATAGTGTCACAAAAAATTTATTTTTATTTTTATAATGCTACTATAAGTTAAAAATTAATGTGGCTTTATTAGACAATAAGAACTGATATCAAAAATATCCTCTAGATGTTATTATTTCCTTCTAGAGGCAACATATAAATTGAAGATACACAGACACAAAGAATTGCTAAAATATCTTGTTGCTTTCAGTTATGAATATCCTTTGCTCCTAAGCAAGCATTTTATCAGAACTGTATGATATGCCACATACAAAGGGCACCCATATGAGCTTTCAGTTTCACTGAAAATGTATCAGAAATTAGTATTGTCATATAGAACGGTGTTAATAGCGAAAGGCCATGTTAGTGCTTCTACTTTGGTATTTTCCTCCAAATTACACACAACAGCAATTTTAAGGGTTACAATTCTTAGTCTCAAATCCCTTATGATACATGTGTTTTCTTTCTAAAACCTGATATGGTCTCTTCAGCTCTACATATTGTATTCCATGGCAGATGGTTTATTTCAGTGTGTACCAACAAAAAAGAAAAAAAAAATAAAGTCACTCCTAACATATCCCTTGAGACAAACATTACTACGTGAATTTGCATGTGGTCATTACAAGCAACTAAAATATTCATGCTAGAGAAATGCAGTTTTGCACCTTTCCCATAAAAATGACTGTTTCTTTACCAGCCTGTTCTCCCCAGTTTTAAATCTGAAAGCATGCACTATGTCTAGAGGCACATTTAGTTACTTCTTTCAGAAACTCTAAGTTAATGAGCCCTACCAGATAACACTTTCCAAAACCTTTTTAAGTTGCTGGGTTCCCAACTCAAAGAGGTCTGCACATCATAGCAGTTACTTTGTTTCAATGGAAACAACTAGTACCATGGAATGAGAAAAGCATTTTCATTCCCGGTCAGTCTACCCTGAGAATGTGTTGTTTCGGTAGACATTATTTCACTATGAAGCATATGTATAAACCTGACATTTGCAGGTATTCAAAGCATTAGGGTCTGAAATTCTGCGCCCTTGTTACTTTTTTTTAAGCATGGCATGTAGCTTTAACAGCTTCCAGTAATATATAATAAGACTTGAAACATAATTTTTGGATTATGTAGAGAAAAATGAGTAGTCACTAGGAATGAAATCTTACTGTTATGCAAAACTTTAAATAGGTTTTCTCAAAGGAAAAAAGCAAACCAAACAAAAAATCTTCCATTAGCATGATAACTGTTAAGCTCAAGAATATTCCCTCTTCTTTATCTTTTCATATGCAAGAGAACAAGTATGGTTTTTAGGAACTGTCTTTAGGAGAAGCAGTGTTGTGGGTTTTTTTTCTTGAACTGAGAAGTTTCGTAACTTGGTTTGTCAGATCTCTGATGTCACCAGAAGAATAAGGTTGAGGAGAGTTTAACACTTCATTAACACTTTCATTTATAACTAACAGTAGCATTATGCAAGCCAATACAACTCAACCCCATGAGCAAGTAGTTAATGCAAATATCCTTATACAAAGATGTGGATTTCATATAAATTACTGTTTCAGGACTGACACTTGTACAGAGGAGAAAGATGCCTTTAATGGCATCTCCATGGACTTCTAACTTTTGTTATTTTTTCTGTGCTCTAATATTCATTATTGCGATGGTGTGGAGAGCTCAAAGGTAACTTATACACCCACAAATGTAAGAACAAAGGAAATGAATCAAAGACAGCAGCAAGATGCCTTTCAGCCTTGAGTAGATTCCTTAGAACAAGTATAACCTTGAGCTCAGCCAAAGATCTAAGCATTCACCTAGTTTAGCTTTCTCAGATGTATTTCTTTCAGCTGTTGTTGGCTTCTGTGGTGGTTTTTTTCACTCATAAACCCAAGATGATTTCCCCCCCATATTATACCACTGGTGAATGGGTGGAAATAAATATCATTAAATGGGGCCAGAAATAAACAAGAAGGATCCAGACCCATGTGTGAAATAAATATACTGAGGCTCAATCAAGGTAAGATTGCAAAGGCTGTCACAAAACCAAAAACAGCAACAACAAAAAAGACTCTGGAATCTTTTTTTTTATTATTATTATTTCTCATTTTCCCCCCTAAGTTGTTTCACAAGCAAGCAAAATGAAAGGCTTTTCTTCTAGTTAGGCATGAGAAAAAAACGAAACTGAGAAGCAGTGGCACAACTTTTTTCTGTAACTAAATGGAGGCATACCTAAATATATCCTAGCTTCTAGGAAAAAGAAAGATGAATATCAACATTTTATATAACTCTCAGATTAAGTTTACAGACTAAAGACATAGGTCACTGAAGTGTCCCTACTTATCTTTCAAATTATAGCTTGTAAAGAATTCTAAAATCCTTTTGTGATCTTTCATTCCAGCATTATCATTTTCAAAAATTATTACAAAGATTTCAAATTAGATAAGAATTTCCACCTTTAAGTCTGTTTAGAAGATATTAAATTTATTATATGTGAAGCTATTCACTCCAAGTTGTTCAGACTGTTAGCATTCAATTTCTTTGAAGTCAAAAATGATCATGGACTAGGTAAGATTAAAAAAAAAAATTCTTGGCTATCTAGTGCTGTTTCTTATCAATTAAAAGAAACACTAACATTACACTGCATAAAATGGTGTCCATTTGTAAGAGTAAATACATTGGCATAGCTACATGCTACCATTTAAATATGCTTTTATAGACATTGTTCTATCTGGATATTCCCAAGGAAAGATGAAGATGTAGTTAGTTGCATTGATATTAAACCTGGTAAGTAAAGAGTAAATTCTGCCTTACCATTAGGTTGATACAGTCCCTGATTTTTAAAACTTGTACTGGTTGCACATAAGGGTGCTTTCTCAGTTTTCTGTTTTTCTATTACTTTTGCACTGTGCCAAAAGACATGAAGCTAGGCAGTGCTATTTTCATGTGCGAATCTACCCCTGAAAACCTTGGTGTCTAAATGAGTCCAAAATGTTTTGTAAAATTAAGGAAATAGCTCAACTTCCAATAGACTGAACAGGCTGTTATAAGAGGAGAAATTTCTCCTGTTAGGCTCTGTTTCCATTTTGCTGTAGGCAATGGCATTTAGTCTGTGGTTTCAATGTTTCCTTACAAAGCTTACAATAGTAACTTTAAAAACTACAGTTTAAAGTACTTTAAAATATACATATATTAGAAAATTCATATTTCCTTTGTATTTGGTCCAATGACCTTTCAAAGTTTTGAATTCTATGATTCTGCAATCATTTTGATATGCTGTGGAAAGTTGCCCTGGAAAGACTCAGAGCAAAACATGTTCTCATGCACCTGTCTTTAAATATATATCCAGAGATGATTACTGAAATGAAGAGATTCTAGTTTATTTAAGTAATAAAATAGAAACATTGTTTCATATTTCTCAAACTTTGTGTCAATATTTTCAATAGTAATTTTATGTAGGTATTTCAATATTATACTGCCTAGATGTTTAACATTCATTCGCATTGTATAAAAGTCAGGGACACTTTTATAAAGAACAATTCTAATCAGAAAAGGCTAGATTGCAAAGATCCCTAGTCACTTTGTTTTCATGTAGTTCAGCTAATAAAGTTGCTCAGCAGTAAGAACTGTCGAAGAATTGGATAAAATCAGAAGTCTTCATTGAGGAACTGGTGGGCGCTAGAGTCTACAGTAAAGACCAAAGAGGAAGCATTCAAAAAGCCTGAAGACAGGCCAACACACTACCTTGTCGCTGCAAGTACTTGAACTCAGTATGGGAACACGTATGAGTATGTAGAAATGGAAGGCAGGGAAGTACAACTCTTGCTCACTAGTACTTACTTTTCTCATTGATGGCATCTTAGCTTAATGAAGCAGGCTTGTCAAGGATTAGTAGGCAATATGGTTGTTCCCAATTTGAAAAAACCTCCACATCTCTCCAAGAAGTCTCTGAGTCCTTCCACAATCAAAATATAGCCCAATGTGCACAGTGTATGCACCCCATTTCATGTTGTAAATATGTCAGTCTTCGTGTTATTTTTCACACTGTGAACTGACATTACAATTATAGTCCTGCTATTACAAGAGGGCAGAAAAATCATCCCCATTTCCTTCATAATTTTTCTGCATGCTGCCAATCAGAGAGTACACTAATTAAAAGTGATAATGCTTACATCAATTTACTTCTCTAAAGATCCAAAAGGGAAAAGATGCATCTCCAAATGAATGTGTTTATGATATAAACATCTATGTACATGTAGTCTTTACGAATGAGAAATGCTATGGTCCAGGTGATGCAGTAAAAAGAAGGAAATCAACAGAAACAGAGAAGGATCAAGATGGGGTAAGGCCTGAAAAAAATAACGTGTACTTGGATTTTAATTTTCTTGCAGTAGTTTCCTTGACACTTGATTTTCAACAGCAGATATAATTTCAGATCTAATTCTGGCACTATATGCTTGATTTTCTACTTATTTAGGTCAACTTTTTAGTGTACTTATAGAGACTACAATATTCCAAGAGAAAATTAAAAAAGACAATAGTTGTCAGTTAAAGCAAATCTTGTTTCATACAGTAATCCTGGAAATACTAATTCTGCAATCAAAATGTGAAGGATATTTATTACAAGAGTTCATGAGGCCAGGTGTTCTCTTGAGGGCCTCACCTTTACACTAAAAGCTGTGCTTTTGTTGTTTTTGTTTGTTGGTTTGCTTGTTTTTGTTTGTTGGTTTTGGGGGCTTTTGTGGGGGTTTTTTGTTTGTGTTTTTTTTGGTTTTTTGTTTTTTGGTTTGTGGGCTTTTTGACAGCAAAGTAGCTAGATAGAAGTTGAAAGCACATTGATATGTCAGCTGAAAAAATGTTTTTCCTTTGTTGTGATTTTCCTACTTTGACCACGCTTCAGACACACAATGTTCTCTTTAACAGGAAATGATTCAGTTTTCTTGATGACTTGCCATTTCTAGCAGAAATATTGTTGCTTACTATCAAACAAAGACCTGGGTTCTTCCAAGCATTTCTCCTTTTTCTGTCATGTTGATAGTCTCTAGCTTTCAAAGTGAGCAAATCTGTGGTATTGTATCGGCTTTAAGTAGGTGATGTATTATTTTTATATGGTCAACAGCATAAACTTTACATTTCTCAATGTGCTTTGCTGTGGTTTAAACTTTTCCTATGATACCCATTTAAAAGGAGGATCTGCTGGCTTTATGTTTTTCATTTGCTTTGGTTTTGGATAAAATGGTTTTTTCCTTGATTTTTTTGGTAGGTTTTTTAGTCATTTTTTCATTTTTTTTTTAATGTAATTGCCATTTAGCTGCAATAAATGCATGAAGTTATTGATATGCAACAAAACCATTCAAGAATTCATGATCATTCAACTTATAGCAGGAGAAAACCTAAGATTTGTATGGCTTAGAATCTATAATTTACAATATAATAATTATACAAATAAGAAATAATGATTGCATGACCTTGATCGCATCTTCACAGCATTTCATAACAAAATGAAAATAATTTTTCTTGAGTTTGCAAATGTGTAAAAGGTGTTAATGAAAGTTACATAAAAATATGGGAACTTGATGTGTGAAACAGCGTGATATGGATGAACACCTGTTATGAGCCTATGTATGGGGGGAATAGTTTTGAAGAACATGTATGAGATGCAGGTAATGTATCAGGAGATTGTGAGGTGAGAAACTTTTTAAAAGAGAGAATTTTGTAGAGGAGGTTGTCTAACTCCAATGGCTAATAACACAGGTCACTGGTTTCTAGGAAGCAGATTGTAGCAGCTCCCAGGGATATTCTAGGAGAGGCAGAATTGTGCTGGATGCTGCAGAGCCTCCATACCAAGAAATGTTTTTTCTTCCTTACCTTTCTCTATAGTGTCTGTTAAACCGCCTTAGGTCAAATCTCAGACACCTGATGTAGGAAAGGTGAGACTTCAGCCCACAGCTATAAAACAATAAAAATGAGAGAGATGTTGAAGTAAGAGCTTGATTTTGACTTCGTTTACACAAGCATGTTAGCTGGAAAGCTGATGGCATATGATTGTCCTGTATATCTGATCTGAATATCTGGGTGACCAGAACATAGACACATATTTCATATATAAGTGTTTGTCTGTATCTAGAATTGCCCGTGGTTTCAGTTCAGTTGTCTGATTTCTCCATGTATATCATCACTAATATACTAAACAAGATGAAGAAAACGTATGGACATCTGTGCAATTCATAAACACTAATCCTAACGTGTCCTGGTCCAGCTACAAAGAAATTGATTTGCAGCCAGACCAAACAAGGGCTAGTCCAAGGATCCAAGCCTTTTCAGAGGCTAATGGGGACCTCGGATAATTCACAACAGTTGGTTGAATGTTCTGGACAGCAAGATAGTTCAGCTATATGGCAGTGAGCTGTGACACTCTTCTTGCCCTCATAGACAGAAAATGAGGCCAGTCTTATTTAATTTACTAGTACAGACTTTTCACAGACCTAAAAAAAGCTAAGGCTTTTAGAAATCAAGTTACTTCAAGAGACATTTCTAGATCAAGTGAATATCAATATGTTTCCAACACTTTCTCTTTAATTTGTTGTTATTATTTAATCCCCTTTGTTTGCTTTGATTTGTTTTGGTTTTTTCATGTTCAGCTTGGCCCATTGCCTGCAGACACCTAGTTTTAGAGTCATGGAGCTTACCTTTACCAATTCTGTAAAAGCACTATGCTCATGAATGGTGTTTTTAAACTAATAATTATAATTATAATAAATAGTCATTGCTCCTCTTGGTGCTCAGTGTAATATGATAACATGACTCACTAATTATGAATAATTATTTTGCCATCCATGCAGATGTATAAGCTTTGTCTCAGTTACTTAGTTTCAGGGCATTTTTAGCACTATTTTAATGCTCTGTAGTTAATTTAATATTAATTTAATATTACTGAGAAAAACTGAAGTAACCTTTGGGAGCAACTAGAAAAAATGAAGGGAATTTAGTTAAAATAAATATTTATTGACACATTTTGTCTTCATAGTCTTAGAGTTCCTCTTTACCAGATTTATCACAATTTATGGGAGTCAGACTCAACAGATGAATTCACAGATAGTTCTGGATTTTAAGGCAACACAGGGTAAGAAGGGGTTATAAATATAGATTGTTTGAGTCCAGTACTTTAAAGATATTTTAAAAAGAAGCCTTCAAGTAAGGATCTGTTTTCCATAGGTGATCAACCCTAATTATTTTAACTTAGTGGAGGAAAAGATTTCCAAAACAACCTGTATTTTTTTTTAATTTTTTTTGAAATAGAGTGTTACAGGGAAAGTGGTAGGTGAAAAGCATCTAATCTTAAGCATAAGCTTTAAAATTAAGATCGGTAATTGACGCAAATGAAGAAAACAGCTCTAGAGCTAGGAACACAAACAGCTATTTTGACTCCTAATTGTCTGGTTTAACCGTCATCCTTTTCCTAATAAATGGCTAAAATTTAAATTATATTCAGCAGCATAAGCTGTAGAAGTGTTCAGATATATTGGCATTGGCAACTAAATGACTGCTGGGATATTTGATACTACATGTTTTCTGTTCCTGCTGTTGAAGTTTGTTGAATTATTAGGAGTAATGTGCCCTCTCATGCGTATCATTTGGATTTGCCCAACATATACATTGAAAAGTTTTATTTACAAATAATATGGTAAGTAGATTTGAGGAGGTGACTGGGACAGTTGAAATAGGTCTGCAGGTTTCACCTCAAACCCACATTTTATCCTTCTTGCTACAGTCTTCCAAGCAGACATCCATTTACTTTGTGAGACTTTCCTTTTCTAATACAATGGCATCCACATGTAAGAGTTAATTCACTCTTACAGTCAAGCACACAGATTATTGCTGTCATGAACACGTTGATACAAATTCCACTGGTCACTCTAAATACCCTTTACCATATGCACCTAATTAGCTCTCAAATTTGCAGTCCTGTCTTTAAGAAATTAATTTTTATATTTTTTTTCTTACTTTTCCAAATGAGTTTTCATGCTGTAACCAGAAGTACTTTAAGGCCAGAATAGTGAGGACCTTATTGTTTGCTTTATTTTACCTACACACCAAACCTCACTTCAAATGCCTTCAATTGCAAGGCACTTACTTGCACTTACTTGGAAGTCCTTTCATCTTGCCATATGTGTCATAAACTTTACTTTCTGCTTTAGCTCTTCACTGAATTCAGTCAGCATGAACTTAGCAAAGTAAAGCATGGAAAGTTCACCAACTTTGTATATTGATCATAAAGTTATCTCAACCTCTGGAAAAAAAAGATCAATATATTTTCTTTGAACATTAAATTCACTCAGCTCACCTCATTTTGCAAAATTCTGGCTTTAAAGATTGTCTATAGCATATTGCATGGCCTGTAATATTTAAGGCCTTTGACCTGAATGAAGTTATCTTTCTTTTTAATTGCTACTCCCTTACCATGTGTCAAGTCTATCACTTTCCCTCTGAATGCTTGTTGATGAAGATGAGCCATGAAACCTTGGATCCAAACATAGCTGGTGTTCCATCTGTTGTTATAGAAACCAAGTTCATCATCATTATTTTGAGTTTAATAACATACTTGAACTCAACATAATTATCTTCCTCTCTTGATTCTTCTTCATTATTTGCCTCCTCGAAATATCTTTGTTTACATGCCTCACTTGAGCTATCCCACATGTAAATTTTCCAATTTAAACCAATTTTACTTACATCATTAAATATTTTTTAATCATTACCAAATATAAAATTTTATTTTTTCTCTAAAAATTGTATGCATTGTACAGCCTGTTATTTACATAGTTCCTTGCTTCTTTGGGTTATTTGTGAGGGAGATTTTTCCATCATTTTTTTGAAGAAAACTGTCATCATAAAAAAACTCAGCATTCTTGAAAGATGCTTCAGAACTGTTTTTCAGTTTTTCTTGACATATTTTTAAGAGAAAAGGCTTGCTTTTCTTCTGGAGACAACATAGTTTTTATATGAGGAGTACTGCTTTTGGAAAAAGCATCATCTGATTTTCAACTCATGATGACGTTAGACTATCCTTTCATTTCCCTTTCCTTCCTTTCTTTGCCTTTCCTTCCTCATTAGTAAGACACAGTAGGTGTTCGTATTTTCAGCAGTAGTTCTCAAACTCACTTCCCTGCTTTCCTTCAAAACAGCATGCTTACATTTACTGTTTGAATGCAGAGGTCCATGAATCACAGCTGTATGTCCTTTGATTAAATTGAAAGTAATATTCTTTCTACCTCAGGTCTTTGTACATTTTATCTACTTTTTCTCTATACTTCTTTTTTCCCTCTCTTCTGATTGTTCTCATCCCATTCTCCTGCTGACTACTGTGTTGCCTCCAACCAGGGTTGCTTTTTTAAGTCACATGTGAAAACTTCCTTACTTTTATTGTCTGCTGAATGGATTCCCAAGGAGAGTGTGAGGAGAGGATGTCACAAGTTTTTATCTCCCTTCTGCTCTTCATTATTCCTTATGCTGACTGTATAACCATTCCAAATTTTCCAAACTGCGAGAGTTACACTCTCCAAATACTTGTAGGTTTTAAATTAACTGTTGTGATGGACACTTGACAAATGTTCAGGAGATTTGGTAAATTTTTTGGAAGGGGGGACAACAACACTTGTACTTGTAAAAGAGAGAAGGGATTAAGACTGAGTTAAACTATATAACAATAAAAATTTAATATCACATAAAGGATTAATTTTCCACTGTATCTTAGTGATCTAACTGAATTTTATCCCTATGATATGCTGATATGTTTGAAAATACCTATACTATATTCCTATCTGGAGCTGGATTCACCTCATCTGGCTCCAGCTTTTTAAAGCTGAAGTCATTACACCCTCTAGAAATAAACAGTTAAGTTCAGAAGAAAATAATTAGCTGCTATTGGTTTCTGATGATTATGTTAAAATCTAACTTCAGGATTTTACTGCACTCTTCCTTTCTTCCTTCCTTTTTCATTCTTGGCCAATTAATTTGGCCAAAGGGCTAGAGAAAGAATAATCAAAAGTAGTATATGGGTTAGGAAATCAGTGGATTGAGGATAGCATATTAACAACATTATCACCAGCACTTGAACTAGATCTGGAGTTGAGGTTCCCAGTGCCTCAACAGAATCCACAATAGTCACTCTACTACTGCCTCATACTAGTCCAAAGCATTTGGGTGCTACTGCTCTTGGTTAAGCCTGGCTGAGGTGCATGGCAGCATGGCAGCTGCTGTTGCCCAATACAAGGAACGGGTGGCCATGGAATACCAGGACACCATCAGCTGGCAGAATCTCTCTTTTGCTTTGTGGAAGTCAGAGCTTGAGCAGCATTTGGCCGCTGAAGCTTCATTTTCTGCCTGAACAGCCAGTTCCTGCCTTCTCTAGGGAGAAACAGTGAGCCGAATGGGAACAGTCTCTAAGTTGGATCTGCACGGAGGACACACTTGGTTAGATAGAGTAGAACATTTGAGGAGCTCAACTGTGTTAAACTCCAGTAACTGCAATTGCTGGAGGCAGCCAATCTGTATTAAGAGTTGCTCACTACTGTCAGGACTGAAGCTTTTTCTCATTATGCTACAATTAAACTCTTGTGTGCCTGAGAACTTCAAATGTATGTATATTAACACACTCTTTCAGATTTTAGATATGTATTTCAACACCCATAAATATGAATTACAAAGGACTTGGAGGACTGCATTTTCTTTTGGCTCTGAATCATAATGGAATTGATTTAGAGGGGAAGAAGAGAACTGTTCAGTCTCAGACAGTTCTACCATAGTACACATAAAATACAGATGATGACTGTACACAACTTCCTTATTCAAATGGTCAAAAGAGTTTAATTTTGCTGGCAAAAATCCTGTTCTCAATTACATAAATGGAAGCCAAATCAATTTTAATAAGTTGAAATTTAAAGACCTGATCTATCTCTGAAATAAACGCTAGTCATATCACTGTCTCAAAAACTTCATATTAGCAACTGAAGCAAATGTTAGAAAGAGAGGCCACAACAGCTTTACAAAGTACATATTCATTGCAGTTTTACTTTGCTGCACTCTCTTAGAGTAACTCACCAGAGATTCTGAAACATTTCAGATTTTCTTTGTAAAGGCATACTTATAGTATAAGAGATCTCACATCATTTTTACTAGTTTTGCAAAAAAAGTTTGCACATGTGTTTCACAAGTAGGTAAGGCTGGATTTTACGAAGAAGATCTCTGCTTTCTTTTTTTATTAGCTATGATCTTTGAAAAGAAAACCTAACTTTTGATTAATATTTATGTTTCCTTTGATGTTTAACAACATTCTCAGAGGCAATATAACTATTTTTAAAAAATTTCTATTATTTTCTAGAACATTAAATTATGTATCCAAAATAATTGGAACTTGCTTTTAGAGACCAAATTTACCTAATTTGGTAGTATATATGTGTATGCAAAAAAAAAATAAAGGAATAGTACGCTAATTTCACGCTACTGTCCAAAGAATCTTTATTTCCTGAAAATGAATGTCAGGCATATGACTATAAATGCCTTTGGAATCCTAGTAGTTGTTATAAAAAACAAGAGCAGCTTGTGCTGAGGCAATTCATACTAAAATTTTATGTTCACTAAGCACAGTTTAAAATGCATAATGCACAACAAGGGCTTTGTCACAATGACAAATATGTGTGCACTCTTTGTGAACCTGGAAAGGAATTTAAAATGAAAGCGTCTTAAATCAGATATCTGAACACACTGTGGCTTGCCAGTTCATCACTTCAATCATGTTTATCCATCCTTTAGCTCCTTGAACTTCTCTCCCACTAGGTGAAAAATGGTAACTTTATTGCACCTTCAAGGGAACAAGTTCTTCCACTCAACATGCAACCAAACTGTTGCATTCATTAGTGGCACAAAGTAAATTTTGTCTCTAGCTATTTATTCAATCAAGGCAAACCTGGCCCTCCTGAAATAATTTTCTTCTAATGCAGTGATGCAAAAGGATTCTAGCATTTCTATAAATAGGCAATGTGGGAATGAGATTTAAATTGGAACTGCAGGGTTTTGAACTATTTCAAAATAGGGCCATATATTTAGACATCTAATCAGGAATTTAAGATTCTAATTTCAAACACTTGTAATTCAATATCTTATGTCATAATGACCTTCAGAACAATGGAATATCACACGCACTCTGTTTTACATGAAAAATATAAAGGTAAAAATAATATTCCAAATGTAATTTCAGGTTTCTAGTTCTCTCAACTTGTTCATCAATCTTCCATTCCTTAATTAACTATCATTAAGTTGCAAATAAGCATTTCAGAGTTTTCTGACAAGCTATTCAGCTGCCATTAGTCCATTCCTGTCTTTAATTCTAAGGTATGAGTGGAGTTCCTTTTACATTTTAAACAGTCCCCAAACTGCAGCTGAGCTACTCCTATACGTCTGCTACTGGGATGAGCACTGGCTTAGAAAGTTGGCTGGACAGGTAGAAGACTTTATTTGCCTGACTACCTTTGGGATAATTTATCACTTAACAATATCTACAAAAGGGGGGCAGCACTTGCAAGTCTCCAAGTGGATACACTCTCACATTTTTCCTAGCTATGGAAATGAATTTATAAAATAGTACCATAATCTTGCAATACCTATGCATTTTTTAAACAACTAACATCCATTTAATCTAAGATATATACATTCTTAAACTCTATCCATTAAAGTTTGCAGATAATTATGAAGGTAAAGGAGCTTATAACAAAAATTCAGTTAAGGTGTATTTTAGGTTCAGTTATTCAGCTTTATGATAGAAGGGAGGGAAAGCGGATGATAAATGTTCACAGATACATTTCTGGGATCAGCTCATTCTTGCATTCAGATTTTGATGTTATAAAATTAAAGAACATAAAATAAACGGCATTAGGAAAAAAAATCTGCTTGTTCCTCTAAGATAGAAATTGAAAGATCAAAGCAATACAGTAGATACTTTAATACATTGAAATTATATCACAATGTTTGTTTATTTTGAACAGTTAAAATTCAGCAAAGGCACCCCAGGCACTGCTTTTGTTATATATTTCTAACTTGTAAACTCTATATAGTTAAACAAAAATTTCAGTGTTTTTTTTTTTTTAAAAAAACCCATATTTATCTTTAGAAAAGGTTTGCTTTTTCAGTACAGATATGCTTTACACTGATAAGACAGCTTCTACATCTTGAATTGCAGCTTTGATGTAGCTCATTACATTAGCACAAAGAACTCAATATTACTGAAGTGTATTCAGCCACGGCTACAGATTTGATAATGCCTACCCTGTAGAAGACCCATCATTCAAGAAAGAGCTTCTGTGCTGAAGGGACAAACTTCAATAAAATTAAAATCCTGAAATACAGTCACACTCTTCTGCATCCCTATATTGGATGCAAAAATGGATTGAGCACTCCTCAGTACTCAGTACTTTTAGTTCATGCCTCAAGTGTAACAGGTAGGCTTAAGAAAACAGTATTTAATGCTTTAGGGCTGCTTTGATATAGCACTGAAATATGTTCACTTTCTTTGCAAGATTATGAGACAAAATATGTAGGGGTACATTTCAAGGGAAAATAATCAGTGAAATTTAGGACTGATTTTTTGGAAATTGTAAATTTATGGAAGAGATGATTAATATACTCCTTTTTAAACATCCTCAGTTTAGGTTAATACACAGAAATACTTCAGAAACAAGAGTTCATTGACTGATATAGCATATCAATATATATTTTTTTTTTGTAATCAAGTAAACTTTTTCAATCTAAAACCTGCTTTTTATCGCATAAAATAAAGACTATAGTTTCATTTACAATGGTAAAGTAACAATTTAATATATATGTATAAAGAAGTTGTATTCAGCTTTGGAATGCACTGTCTTTTAGCAAAGTGTTACAAAACTAATTGCCCTGTTCAAGCAATCGATTAGCTATGGACTATGACACTGCATTAGAGAGAGCTTCATTTGGTGGAGCTATTGTTGTCATATAGATTGAACTATGTATTTTTTGATACAGTAGAAAAAAATAGGAGTTGATCCTTTTGCCACGGAGACCAGCTTCAG
>VXBJ01007372.1:2251-26709 GCA_013400055.1 Nycticryphes semicollaris
GGGTAGGGGAGGGGGTGAGGTGGCAGCGCTTGGGTTTGGTTTTTGGGGTTTTAAAAAGTAATCAGTGTCTGACCAAAAGCAGAGGTTTGGGTTTTTTTTTTCTATAGTCTATAGCACATATGGAGAAACAATGCAAAGAACATTAAATGATAGCTTCTCTGGCAGGCACGTTATGGAGGGTATTAATAACCAAATGATGAAAGCAGCAGCTAGTAAAACATTACAAAAATATTAATGTAATTACTGTAGCCTCCTGTGACTTCATTTATAAGTGAGAACTTGCACCAGTTCTAATGTCAGACATACACCAAGTGTAGCATGGGAGATACTTGTTTCTTCAGGTGGAAGCGAGTGAAGAGAATGCTTCTGACCACCAAATACTTCTGCTAATTTATTTTTAACCTTTTAACTTTATTCACTTTGAAAAAATTCTATTCTTTGCTACATTTAGGTATGACAACCCCTTAGAACACTTGTCCTGTTAGTACGTGGTAACACAAATCCAAAGTGGTTTTCATGAACTCACAAGAGTGTAAATGTGCAAGTACAACACAGATCCCAGGGAAGTAAGTTTATCCAAGTGCCATTTCCTTTTCAGGACGTGCTCAGCTACATCTATTTTAGCTGCAGCTACCCACAGTGTCCCTGCAGCACGGAGCAGGTTTAGTCCCACAGAGAGTCCTGCCAGTGGAGAGGTTCGGTGCAGCACCAGAGCCCTTACAGCAGGCTGTCTCGCACAAATGTCGCTCTGAGAAGTGGTGTGACTGGCCCAGAGTCCCCAGCAGCACTGTCTGCCAGCTCCAGGGCTCCAGCTGTGCAATGAAGACCTAGGCGGAGCAGCGGAAAGCTGCCTGCAATTACTCAGACCCCAAGTTACCACTGTGGCCCAGTGCTCCCCAGCAAGCAAGCCACAAAATTCTCAGTGTTCACAAGAACCCCAGGATGAATTCTAACTGCAGCAACGCTGTTCCTGCTCCACCATCCACTTGGGCACAAACCCCTGCCCTGCCCTCCACCCAGGCATCTACCCTAAGCTGCTCTGCTGTATGGTCTCACATATAGCTTGAGTTACCCAGTTTCATAATTCTGGCTATCCCTCTGACATGATGAGCATACACTTACAGCTATATATTATTCCAACAAACAGCAACAGCATCCTCAAAATGAAATCAAGAACACTGCCAACGGTCTCAGCCCTCCACACCCCCAGGGCACTGGGACGCCGCAGGGGGTATGGGCTGCCTGGCAGGGCTGGGATCCCCAGCACACAGCCTGCCAGAGGCATCTTGGCAGTCGTTGGAGGGGATTACCAAGCTTGGCATTTATTTCCACAAGTCAGTTTGTGTAAAAAGGAAATGCAAACCCTATACTGAAGTTCAAAAGGAAGGCATAAAAAAAAAAAAAAAAAAAAAAAAAAAAAAAAGAAAAAAAAAAGATCTATGAAGAGCTTCATGCCAGGTATGAGGGTGCTTAAGTTACTAGAATGCAATTATTCTTTTTATAGCTTTCAGATAGTTACATTCACAAAACAGCTGTTCTGTTTTGAAAACAAGCCTGAGAGAGCGTGCGTTTGGCCAAGAAAAGTGTATCAGTGACAAACAGAATTCATTTTTACATGCAAATTAGGAAACACTTTAGCACTCAAGTTGTGAACAACAACACTGCCTATGGAGCACACGCAACGTATTAGGAAATCCAAGGAAGGTTTACCAAAACACCTCACTCTTTTATTCAGTCTTTTGGGCTGCTACCATCAGGGATCTGACTGCATCATAAATATTTATTTCCAGAAATAAGAACCATAAACCAGAGCCTTTGTCTTCAGTGAACTGCCTGGCGAGGTCTCAGCCAGGAACTGCACTGGCAGGATTGCTTTAGTACCTCTCTCCTTGTACCTTTGCATACTTCTTTGCCAAGACTGCAGTCATTCCTTACACACCCACATGGTTTTTATTTATCTTGAATGAACGCCGATAGAGATTACTACATAATTTCTACCAGGGATATAGTAGCGTCAGAGCAGCCAAAAGTGAGGATATTGCTCACAGCCACTCAGGAGCTGACATTCAGTTCTTGAATTCAAGTACCATGGGCTTCTCTGGAGTAGGAGTGAGCTGTAAGATCAAAGGACATCCCTGCATGGTAAAACATTATTAAAATCTATCTCTATCTTTAAAACTAATGTCTTATAACAGTAAACGATGATGTTTGGTTCCTGGAATATGGTTTTATCCATGTTCTAGTACCTACATAAAACAGTCTACTTTCCTGTTTGCAGATTACATCCCACCTGGAACTACTCAACATTGTTAACAACTGTGCAATAACCTCTCCATTAAACAGGCAAAGATATGTACAACTGCAAAATAATTCACCAAAGGTTCCTAGCCAGCAAATAAACAAATTGCTAGAGATCATGGAAAAAGCTTGGGAATAGGAAGCATACTAGGAATGGCTCCATGGACTGAAAAAAAAAAAAAAATTAATTTAAAAAAAATGAAATACATACACACTGTCAAAAAAAGGTCAGGTTGGCAGTCATCTGCATGACCTTAATCTAGGGCATAGGCTGGGCAGATACCTAGAAGAGAAGACGGATGAGAAGGATCCCTGGAAGAGGCACACGGGTGCATCCAAGCCTATTAATGAAGCTGTGAAATTGTGCCTATTATTATCTTTCCAACCAACAGGGTTCTTGTACCAACAGGATACAGTTTCCCACAAAACAAACAAACAAAGGAAAAAAAAAACCAACCAACCCACAGACTGGATTTAGCTCAACATAGAAAATGCTTCCCCATCATTAGAGTGACACACTAGAACAGAACACAACTGGAAAAGTACTTTCAGCTTGGATTCCTCCCATCACACTTCAAGAGGACAGTAATAAGGAAAGTTCAAAAGTAAGCTGAACCGAGAAGTAGCTGTCAGTGTAAGTAAACAGCCCCATGTAACTGCAGACTTCTGATTGTATTTCCGCTATTATTTATTGTTTCCATAGATTAACTGTTAAAACAAAAAAAAAAAAAAAAAAAAAAAAAAAAAAAAAAAAAGAGGGGGAGGAGGGAGGGGAAGAGTATTTATTTGTTTTCAGATTGAAGTTTTCAGGTTGCCTGTTTATTTCCAAGCCAGAAAACCTACCCAGTTATAACCGTTTCAGATTCATGAATTTGGACTTGACCTTTCCACTTTCTCTTTCAACTTCTGTTCTCAGCCAGTAACAAGAAGGTGAACTAGAAGATTCATCCTCAACAAGTTCTATTCTCCTTCCTCATCCACATCAACTATAGCATATATTCCCTCAACAAAATCCACGTTCTGAGACTTTTACAGCAGTCTGAGTTAGAAACAAAAAATAACGAGCAGTTTCCTTGACATTCCCATCCACTCTGCTCCCCTAAAAGGGGAGTATTTCTGTGCCTAGAAGAAAAATCATAGTCCTCAGCTCTACCTTCAGCTGAACTGCTTGCACACCAGAAGCTCCTGGTGGGTGCTTTCCACGAGCCCTGTTTGGGGAACACACCATTTTAATAATACTGCCCTGAGAAGCATATCGAGTACAAGATGTTTGAGTTAATAAATGAAAGGATAATAGCACAGGTCAAGCTGTGTGTGGGTCAGCTTACAGTATATGAAGGTATAATCCATAAATGGGATTCAAGATCTAGAGTTTTTCATAACTTCATGGTAAAACTGGAAAAATTTGGAAGAATAAAACTTTAAACTCTATTTAAGAATACAGTGTTGCTATACAACTATCATATCCTATAATTTCTGTAGCAGATGAGTTATATTTCTGGAAGATTTCTGGAAGATAAAAAAAAAAATGTAAAATACTCTACAATATCTTCTGAACAAGACTAAACTTACTAAGATCCAAAAAAAAAAAAAAAAAAAAAACTCTGATATAAAGCCTGCTGGAAAATATCTTATTCTTAGGCTCAGTTGATGTTTTCTCCATCAAACTAAATAACATATCAGTCTGCGTTCCCAATTAACTGTGAAACTGTGGAAGAGGTTTTAAAGACAATGCAGCACAAGGTTTCAAGCCACAATACAACAGAAAGCATTGAAAAAAATTAAATGGATTATTGGGCTGCACAGTAGTGTACAGAGTCAATACAGCTAGGATAACTGCGTGGGAAGAGAATAGGTTTCGATGACTTTACTGAAACCATTTCTTCCATATGCTTCTGAGCCATCTTGAAGCTCTGCAGATAGCTAGAAGGTCACCAATGGTGACAACAGCAACTTCTCTTCCCATTTATATGGACTCAGACCATGTTCAAAACAGAAAGAACTGTTAAGCCAACTAAAAAGTTGAAATATCAAAGAGCACTGTCAAAATCCAGATTTTTAGCACAACACAATCTTTCACTTATCACTTAAGGAGGCAATGTTAGACTTCTCAAAAGAAAAATTTATTTTTGTTTCAAATAGATAGGAGTTATAGCCTAAACTTAAGATTACATGTCAAGTAATGCTTTTGAAAATACGCATACTCTGAAAAGATGTCTTGTTGCTGTTGCTGGAGGCAGGAGAAACCCATCATATGCAATGTAACCATGATTATAAGTTATACCTACATACATATAGTTGGTTAACGTAATCCAGCAGTAAACAAAGAAGATTTTAAGTACACAATGTGAAAAACACAAACTTTAAACACATCTATCTGCCCAGTGTCACTTCATATGATGTACATATGGTCAAATAAAGTAGTAAGCCAACAGAAGAATTTCTGGTCAAACAAAACTTCTGGCATAAGGAGTGAAACGCCAGAGCCATCCAACAGCTGTTTATTTTCCCCCAGGATTCTTTAGAAAAATGATCATGTGCCAAAACAGCAAACATGGTCATCATCTTTTCTCAGGAAACAAACTTGCATTGCCCTCCAGGAGGGGGGAAAGTTGACTGGTGCTAAACAAACCTACTTCATATTTGAACGTTCTGTTTTGGTTTTTTTAATCTGAATAGTATAACACAGTCAACTTCTGTTCCACACATAACACTTTGCTGCATGCCTCCACTCATCCCACAGCTTACTGCCTCCCACAGAGGAGGGTTCGAAGTCCCATTAACCGCAGCCATGATCACCTTTTAAGATTGGATCCTCTGTTGTTTAATAGCATAGTTGTGCAGATGTCAAACAATCTGTGTGTGACAAAATATGCTTGAAAAACTCATGAAAGATTGGAAAGCTATAAAATTTAAAATAAAAGATTAAATTAGAATTAACAGATAGCAAGTTAACAGTCATGGGTTGCCAAATATACTGATTTACTATACCAATACAATAGAGATGAATTTCTAAGAAGCAATGCTTCAAATAAGTATTAAAGGCCAGATTTTGAAGAAGCAGACCTTCCTCTTCTGAAAGTTTGGTCTTTTTTCCTCTGTATCACAAACCTCCTGTTAATCACTGCTGTTCAATATATACTGCAATACACAAAGAGCAGCACAAACGTATTTATGCAATTTCTAAAAAAAGAACACGATTCTTCTTGGCTAGCTATTAGCAGATTTTTACCTCCCCCATTTTAAACCAGACATATTAAACTAAAGTGAAGTAAATCGAAGTCTGTCTTTTGATATATAAGCATAGTTATTGCAGAACTGATTTAGGTACACCTTTGTTACCACCTGATCCTCAAAATGGTTCAACCTGCAGAAAAAAATACTGCTGCCTTTGAAGTGTTGCAAATAGTTTAATGACCATAACTGTCATTTATGGTTATCAAGGAGAACTCAATGCATGACAATAGGCTGCCCATGGAAAAACCTTCCAATGCTTCCTCTGTAACCTTCCTGAAGCTGCAGAGAAAGAGCTGTTGGTATCAAATCTCCAGCCTTGTCACAAGCCATGGAATGGAACTAGTAAAGGCAGGAAGTTTTCAGAAGCAGAATAGAGAAAGAAGTATAGAATGTATAACCTTGCAGTTTCAGTTAAGTTTGAATAGTTGGTAGTGTTGCAACTTCCTAAGCCCCAGTAAATGTTGCTTGTCACAGGGTTCTCCTTCTTGTGTATTTTAGAGGAGCAAAGAAGCTGGGTTAGCAGAAATGTGTGTTTATGTTAGGCAAGGGCTGCTCTGAATTTTCTCATAATATAGAATTTATGCTAGAATAGCACTTGCCATCCACACAGGCCCTGGACACTAATTTATTTTTCTTCTTTTCTACTAACTGAATCCAAACTAAAGTTTTCCAAGACTTAGAAAGAGACTTATTGTTCAAGAGTCCCATTATTGTTAAACACCATTTGCAATCCAAATCCATTTATGAAGAGGTGAATGGTGGAGCAGCAACTGTGCATTTCAGAAACTAAACTTTGTTAGGAAAATACTGCAAAGTTTCTCATGCAAAGAAATTCTCCCCTACTTTAATTCACAGACCTCTGGCCTGTGAATTTCCCTCTTCCCTGTGTACTGACTCAAACAGCAAGCCTGCTGAGCTGCTGCTTACTGCCTGTCTGATCATTTCTAATGTCACATAGATACCACGCCTAAAAAGTTTACATGGAAATGACCAACTGTTGAACAGAGCCAGTTCTAAGCAAGCTAAATAAAAAAACACCACCCACAGACAATATCTCTGCAACTATTTTTCTGTATATGCATATATACATACGCATCCTTTCAGGCAAGGATTAACTCCAAATAATAACACACTAGTGATTTCAGAAAACACTTGCAAGCTGATCCTGTCTCGGCTCTTAATTTACTTTCTTTTAGTGGTATTGAGCATACAGTCAACAAGAGCTCATTAAGACCTGTATGTGCACTCATCAATCACCTGTGTCAGTCCTGGATGCAGCACTGGCCAGGCTCAGGCCCACGCTCATTCTAACACAAGACTTCCTCAGTTTGATAGCTGAACAAAACCAGATACAAGCAGCAGCTGTCAAGAGTTTCTCCATCAGCTTCATTGGACTTGCATGAGACCTTGCTTATTAAACCACTTATTCTGTAGTAAAGCAAAGATAAGACACGTTCCTTAGTGCCCAGATAAGAAAAAAAAAATATTAAACTGTAAATTACATCGTTGCAGCACATGAAGCAACTCCTGCAACAGGAGCTGCCGAACTTCCTGTCAAGTGGGGAACAGATCAGGTTGCAGCTGTTTATTAGGGCCCAGATAGCAATCCGACCACAAAAATCTTCTTGAGAGTGGGAGTGGATGGAGTCATGGCACAGGCTGGGTGTTGCTCGAACATGCCAATTGGATAGCCCTGCTACAAACTGTCATCGGGCCTGTGCAGCTGAGAGTGGGACACAATTAACATCAGCTGTTTAAGTGAGAAAGTTTACTCAGCTTTTGCCTTTTAGAAGCCTTGCCCTCTCTGTCTCTCTCATAAATATGTATCTAGAGAAGAGCATGCTTCTTCTTAAGCTGTTTAGCAAATCCAGCTGTTCAAACAGAAGCAGTCACACACAGTATCAGGCACTGTTAAAGTCCATTTTCTGACAGCAAAACAATCCATCAATGAAACTCAGCAGTTAAGATTTGCAGTAACAGTTTCTCCTTAGACTAGTCTTCGCTTAAAAATGAGAAATTGGAGCTGGAACTGGAGCTCTCATGAAGATGCAGAACCGTCCTTCATGCCTACACCATGGTTCATGTTGTTAGCCAATGCTACCATCCTGAATAGTCAGTTCTTTTGAAAAAGCTGCCCTACAGCTTCTCATCTGGCCCTACATCCAAATACTGAACACGTGCCCCAGTTCTCGGAACAGAAGCACAGGCCACACAACCCTGGAAGGAGAAAAAAAAAAAAAAACATACTTTTCAAAGACCCCTTTTCTGTGTACACAAGCAACTTAAACTCAACATTTGTGAGACAGACGTAGCACCCCATCTTCAACATCTCGGTACTTCAAATAATGAAATAGCACCCAGATAGCACTTCCAGCACAAGACATCATGGTATGTCACGTATGATTTGTATTTCAAGATGCTTTTGACATCAAACACCTGGGCTAGCAACCTCAGTTATTAAGTTTATAGACCTGGTTCTGATCTCACACCAACATGCGTACAATTGTTTTATAGCAATGTAAAACAGAATTAAGCAAACTGCTTAAGACAATAGCCTAAAGAAACACCTGAAACTTTAATACAGCAAAGCGAACTACTAAACTAATGGTAAACAATCCATTTTTTACTTTATCGTAAAAACAAAAGTAAAAAAAAAAATTACAGAAGCAATTCAGTGAGATAGCGACTATTTTCTGCACAGCTCATTTCAGTGAGAATCCCTAATGGGCTCATTCAGTACATCAATACTTAGACCCACAGGTACGGAGTTAACTCTCAGGGGAATGGCACTTAAATGTGAAATCTACTTTTGTTTAACATTTTTCTGCCTTTTTTCCTAACAGTTTGTTTGCATTAATTACAAATACTGCATGTCAGCATTAAAAACACATCTGCAGTTAGATTGCAAGAATCAGTACTACCATCAAAAAGGACTCCCTCTCCCTCCCCCATTTTATTCCCCAGTGTATATTTTCTAGGAAAATCTACAGTGGATCAATAAATTTGCAACTTGTCCAAGAAGGCACCTGGAACACTTTCAAAGGGCAGACCATGAGAACCACTACAACAAAGGGGGGTTCTTCAGAATTGCCCTATAGATTTGAATATAATGTTTTAAGTCAAGGCAGAGTTCTACTGTTTAGCTTTAAACTATTAAGGAAATTGATCTGTTTTCACTTTGTATTGCATTATAAAAACAGTCATGTGTTTTAAAAGAAATTATACAGTAATTTACAGTATCTTTAATTTTGATTCAGGCAGAAACAGAATGAAATGACCAAATATGTGAACTGTATACTTTGTATACAACCTACATATTTCAACAATTAGTAGGTACCTAAGCTTCTGCAGTCTCAGTGCTCACTTGGAACCAATATAATTAAAATAATATTGTATTTAAAAAGTACACAGGCATTTACACACTGAGAACACAACAAGCCAAATTACTCTGATCATCAAATAAAAGATTTACTGCTTCTTCTGGACATTTGTTTTTCCTCCTACTACAAATTGTAAAAGGAATTCTAGCTCCTGGGGGGGTGTGGGGTGGCGCAGAGATATCTGTGATGAAACAGTGACTTTACATATTTAGTCTCATCATGACCAGTATAATCTGTAATTTGAAAACTGAATTCGCTTTAAGGAAATACTCCTGAAGCAGTTCTACCAAACCACCTAAAGTCACTTATGGTGTCCAGCTGTGTTTGCAAGCACGTAGTCCGTGATGAATAAGTGTCATTTATTCTCTAGAGCTACAACATTCCCACACATACAGACACATTCCTGCTACTAATCTGTTTGGTCAAGTTGTGTTTTGTGCTGGAGGGAACCATGCTCTATGTTTAAATTAAAAGGGAACAAAAATATTCTTCACTTTCAAATTTGTTCAATTTGCAATTGCTCCCTTAAAAACTATAAAAACTGACATTATAAATTAAAATATTTGAGACCATACTCACTCTTCATGATGAGGGAATTCACTTGAGCAACATGTCCAGTAATTTATATTTCAGACTAGCAGCTCTACACAAATGGAAAGATACTGCTTTTGATTACACAATTTAATAGTGCTAATTCAACAGACAAACTAAACACTTCCCCATGAAGAGACTGAGTCACTTTTGCTTAAAAAAGCAGCAGTGAGGGAAAAAGCCAAGAACTCAGATATAAACCATGGCTCTCCATAAGACACCACCAATGCAAAGAAAACTTTGAGAAATAATCTGTTAGCTTGAGTCCCTGACAGGAACACGTTTCACACAAAAAAACCCTAGCTCCTATAACCATGGTGCTCATTCTGCTGTACCTTTACACTGTAATTTACAGCATCAAATGATGGTGATAAATGCCACGCAGTTTTATTTTTTCTCGCTTTAATTAGAAA
Source organism: Nycticryphes semicollaris (assembly GCA_013400055.1). NCBI lineage: Eukaryota > Metazoa > Chordata > Aves > Charadriiformes > Rostratulidae > Nycticryphes > Nycticryphes semicollaris. The sequence continues at coordinate 12,171 of VXBJ01007372.1, forward strand.
TGCATTTTACAGACAAAGTTGCAGTGATCTTATCCCACCCCACTGCACATCGCAGAGAGGAGCAACATCACATCCACCACTGTGGTCTACCTCCACAGCCTAACTATTCCCTCCGCCTAAGGAAAGAAAGAAAAGTCTATCCAAAAAACATCCAAAATATATTTTTTTTAGTTTTGCAAAACAGACTGACATTGTGCAGCCTCTAAACCATGTGCTAGGAAGAACTCAGACTGCAAACTTTTTGTGTCTTCACGGACAACAATTTTCAAGTGAAATATGCATAATGGAAGAATGACTTGGCAGCTTTGCACCGCCACAGCCTCATTCACTTATTTTTAACTAATTTCCAAATGCACAGAACCCCCAATACACTGTTTCATTTGTTATACACCATTTATTTCAAAGCTGGAGCCTAAAGGTATCTACGGGAGTGATCACTACTCTGCAGCAGCGCCCACTGATGCTGCCCGCATTCCCCAGACAGTTGGGATGATGGTGTCCCCTGAATACAGGTAACACAAAGCTGTCCTCTGCTGGGTCACGTCATGGCTATGTCCCCCTCTGCCCTTACCCTTTACCTGTAAGAGGTGGGTGGCAACTTTTTTGTACAGTCCTCACTAAAAGGGCACAAAGCTTCCAAGAGACCTACAGGAGGTTTTTTCCCCCCAACACAGGTTTATGTAGCAGTTTTAGATACTGTGATGGCAATATGGGACAAAAGTAGCATCGGCAGAAAAGCAAGCAACAGAAAATTGGGCAAAGAGATGGAGGCAGGCACAGAGTGCTGTACTTAGACCTCTCCACCAAGACAAGCCAACTCTTTCCACACCTCTAGCATGTACATCAACATGGTTGACTGACCAATTCCCTTGTTGCCCTCAGAGGGAAAGGCCTACCAATTGCTCACAGTGCCCATTTTGGCTGAGCCCAAAAAAAGTCAACAGAAATGGCAATCGTACATGCTGTTACCTCCAAAGTGAGCCCTTGCACAGCTAGTAATGGCTGTGTGAAGCATTTGCAACCAGCATTTGAGGGGACAGATCAGAGCCTGCTACACTGGCTCTGGAAAGCCACCCACGCACCCGGGGCTCTCCCCATCACAAACCCCCTCCTCAGTCCACCCTCCTACCCCTCACATCTCAGGAGCACACACAGACAGCAGTGAACCTCAAAACCTGCCTGTTTGCCGCTGTTAACAACCTGCAGCGGGGAAGAGATTCAAAGGCGGTGAAGTCATTTCCTTCCCCCGCAAACAGCTGATTAACAAAACGTTTCAGGTGGGAGTGCCGTTTGCCAAGAGCAGTGTGTCTGCTTCTAGCACAATGACAAAATACCTTCTCCTCCCACCCTCGGCCCGTCCCAGCCTGCATTACATGACAAGCAAGTGGCATGCCGTGAGTACAGTACAACGGAACTATTTCAGTGCTCTTTTAACACAGAAAATCCTGTGCCTTCACCATTCAGGCGTCAGCATCTTGGAGCTCAACTTCTCTGGGCTGACTCAAGACACACAGCGGTGGCAAAGGAGCCCAGGCAGGGCTTTCTGCACACATGGGTTGCCACAGGGCTACGCTGATGGCTCACACACTCACTGATGTGCAACAGGCTGTGCTCTCACTAGAGCTTTTTCAAGCTTTTCCGAGTGAAGCTGTAAGTCTTACCAACACAAAAAAAAGATGCAGCTCGGCAGTCAGTTCTACATGCTCTTGTTACTGCATATTTCTGAAGCTAGCAACACTATCGGACTGCTTTAAAATCTGACAGGGTGCCCTTGCTGTACTGCTTTCCACCAAGCGGTACAAAATACCAAGAGCCTAGAAATTAAAATCCAGACTTCTAGAACTGGAGGCCCAGGCTCTGTGAAAACACTTAAGGGTTAAAACTGGAATAAAAACAAGTAACACAGCAGGCAGTGTTTGGGGTCACGAAACTACTCAGGCAGTGGTTTCCCTGCTACAATTCAGGCTAGTAATGTTTCCATTAAAAAGAATTAAGATTTTCCTGTGTGAACACCTATATATAAATGTACCAGTGCTTTTATGCATTGAAATTCATGTAGCATCATTTTTATTACTTATATAGACGTAACAATCTATTTTTGGTTTGCTGAATCATACAATGCTGTCTGGACTATGCGCACTTTGCTTTTCACACTTTTTAATACCAGCAGGATTAAAGAAAAACCCGTATTGTGCCAGCAATTAGCTTGTATCAGCTTGAGCTCCCACAACTCAAGTATGTAGCTAAAAAAAGGCATTATTTGAATAGACATTTTTGAGAAAATATAACTGTGATTGCAAGAACTTATTTCCAAAAGAGCTTGATTTACAATTTGATTTACTACAGACAGGAGCTCAACATTTTCATCCAAACGTATCCCCATCTGCTGCCTCTCCAAGGGACAGTGAGGGCTGAACAGTAACACTCAGATGCCTGGACAACTGGAAATAAGAAGCTCATTGAGCGGAGTCTGATATTTGTCAACGTCTTTCTTATTTGTTTATTTATTTATATTACACTAGTTATCAACCAAGTCAGCGGTTTTCCTATCAAAATTAGAACTTGCAGACAAAACTTGCTCCTCAAAAAAAGGAGCTTCCTTCTGCACACTGGAAGAAAATCAAACTAGATATTAAAAATAACTTAATTACACTCTTGAGCAAACAAGCCAAGAGATGAAACTATTTTGGATGTCATGTGGTAATAATCTAGTGGGATGAAATACCTTTGCATGCCTAGAATAGAAATCAGAAGTACTGATTCTAAAACAATATTAGAAAAAAAAATCTAAGTATTTGTTTGTTCTATGTTCTATTTTTTCTATGTTTTATCATATAGCTAGACATGCATGTGTTTTGACACCTCTCTCCAAAGGAATTTCCTGAATACGTTCTTTTTTTTTTTTTTACATGCTGAAGATAAAGTTTCTGTCTTCTAGCTTCTTGAAACTAAAGGGACTACAAAACACAAAGCGAGCAATCCTCTGAGGGACGGGCAGGGGTTCTGAAGTCTCCTGCTGACTTCTGCGTGAAGTAAGAAACTTCATCAGCAGTTGCTGCAATTCAGGGAATAAGTGAATGACGCTATGCTTTCCCAGCCTTGGAAAAATATGTTCATCAACACCTTGTCTCGGGAAAAGGGGGGAGGGGAGGGGAAGGAGAAAGTCAGGGAGACTCACTTCCCATTAAGGAATCTTTTTCAAAGGGGGAGTTATGCGTCTATTTCTGTCTGACTCACTCCGGCGGGTTAAAGTACTTTTCGGCCGAGCGGTTCCTCTCGACTGCAACCTGGGGAGCCCTGCCCCGGCCAGCACCGCAGCCTCCTCCCGCACCGCTCAGAGGAAGGGGATGGGGGGGGGTGGGGGGAATTAAAAAGAAGAATAAATCGGCAAAGCGGCGGTTCCCAGCCTCCCGATGGGAGGGTTTTCCCTTCCTGACAGATGTTGCCGAGCCGGGAGGCACAAAGCCGCCCTTACCGCATCCTCGCCGCTCCCGAACACACCTCCCGCAGGCGGCGGGACGGCTGGGGGACCGCGCCGCGGGGCTCCGCCACCCCCTTCCCAACACTCCGCGCCGCTCCGCGCCTCACCTGCGAGGCCGGGCCCGGGCCCGGGATGCCGTTCCGCCGCCGCCGCCGCCGGCAGCGCCACGGCCAGCAGCAGCAGGAGGAGGCGCGGCGGCCGGGCGCCGCTCCACGCCATCTTCCCCCTCCGCACCGCCAGCTCCCGAGAGCGGGGGGGAAAAGGGGGACGGAAAAGGGGATCCGCCGCCGCGCCCGGGGCGCCGCTCCTCCTCCGCAGCAGGCAGGAGCAACGGGCGCTGCCGCCCGCCCCAGCCTTTATACGGCGGTGGGAGGACCCAGGCAGCTGGGGCACCCGGCGGCGCAACGGGAGCCGCTTGTGGCCGAGCCCGGGTGCACGCTGCTGCTGCTGCTGCTGCTGCTGCCGCTGCCGCTGCCGCTGCCGCCGCTGCCGCTGGGGAAGGGGCGGGCGGCCAAGCCCCGCCTCGGCCTCTGCCGCCCGCGCCGCCACCGCCGTAAGTGCGCGGCGCTGCACACGCACGCACGCCGCTGCGGGGAGGGAGCGGGACAGGACGGGACGGGCAGCGCCCTGGGAGCCTGAGTCTAGCAGCTGCCCCGCGTCGAGTCTGGCTCGGGCCAACGCTGTGACTCTGCGCTCGATACCTGCCGAGCGGGGCCAGCCTGACCTTAGAGACCCGCACCTGGAAACGTCCCCCACGGTGCTGGCGGCACGGTGAAGTACACTCGCCTCCGCCTGCAAACGTTTTGTCAATCGTTTCTTGGCCACCATTATGTCCTGATAAGCATATTCCTTAAAAATCTATTGTTGCACGGGAGATTGGGAGCAGCCAATCACACATGGGTCTCCGCGGGCCAACATAAATGGTCTGAACCTTTCCTGTATGGAGGTAGCACTGTTGGCATCAGGACCTCACAGCACGTCCACTCTGCTTGTGAATAACACACCCGTCAAACTCCATCATCTTACCATTCAGAGTTCCATAAAGAAAAGAGTTGGTTTGCTTAATCTTAATGGAGGAAACTAGTACACTGTCATCATTAAAGAAACACCCAACAAATTGCCAAATTACTGAAGGCAGGCATGGTGATGATGAAGGAGGTGTACTGGCCAGCCTCTGCTCTTTTTCTTACTGCGATGCAAAGTATATTACAAAAAGTACCGTAAACAATAAATTAAATATTTAAAAGTCATGTAAAATTATAAAAGCAGATGGCAGTCTACAGGAATCAGTGTGGATTTACACCTTGGAAATAATATTTGAGGACCAAAGGCACAACCCAAAAAAAAAATTAGTGCTGAAAGCAGGATTGGGGTATTTGAGATCCACCTATATAATCGTCAAATAGACACCTCATTTTTTATCCTAAGTGCCTCTATGGGCCTAACAGACGTGCTATTTTGGAGCCACATTGGAAAGAAAGAAGGGAGAACTTGACCTTGGCTACTGCAACTGTAAGAACTGCATGCTTTTTGTTTGGAACACAGAGCAGAAATCAGCATGCAGTATATGCCCAGATGCTTTTATGGTTAATTGGGAGGGCTCATTCTTTCTGGACGAGGCAGCACACACAGCAGGGAGGGAGGCAGAGCAAACCAGAGAAAAAGACTGGGTCCTCAGTCTCAAGGAGCTCCTAGAAAAGAGAAGGCCCAGAAGAGCAGCAATTGAGAAACACTGAAAACACATTCACACCATGATGACGCTGCAGTTGCCAACTACAGGAGAAACAGAAAAGACCCTCCAGTTCTTGGGCAATTACTCATGACCTACTTTCTCCTGCCACCTCTATCAGGCACACAGAGATTCACCAGAGAGCAAATATCTTTTGAACATAGGCAGTATGGCCACATTTATGCACACATTCATGAACAGCCTCTGTTCATTCTTCCCAGAGCCAACACTACTGCTGCTGATCAATTTACATAATTTACATAGGTACATGGACTGCATTAGCTGAAAGCAAGCAATACCCTGACTGGGATGACAACTGCAAGTAGTATCAGAGAATCACCTAGGTTGGAAGGGAGCTTTAAGATCATCAAGTCCAACCATTGACATAACATTGCCAAAACTACCACTAAACCATGTCCGTAAGCACCACATCTACCCATCTTTTAAATACCTCCAGGGTACTTCTATCTTCATTTGTTTTTTTAAAACAAGTTCAATAAGTTGCGCCTACGAAAAATGAATGTGGAGAAAAAAAAAAAAGTTACTTTCTCACAGCTATAGCTTTCAGGTAGAAAACAGATAAACAACTATTTCAAAAGAGGTCCTCAACAGATCAAACCTCACCTGAGATCCAGAACAGCTTAACAGTAATACTTGGAGATAGAAAGAAAGTATAACTACAAAGACTACAAAGCTAAAAATATAGAAATTCATCAAGAAGGCATCAAATCACAAGAGACATGTAGAACACACATAATACCATCATCCATGAAAGAAATTACAGATTTCTTCAATAAAGTCTGAGGGGAAAAAGACAGGACTGTTGTGCACCATTTCAGAATGCCATGGAGATGATGTCAGGGCTCCCATGGACAGGAAGCAGGCGAAGTCTCAGCCTTGAGAATCAAGAGTAAAAGCAGCAGCTGAGAGTCACGTACAGACATGGTACACTGAGAAATCACAGCCTCTGTCAGAAGCAGGTAGTTTCACCAGAGACTAATACACAGGTCCTGAAATGGCTCTGTTAGGTGGAAGCAACCGACATAAAGAGGAAGGAGCATCCAAGAGAAATCCTAAGCAGCATTTTTGTTATCAAAAAGTACATGTAAACAGTAGCAGGGAAGAATGAAAAGAATTAGTCTGTAAAGAAGTCTGTAAATAATGCAATAATGAAAAAAAAAAAAAAAGGAAATAGCTGGCAAAAGGCAGTTTTCTAATACATGAGGAAAATGGGTCGAGAGAACTGTGATATAAACACAGCTCGTACCTGTAAGTGCAAGCCCAGACTTTGACTAGAAACGTTTTACATTTTCTTGTCATTTTCTGCGGTCTGTTGAAAATTGATTTGATTTTCGACTGTTCTTAGAAAATGCAAGCTTTGCCCCCAGAGAGAAAACAGAGCTGAAAGCTACTCAAAACACTGCTTTTAAAGCGACAGATGTGGCCAAGACATCTCCTGTCCCCATAGGCTTTACTCGGACCCTGGCTGATGGAAGGGAAAATGGTTGTGAAACTTCAGAACGGAACTCTGCCAGCTGTGCAGTGCCTAAGGGCTTGGTCTCGCCCTTCCTCCACAGACACTCGGGTTAGAAATGCTGCTTTTGTCCAGAAATACCAACTTCAAGGCCTGAACTGGCAGCGAGTGGTTAGCAGGGTCTTCAGCTCCTCTGGTGCTGTTGGCAAGCTGCTTCAGCACTGTATTACTGTTATAGTCTAATCAACACAAATCTCTGAACTGCTAACTAGGAACTTACACTCAAATCAAAATAATTTTAAATAATAACATAGTGTGTAATGTAATGTGCAGGTATGTGTATTATACTACAGAGGTTAATTCCAGAAACTATTCCTACAAATGTCCTGAGAAACAGGCTCATGTTCTTGTGGTTGTCACTGTTCACTCCTTGACTTTCTCAAGCCTGCTCAATAAAGAAGAAAACCTTCCTTTTCCTCTGCAACAATGTAGTTTCTTCATGAGAGATGAACCTGGTTAAGTAGGCATGGAGGAGGGGAGAGAGTTCATTACAGTTAGTTATGGGGCTCTGAACACAGGAACCCAAAGACTTTTCTTGTCCTACAGCTCCAGCAATAATGAGCAAAGCCAGAAAGGGAGCAACTGCAAGCAGTCCTTGCTTCAGAAAGTGACTATGAAAAGTGATTTTCTGTAACCTCGCAATCAGTTGCCAAAATTAAATTATATTTTTTTTCCAGACCCAGTGCATTTTCAACAGATCAGCAATAATATCTAGAATTCAGCTGACAGATATTTGGGCTAAATTCTACAGGATCTCTGCAGGAAACAACAGCTTCCTGAATTGTTAGTAATCTCCCTTCCTCCAGAGCCTTTTCCTCAGCTGTCTAGGTAGTTCTTTTTCAGTCTTAGTAACTCCCTGTCTGTATCGGCCTATTCCTACCTCCTTTTCCCCATCTCTTTCCTAATTATCTGTAAGAAATCATCATGGGGTTGGCAACTTCCATCTTCCGCAAACCACCAATTTTATATTTCAGAGTGCATATAGCTGGTGCCACATGGCATGGAAACTGACGTAGTTCATTGCATTGCCAGCCCCTCACTGCAGCCAGACAGAGCTAGGTCCTGCTGTAGGAATCTGCCTTCTAAACTACAGAAGCTTCTTATAAGAGACCTTTTTTACATCCTCTAATTACCCTTCATTTCACTGTCTTTAAGAAGAACATGGTCTGTGGTCCTGCTGTGCTTTGTCTGTCCTTACAACTCACATCACTTTGCACCTAGGCCTCAAAATTTCTTCTTTTGTTCTGGAAACTTGCTAGAATACCTTTTTGGCAGATGCTAAAACGGAGCAGAGTTGGTCTCAGAACCTTCCTTCCCTAATCTTGCGACACTGAAATTGTTGATTATACAGTAATAAAATCAAAAGAAAAGAAATATAACAAGACTGATCTGTGGAAGGCCATGGGGCAGAAGGAATTGTCAACAATTCACCAGCAGCAGTATTCCAAGAATTAAAAAAGAAAATAAAATCATCAAGCAAGGATTCTAAGTCCCTTATTGCAATAAAGATCATCAAGAGTTTTCTAATGGATAATGAATTTGACATACAACAGTCAAAACTCTGTTATGTCTGGGTAAAAGTCACTCGTTCTCCATGTAGTTTCAATAGCAGCAGTCATTAGTCATTTGTTATGAAGAACAAATTAATTCCTCTCCCATTCTGTCCTCGCTTGTTCTCTTAAATATCTTTCTAGTTTCATAAAATTTGTCATCTCTTTGTGTTAGAGGGGTAATTCCATACCCCTGTGATTTCCCTGCCTGGTTCAAGTACATACAAGCTATAGAATTAAACAGAAGGATTTGGCTTCATATAGTTAATATCTTTGACCTAATGTGTTTATATTAAAGTAGTAACTATGAGTTTAGCTTTGAGATTAGATTAGTAAAACATCGTTGTGTTAGTAAGGCATACTCTTTTTTTTTCCAGTTAAATTATTTACCTTGTGTAATTCCTAAAAAGAAAATACTAGTTTTGAATTATAAATTTAACACAGATCAGGATTTTATACATGAGTCAGCAGTAGCTCAAAATAGAATTTTGCTGTTATAGAATAATACTAATAGAAATTAACATTTCGAAGTAATAGTTTAAAATCCCTTTTCAGTCATAGGAAAAATATTCTTCAGATATATTTTGTTTAGATGCTTGTGGCTGTTTTAATTTGAATTTGACCTCTAGCCAATGAAACACTAGAACTAAACGAGAATTTTTAAAAAAAAGCAGTATGTATCTTTTTTTGCTAAAATACCTCAATATGAATATAAAGGCCCATCTGGCAATAATATCACATTAAAATATGCATCACATTGCCTGACCTAGTAAGTGTATGCAAGCCTTTAATAAGGCTCAACCCTAGTAAGTACTTCAACTCTAATAAGAAATCTTCCATGGACAATTTATTTCCAAGGAATCAGGCTAAATGTTATTGAAACTCTACTCTCGCTGTCTGAAAATAGTTTCACTTTGGTTGCCTCCCTTTAATTTATGCTCAACTTCAATAAGAACATTTCTTTGCGTTGCTGCCCCAGTCTTGTTATTATGGATGCGATCCAGCCCGTTCCCAAGACACGCTGAGCACTCCTCGGGGGTGCTGAGATCCCAGTGATTTCAGCAGATGCTCAGCACCTCTTGCTATTGAGTGCTGAGCGAGCCCTTTGGGCTGTAGTCATAGTTTCTTTCCCAAGCCACCCAATCAGAAATTACGTTGCTTCATTCACTCATTTATAATTATAGCTATAAACAGCCCATACGAGCAAAAGATTAATAGTGTTAGCAAGAATTTCCAGGGTATAATCAGCTGTCATCCCATAATTACTCAAAAGATTGAATGAGTGGCTTTGAAATTACAAGGAAAGTTACATTCCTTTACTGAGACTGTGAGTGCCTATGAAAATCTGTGCTAAGTTTTTTGTCTGTGGTCCATCCTTTGGCGTTTATGACATGACTGTTCCAGCCTCATGGTCCTGTCCTGCACGACAGAAGTCAGTGAGCATCATAAGAGAATAAATCCTGCTGACCTGGCCTTAAACCAGATGATTTAGACCTGTGTCACTGCTTCTGGTGGACAAAAAGATCTGATCCCCTTTTTTGCTTTCATTGCATTCATTTTTACGTGATTGATATAGGCACGAGAAACTGAGAATTAAATCCTGCAGAGTGTATCTCGTAAACCCTGCTGATCAGGGTTGATCTTGTAAAGATTTCAGTCCCATCACCCAATAAACTATAAAATTCTTTCCAGAGCCTCAAATGAGTGGTGTTGAAACAGACAATTAATCACAATGACTAATTTAAAGTCTTGCTTTTGTTATAGATTAGGGATGCAGAACAGAATATAAAGAATAGGAACTGACATTCAAGAAAACTGCCTGAAAGCAAAATAATTTTAAACATTTACTGTGGGATTAACAGAAACTAGTGGAAAAATGTGTTTATGAAATTCTCTGAAGCTGGGAGTCTATCCGAGTATTTGTGTCAATGTCAACAAACCATCGTAATGTAAAAAATGTTCCTCTGAAGTCAGTCTGTGCTATTAAACAGACTGAAGTGTGTCACATGTATGACCAACAGAGGAGGGGAGGTCAGTACATGTCTTACAATAGTTACCCTAAAGCCTACTTATTTTGTGCCTTCAGAAGCCTAGTGGAGACTCCTAGAGTGGCAATTTGGGAAAACCGCTGGAGCAGAGAAGCATGTCCCACAAGTATTCCCCTGCGGGAAGACATCAGATTTTGTATTCTCTTTTACTGGAATGGTTTTGGTCGAAGTTTCTTTTGCTGCCCCTGCTATGGGAGTTTTATGACTGTTCTGCCTGTCCACAATGATCTCATTCTCTCCAGCTGACTTGTAAAAGGTAAATAGAAACTGCTGTCTGACACAACCTAATTTTGACAGGTAGGTCTTTTTAGTAATTTAGTTTGATTTATAACAAAATTGCCATTAATTTAGTCTTATTTCCTACTTCCTGTATGATCTAAATGTGGAATCCCAGATGGCCCCAGAACAACTTCTGGCAGCTTTTCTGGAGTGGTGGATTTGAGAGAGAAAGGAAGGAGATGGGCTGGCCATTATTTTGCTGCTGCTAAAGTCCTCTTGCGCACAGCCTTCCAACTTCCACTTTTCAGCAGGCATTGTGGGGAAGAGCAACCATGGGAAAGGTGAGAAAAAGCTAAAAGCCACAGACCTTACTTTATTTAGCACGTCTCTGGTTGGTCAAAATATCATGTGGCTTTGCAATACCTAACTATTTTGCCTCTTGACAAGAAAATCTTTTACAGGGAAAAAGAAGTGGCAGCCAATAAAAACAAGGTGGGGAAAATGCAAATACTATCTTTAAATGACCAGTTAAATACAGTTACCAGGAAAGCTGAGGTTGTGAATAGTGTCCCTGATGAGCAAGAAAGCAAGAAAATGTCATGATTAATCAGTAAGAGAATGCGCTTTCAAGCTTAGAGACTTTTAGGAGCTAAACACTGCCTTTGAGGGTTTCTTTTCTCATCCTCTTCCATTTTGCATTGCATGTGCCCATAGTTTTATCTGGTAAAAAAAAATATGAAGGGAGGTTACATTCAGATCACTACTAGAAAATTTACAACTGTTAACCAACACTAGCATATTTAATCCCTTGACTCAGTGACAGATAGGCTGAGAGCAGACTTTTAACACTAAAATGTCCAAGAGTCACTGAAGCAATGAAAAAGTTTTAGGTTTCAGGCTGTGTAGGGTGAAATGCATTCAGTCTGGGTGCTTCTTCTCTATTGTGCTTCTTAGGCCAGTGAGCAAAAGCACACATGCCTTTTTTTTTGAGACAGGGAGCCTGACTGTTCTCAGCTTACATGGGAAGGGGAGCAGAGGAGACAAGCTTTGAATAGCAGCACAGCTTTGATAAATATGATCCACTCTGCATTCAAGACAACTCGTCTATCTGCTGTTCAGGGAATGACTAGAATAAATTGAGAACTTCCAATAGATCCTCAAGAGGGCTCTTTTCAAAAGATTTGGAAATTTAATTATTTTTTAGCACATCACTCAGCAGAAGCCAGAAGGATGGCTGCTTTGAATCTTTGAAATCATTTCTCAGAGACTGCATTTTGTGCTGCTTTAGTTTGGATGCTCGGGAATATGAAGTCTCTAGCTAAGATAATTCTGATGACTTGTTAAGGTTGGCAAAACCTGACATTGGCAGTACATCTTGCTGCTATAGTCTGGGCTTTGGGAGGGTAGTTTCAGAGGTGATCTGGCTGCTTCACTTCCAGGTAATCTGAAGCCTGCGCTGTTCAAGGCAACATACAGATTGATTCTACATTAAGGAATGTGATGGAATGAAATTCCTTCCTATTTAAAGAAAACTAAAGAAACTTATGTTATATATCAGAAGAAGGCAGCAACCTCCTCCAGAATGGGGAGGAACATCCTGATGAATAAATAGCAGGAGTCACAGGTAGGTTGGCAGTGCTCCAGCACATTGAATGGCTGTTCATAAAATCCTAAGTAGAATTAAGAAAGGGGCCAAAATTGCACATAGTCTGAGCATCACATGCTGGCAAGCCTGGGTCACTGTCATCTTCTGCTCTTCCCTCTTCCTCACTCCATCAAGAGGATACGTGTACTGGATAAAGCTGTAGCCAAAATCACTTTCATAGGGCTTAGAAGAATAGAAATCGTAATACTCAAGCTAATAGTGTCCTCACTTTATATAGTCAGATAACTGTGCAGGCAGCCTCTATTCCAGGATACCTAAAAGAGGAGGGAAACTTGGTAGGCACAGAGCACACATCCCCAAGATGCTCCTAGTAAATGGCCAGCTAAAAGCCACCCTGTTGTCTTAACCAAGAAAAGGGGTAGACACAAGTCCCCTTTCCTTATATCCTTACACCAACATAAGGATATTCTTGCCTTTGAGACATAGCCAGAATGAAATAAGAAAAGCTTTATAGCTTTGATATCTGACTCTAGCAGGCAGCTACCTAGCAAATTATCACGTCTGCAAAATCCTTACTTACAGAAAAGTCTTATTAATGTGGCTGTCTCACTGTACTTACATTCTGCCTGCTTGAATTCAGAATTCCACTCAAATAAGGCCTGTAGAACTCACTGTGGCTCAGCTATAATGCTTCCCACATGTAGTAGAGAATATAAATATTCTTGCCTTCAGGTTCTCAGAGTAGGATTTGGACACCTGATTCAGGGAAAAAAAACCCCAAACCAAAAAACAGTAATACTACTCTTGTTGCTCCACTCGGAAAGGCTATGAAGACATTTGTATTAAGCTACTAAGTTGTTTCTAACCAGATAGATTTGATAGAAATTATAAACAAAAAATATCTTTTACACCAGTCATTTTCATATTATCTCCCTTCCCTGTATCCTCGTTTTCAAGATGATGCTTCTTCAATTTTTCCACCAAAATATGTTCATGCAATGTAGCCAGAGCTGCATTATTAGTACTGCATTAGCCTAGTCTCAGTATAAAAGCTCTGCAGGTCCATACATATTTCATTCTCTGTGTTTCATGACAGGGACATGTGACCATCCTCAGCTCAGTCCCCTTCTTTTGTGTACAATCTTTTGTTCTGCCAGCTCTGCGTGGAGGTGGCTCAACCATCTGTAAGTCCCCCGGTCTGCTCCGACATGGAACAGTGCTCAGAAACATCAACACGCCTTCCCAGCTTCCATTACCTTTGGGTAAAGGCATTCAGTCGTGAGTTCAGCATTTCCAGTCATGTGGCCTTCATCTTTTTTCAAGATCCTTTTGAAGTTGTTGGTTCACAAGATGCAAGAGTCACGTCCCAAGACTGTGTGGATCACTTAATCCTCTCACTTTGCATGCATTTTTACACCAGGCAGTTGGTGTGTTTGTACCTAAGCTGAATGCAGATTGAGGGAGTTGTTTGGATCAGGCCCTGGAGGTTAGTGTCATCTGAAAGATTTCAAGCTGCCAGATAACATAAAAGTCATGGTTTCCAGTTCTCAGAATAGCGTCCATGAAAGTAAGTTTGAAATTGTATTGTGTACGAGAAAGTAGGAATTACAAGTTACTAGAACTACTAGAACTAGTTACTAGTTTCTCTGAAGGGGAGAGAAGTAAAAGAGAGCATCTCTCATATGGTTTAGTGGCCAACCTAGCCCAAACCACAACACCAAGGCAAGGCAATTTATTTTTTCAACCTTGCCTTCCTAAATAGCATATTCATATTATAAACACCTATGGAAGTTTTTCAAGTTAAAAAGAGTTTAGCAAACATCTTTCTTTAGACAGGAATATTAAGGAATCTTAGTAGATTATTAGTAATTTGGTATTGTTATTCCCAGCAGTTTGGTACATTTGGTATTGTTTGACTCCAGAGGAGCATCAGGCAACATTGTACCACAACAATGTGTCTGCAAAAGCCTATAGAGCACCACCTGGGCTAGCAATCTGAATGATGATGTTGAGACTATTATTAAATATTTACTGAGCCATCAGGAGTCCTCAAATCACTATATAAAGCTGTTGTGAGGTATTAGTCTTGGTGCAGGCTTTTCATGTTACTCAATTTTACGGTTCACCCCTCTGGATAGAATAGTGATAACCTCCCCAGCTTTCCGATCCAAAGAATCATAGAATTGTCTAGGTTGTAAGGGACCTTTAAGATCATCTAGTCCAACCATCTGATACAAAATAAAATATAATAAATATAATCTTTAAATTGGACCATGCTTGAAGTAGCCACCAAAGCCAGAGAGAGCACTATGATGCAATTTCCAAAGGAAAACAAAGACAAGATAAAGGCCAAAAAATCACAGAATCACAGA
>VXBJ01007373.1:228-21495 GCA_013400055.1 Nycticryphes semicollaris
CGTGGTGGCTCCGGCTCCCGGACGATACCCACCGAAGGCCCGGCAAACCGCGGGTGCCGGTACCGGCATCGCCCCGACGATGTCGCCCGGAGAGCTGGCAGATGTCGCGCCCTGACCTCGGGGCCGGCGTCGGTGTGTGTGTGTGTGTGTGTGTGTGCGCGGGGGACGCACGATGACGGGACGATGGGGACGGGGACGCGGACGCGCCGGCGTGTGACAACAAAAGCAAAGTAACAAAGGACTCGCCGGTGGCGCTCCGAAGTTCGTCCCGGCCCCCCGCCGCAGCCGTCCGGGGATTTGGTGGCCTCGGTGGCCTCGCGGGCAGGGAGGGGGCTTTCCCGGATTGCCGGGGTGTGTGTGCAGACGGGGGTTTGGGGGGAGGTTGGTTGTGCCGGGCGCCGCGCACGCCATTCCCCCCTCGCTGCCTCGGTGGGAAGAAGGCAGGAGGCGGCCGCGTCGTCCTTGACACGGATTTTGTGGCGGAGATGCGGGCGGCCGCGGCGCGCTGCCAGGCGCCTCCCGGCACCTCCTGCCCGGGGCGTGAGGTGGGCGGGCAGGGGAGAGGGCTCCGGGCGCCTGGCCCCGAAATGCAGCCTCTCCCTCCTCATCCTCCTGCTCGGCAAAGGTGGGCGATGAAGGGGAAGCCCTGGAGGTGCAGGGGGTGGTGTTGTTTTGGGGATCCCCCACCCTGGGGTTTCCCTTGCCCCACCGGCATCCCCCAGTGTCACCAGGGCTGGGGGTGGGCGGCGCAGGTGCTGCTCGCCTGGGACCTGGGGACGCTGCAGGACTTGGGGTGGCATCCCCTTCCTAAAATTGTCCCCTCTGCCAAATCTCCTGCCTGGGGGCTGGTGGATCCCGGGTGCTTGGCCCTTGCAGCGAGTATCCCCCGGCACCTCCTGCTGTGGCCATTCAAGGTTTGGCCGAGGCTGGATCTGGCCCTGGCTGGTCTCGGATCCTCCATCTCCCCCCAGCAGGGACATTCTGGGGTGGCAGGAGTGGGTGCCACCGCTCCCCTGCCTTCTCCTTGCTCCATGGGTGCGTTTGTTTTCTGAAACCCTGGCAGTAGGAACAGCCTCTTGATTAAGTGTATTAATAGTTAAACTTTCAGCTCATAGCTTAAACTCACCAGACCACGAAAAGCTCCCTCCTTTACTCATGCTCTGTTGCTCAACTAAAATATTGCACTCAAAAGGGTTGTTTTTTTTTTTTTTTTCTTTTCCCCTCCNCCGGGCAGGCAATGGGGCAGGAGGAATGGTGAGAGCTTTGGCCACATCAAGTGCCAGCGTGCTGCAGCTGGGTGGGGGCAACCCCCAGTACCAGCACAACCTGGGGACAGGTGGGTTGGGAGCAGCCCTGCGGAGAAGGACTGGGGGCACTGGTGGGTGACAAACAGGACATGAGCCGGCACTGGGCCCTTGCAGCCCAGAAAGCTGAGAGTCTCCTGGGCTGCATCATGGGCAGTGGGACCAGCAAGTCAAGGAGGGGATGCTCCTCTCTGCTCTGCTCTGGTGACACTGCGTCCAGCTCTGGGGTCCCCAGCACAAGATGGACACGGACTTGTGAGAGCGGGGCCAGAGGAGGCCACTGAAATGGTCTGAGGGCTGGGACAGCTTTGCTATGGAGAGAGGATGAGAGAGTTGGGGAGCTTCAGCCTGGAGAAGAGAAGGCTCTGGGGAGACCTTGGAGCCCCTTCCAGTTGAGGGAGCCCCTCTTGTTGAGGGAGAGGAGCCCTAGGATGAGGGGGAAGGATGTGACACCAAAAGGGGGGAGATTGAGATGAGATCTCAGGAAGAAATTCTTTGGTGTGAGGGTGGTGAGAGCCTGGCCCAGGTTGCCCCAAGAATCTGTGGCTGCCCCATGCCTGGAGGGTTTCAAGGCCAGGTTGGAGGGAGCAACCTGATCTTGTGGGAGGTGTCCCTGCCCAGGACAGGGGGTGGCACTGGATGGGCTTTGGAGGTCCCTTCCAACCCAAACCATTCTGTCATTCTATGAAGGGGGGCAATGGCACAGGACGGGCAGGAAGGAAGAGCAAAGGTGTGGCTGGAGGGGGCACAACCTCCAGGAGGAACCACCTGGAAAAGCCTGGGCCCTGACCTGTGGGGTGGAAACGTATGGGTTTGTTCTCACCATGGCTCTGCCATGGAGAGCAGGGTAGGATCAGGCCTGCAGCAGACTTTACCTTCACTAGAGGACCTGCCCTGGCGGGGAGCAGCCTGCGTTCCCATCGGTACCCCATGTCCCTTGAGATGCTCATGGTGTTGGAGACCTAGGAGAGCTCTAGGGAGAGCCAGGACAGTGGGACCTCCAGTGAGTGGCTGAGGGTGACTTCTGGGTCCCGTCGCCTTTGGGAGAGTCCAAAGGGCATGTTTTACAGTGGCTGATGGCCCTTGGGTGCCTGAAGACCAGAGTCAAAAGAAGCTTTTTGGGCTCATCAGCATCTTGGTGCTGATGGTGTCAATGTGCCATATTCTGTCCTTTGGTGGCACTGCAGGGCTGGATGGGTGCATCCATAACGTCTCTGGAGTGGTTTCAACCAGGCTTGCAAGCAGGTGGAGGGCATTGACAGGCTGAGATGACAGCCCTTGCTGCACATGGGTGGCAGCCTGTTATTATGTGAATAAAAGGATTTTTAAGGTCACAAGGTTTTCAAGAGACTGCCTGGGTGTCTCTGCTTTCCAGCCATCCATCGTTAGGGCGTAGAAAAGGGATTTGAATAACGGCCCTGCTGTGTCCACCTAGTGAAGGTCTGGCTCCGGGTCTGTGGTTTTCCCTTGGGATTTGTGATGTTGCCTCTATGTCCTTGTACTCCAGCAGTGATGCTTGTACCAAAGCATCTTCCATTGCTTGAGCTTGGACATCCTTTACGTGGGGAGGATGAGGACCCCTCAACTCCACAGAGTGATGCCTATGGTGTGGTGGCCCAGGCGTGGGAAGGTATGTGTTGGCCTCCACCCTGGAACTGGAGGCAAAGAAAGGAAATGTTGTTTTCTGATTTTTCCAAGTGGGATATGCTTTTCCATTTCCACTCTCCTGGCTCAGTGAGGTGGGAACTGGAAAAGGGCTTAGGTCACTGGCTCTGCCTCATGTCAGCACTGTGATACACTTCTTCAGTGGGGGTGCAGAGTGGGTGATGGATGGGACCCGTGCCACGGTGTGAGACGTAGCCTGTCATTTCTGGGTCACTTCTGAGATGGGCTTCATCCCAATGGTCTGATTATCACTTTTGTGGCACTGCACACCGGATGGCGGCAAGGCTAGGGAATGGTACTGTCTTGGCCCTGCGATCTGGGAGGTGCTTCTAGGTGACTCCAGTGGGTTCTGGGTGGCTGCTGCCACCCATGAGACTCTATCAGACCGTGGCCTACATTTGCTTAGCACTTGTTTGGCTTCATGGGGATGGCCCAGGCTTGAGTGAGGGATGTGTTTGTGCTCTGGTGTGATGAGATAGGGCACGGTTGCCTCTGGTGTCCTCTGGTGCTTCTGTCTGGTCATCTCTTGGTTTGCTGGTGGTAGCCTGCTGTTAGAAGGCAGCCTTGGTCTCACCTGCAGCTGTGGCTTGATGGATGTTTCATTTTTGTCTTTGCAAACCCGCCTTGAGTTCGTAGTTCATAGCACTTCATAGGGATACCTGGGCAATATCCATCTCCCAGTCTTCTTTAGGAGTCTTCAGCTGTGCCTAAATGAGCAATGCAGCTCCATCCACTCAGCCCCCAGGTGGTCTCTTGGTGTTCCAAGGTTCTTGGGGTCATCAGTTGTCACTTATTTTTGCTGGGACTCACCCATGTGGCTTTAGTGCCTCTTTCTCTCCCTCAGAGACTGGCTGAGAAAAGTAGTTTGGGGTCCAGGTCTGAGTCCTGAGTCTTTCACCTGAACATCCCAGAGGCTGGGGGGTTCTCACATGAACATCCCCACCCTGAATGGTCCCAAGCATCTGCAGATCCAAGTGCTCTCAGCTCTGCTGCCTCCATGCCCCATAGGCTCTTCTCTACTGCACCGGCTTGCTGCTTGGAGGCATGTTCCTGCTCTCCAACCTCTTCTAGTGCACTGGTGTCTTGGGGATGGCTCAAGACCCTTCTATGGTGGTGCAAAGCCTGGTGGAGGGGGGTCTACACTCGTGGGAGGTGAAGACCAGCACTCTGACTTCTGCTTTGCAGGAATCTGTCTTTGTGTTTGGGTCTAGGTGAAGGGACGGCAAATGAACTGTGCCCACAGGCATTGCTTGGAGGTTCTGTGGGGTCTTGCCTCCTTTCACAGGCTCATTGAGTGGTTTGCGTTGGAAGTGACCTTCAAAGATCATCTAGTCCTATGCCCCCTTAGAAGATCTAGGGACATCTTTCACTAGATCATGTTGCTCAAAGCCCAGTTCAGCCTGGTTTTGAACCCTTCCAATGGTGCATCCACAACTCCTCTGGGCAACCTGGGCCAGTGTCTCACCACCCTCACTGTAAAACATTTCTTCCTTATTTCCAACCTTCCCCTGCCCTCTTGCAGTTTAAAACCATTGCCCCTTGTCCTGTCACTACAGGCCTTGGTAGAACATCTTCCTCCCTCTTTACATATGGAAAGGTCTTTCAGCAGGCTGAGGTCTGGACTGGGCCAGGGGGAGGTAAGGGTAGGTGGTGGCCAGGCTGTGGCAGTGGGCTTGTGGACAGCCAGGGCAGCTGAACCTGGGGCTGCAAGCGCCACGCTGGGTTGTTCTCCTCCACCTTCTCTTCATGCATCCCTGCTGCGCTCTGCTGGGATCAGGGCAGGGTGGTAGATCCAGGCACCCACAGCTCCGAGGTCCCCGCTGCCAGCCAGGGACTTTTCCCCCAGTTCCCGCAGCCCGTGGGAGCCAGCGGCCGAGGATGGCTGGCTCTGAGAGCGCTCCTCTTGCCCTCTGCTTTACCTTCTGCATCTCGCTAATCTGATGACCGGAGGTATGCGAAGCATTTCAAATATGGCCTCGTTAGCTGGCTCCGGACAGAGCACGCAAGAGGCGTTTCTTCACACTCCTATTCCAGCCGGCTGTTGCCTTTCTCTCCTCCCACGGGCATCCCGCTGCCATTTGCCCCAAGACGGCTGGGATCAGGATGGCTGGCTGAGCCCATCCTGCCCAGCGGCGGGATGGATGTGTCCCTTTGGATGGATGTGTCCCTTTGCAGGTCTGCGCTGGGGGCTGTGGGTGGGATCCTGTGGTGATTTGAGGGCGTCATTGGGCACGTGGGTGTGGGACAAGTGTGTGCCAGTGGCGGGGAGAGGGGTGTCCCCTCTGTCCGCAGCCTTGGTGGCTGCCCAAGCCTGCTGGAGGGGTGGCTCAGGGCACATGTGATGGGTGGTCTTGGTGGGGTTTCCCAGGGACTTCCCTGAGAGCATGGGGCTCGTGGGGAACATGGGATGGTGGGTACTGGCCCCAGTGGGAAGCATCCAGCATGGGAAGGAGTCCTGGGGAGGGCATGGTGGGGCTCTGGGTGCAGGGGAAGGGGAACTCTGGGGTCCCCGGATGCAGGGGAAGGGGGACTCCAGGGTCCCCAGGGAGCAGATGCTCCTCAAGGGGACTGCAGCGTGTCTCTGGCTGGCTCTCTGGGGTGATTCTTACAGGGTTGTGCCCACACGGGTGTTGTGTCACCCACTTTTGGGGTCCTGTGCCCCTGGCTGACCCACCCCCCTGGGGATGGTGAGTGGAGTATCCTGTCTGTCTGTCCATCCATGTCTGTCTGCACCTCCCCGTCCCTTCCGTGCCCTGGTGCACATCACCGAGTCGGCACACCGGGTTGCCCTCTGGAAGGGGCCCCATTGCCAACAGCGCTGCCGTGCTTCCGCCTGCCCACAGCGCCAGCGCTGGCAGGGACCCTCTGCTTCTGATGTCCCCAGTGTCCCCTGCCACGCTGCAGCGGCAGCAGGAGCCTGGCAGCATCTCCCCGCTCCGCTGAAGGAGCTATTTAAAGCTGGGGCGGGGGGGAGAAGAATGAATGTAGAGGATGAAGATGATGAGGGTGGCTCTAGCCGCCCTTGGGGACAGCTGGCCCAGCGTTGGCGTCCCTGGGGAGGGGATGCTGTGGCCCGGCACAGACCGGCATGGCCCCGGCAGGGCTGGGAGCCGGACGCCCGGTGTTTGTGCTTTAATGCATCAGGACAGCTTGCAAATTCCAGCCTGGCGCGGCAAGGTGCCGGCCGCGGCGGAGCGTGCGCTGTCTGGCGACCGAGAGGGCTGTGCTGCCATAACCAGTTAGCTCGCCAGCCGCCGGCGGGGCGCAAGGGCCCGCAGGGGGCTGGTGGGCAGCCCCTGCCTCCCACCGTGCTGGGGGTGCGTGTGCTCTGTACAGCACCCCGCTGCGGTGGAGGTGGGGGCCAGCTCTGGTGTGCCGGTGGCACAGCAGGAGGTTGGCCTGAGAAGGGCAGATCTTAGGGATTCTTGTCCCCCCTTATCTACAGGGACCTCTTTCCCACCTGTTCCCTCCTGTCTTCCAGGACCCTTACCCACCATTTGCAGAGACCTCTGTCCCCTCTGTCCTGCCGTCTTCAGGAACTCCCATTCTCTCCTTCCGCAGTCAACCCTGTCCCCTCTCCTCTGTAAAGCCCCTTGTCCCCCTTCTACAGAGCCTCCTGCTTCTTCATCTATAGGGACCCCTGCCCCTTTGGTCTGTCCCTCCATCTACAAGAGCTTTGTCCCCCATCTTCACAGTCCCATGCTTCCCCCCTGTCTTTAGGTATCCCTGTCCACCACTTCTGCAGGGTACCGTGTCCCCCCATCTTCAGAGTCCTGTGTCCCCATCATTTACAGGGACCCTGTCCCCTCATCTGCAGATCTCCTGTCCTCCCATCTGAGAGCCCCAGGACAATTCCTGCGTGTCCCTCACCCAGCACTGATGAGGAGCTGGAAGCAGCTCAAGGGCAGCCTGTGCTGCCTGAATCCCTGGGAGAAGGGGTGACCTGTCACCTCTGCAGATGGGGAAACTGAGGCAGAGGGGAGCAGCGCTGCTCCCCACACCCCCAGCACTGCCGTGGTTCTGGGCCCTGTGTGTCCGTCAGGCTGGAACAGCAGCAGGGGATTGTGGAATCCATCACAGAACAGTTCGGGGACCTTAAAGATCATCTCGTTCCAACCCCCTGCCCTGGGCAGGGACACCTCCCACCAGACCGGGTTGCTCAGCACCCCATCCAACCTGGCCTTGGATGCTCCTGAGGGTCCTTGTGCACCTCAGCCCTGGGGCTGTGCAACCTGGTGGTGGATGGTTTTCCACTGAATCCTTTCTAGGAGGCGGTTTCTCATTCTTTCCTTAAATATTTCCTAAATAGTTGAGCCCAGACCCACAGGCTTTGCCTCCGTCACCCAGCACGCCCACATCTCCCTGCCACCACGTTGCCTCCCTTCTCTCCATCCTCAGGTTTGTGTTCCTTAAGTAAAAAACACCTTTAAAAACCCATATTGGCCAACCTCGCTGGGAAAACCAGTCACCTTGAGTCCTAAACCTGTGGGGCCCAGGGCAGTCAGCGCACGCTCTGGGAGCTCCCTATCCCCGCTCCTGCCAGGAGCAGCCGGTGGTTGCTGCATCTTGGGCAGCTTTTTTCTTTGTANTCATGCTGATGCACCATGAAGATTAAAAAGGGATGAATTCAAGCTACAGCTGGCAATTTCTTTAGGGGTGGGGAGGTGACAGGGAGGGATGGAGGGACGGCACAGTGATGGGGGCTGTGTCTGTGGGTCTGGAGATGCCAGAGCTGGGGCGGAGGGTGGTGGGGGGCGGAATATTGGCTGGGTAGGAGGGCAGTGGCAGGTCCCTGAGGGTCCCTGGGGGCCAGGCTACCTGTGGCTGGTGTCTGCTGGCTGCAGGCAGCAGGTGATGGGGAGAGTATTTTTTTTAGGGGGGACACACATATGGATAACCACTGCCAGACCAATCCTGGAAATAACTCACACACTGGCTGTGGTGGGCAGTGGGGGTGTCAGAAGCTCCATGCGAAATATTCAAGTAATAAAACTCACCTTTGTCCCCTGACCCGTGGTGGCTCTGGGGCTGGGGGAGCTCCTGGCAGAGCCCCAGCAGTCTTGGCTTCCCCAGTGATGATGCTCTTCTGGGAAGCACTGGGAAGGGAGGACAAAGCAGGGTCTGCCCAATGACGCGGAGGGTCCCTGTGGTGCTGGGGACATGTTCCCTCTTGCAGCCATGAGAGGCAGCTGGGAGGGGACCAATTCCCCTGTCATGGTGCTTCCGCAGCCCTTTGGTGATGGAGGGGGTAGATGCTGAGACCAGGGCAAGGGAAATTGAGGAGACCCCCTTCTGGGCTGACTGGCCCTTCTGAAGGACCACATCACCAGTGTGTGTACTGGGAGGAGACTGGAATGCCTGTCTCTGGGGAGGATGGGCAGCGATGTCCTCCTCCCTTCTCCTCCCTGCCTGCCCAGGACAGGGCTGATGCTGAGAGAATTCCTCTCCTGTGAGCCCAGACCTCCCCTCCGTCAGACTGAGCCTGTTTGGGGGGCTGAGCACTGGCCATCATTTTAGGGGGCTAAGGAACCTCTTTGGGGGTGAGCACTGTTTTGGAGGGTTGAGGACCAGTACAGGGGTTGAGCAACATTTTGGGGGGCTGAGAGCTGTCTCAGTGGTCAAGCACTATTCTGATGGGCTAAGTACTGGCTTGGGGGTAAAGTACTGGTTTGCGGGGGCCAAGCCCCATCTAGGGGGCTGAGTACCGGCTTGGGGCTCAAGCACTGTTTCGGGGGTCTGAGTGCTGGCTTGGGGGTCAAGCACTGTTTCAGGGAGGCTGAACATCAGCTCAGTGGTTGAATGCTAGTTTAGGGGGCTGAGCAGCAGTTCGGGGGGTTCAAGCACTGTTCTGGGGGGCTGAGCTCCATCTCAGGGGTCAAGCGCCAGTCCAGGGGGCCGAGCACTTATTCAGGGGTTCAGCGCTGGCTTGGGGGACCTGAGCACTGTTTTGGGAAGCTGAACACTAGTTTGGGCATTGGGTGCTGGTTTGGGTGGCTGAGCACCATTTCAGAGTGGCTTGTTCCTGCTCTTTGCTTCTGGTCCTCCTCTGTGTGCACTCGTGGGTGGCCACAGGATGGGGAGCGGTGTGAATGCTGTCTCTGTGTCCCTCAGCTGGCACCAAGCATGTGGGCACATCCCAGCCCTTCCCTGCCTCAATTTCCCTTCTGCAGCAGAGCTTTTCCAGGGCTCACCCTGCTGCCCCTTTCCTGGGCAGGTAGGGATGGGACTGAACACCTCATCCCCACACCCTGCAGCAGCGTGGCTGGTACCCTGCGTGATGCTGGGGCACCAAGAGCATCCCTTGGAGTGTTCCCCTGGGAACTCGGGTGTGGTGGGATGTGATGGCAAGCCCTCTCCTGGCCAACTCCATGCCAGATCCCAAGCCTGCTCTCCTGGTGGTCCTAGCAGCCCTCGCTGGCCAGGAACTGAATCCACCAGGACCTTCTCCTGGAGCAGAGGTGTCCCTGGAGGTGGTACTGTTGCCCACGGCCATAGTGCTACTGTGTGAGGGGGTGTGTGTGGGGGTGCAGGGAGCACCATCCCCCTTCCTGCTGAGTGGCTCCTCTCAGAGAGGGGAGAACCACGCAGTCCCCATCCCTGGGGGGTCTGCAGGTCTGGGGCCACAACAGGAGGCACTGAAGAGGAGCCCAAAGTGTCTCCCAGCCCTGGGGCAAGGAAGGGCACAAGCCTAATTCTTCTGCTTCACGAGTTACCTTGAAGCCTGCAGGTCCCGGCCTTCCTGGGGACCTGTCTGTCACCCTGCCTGTGCCCAGGGTGGCAGCAGCTGCACCTTCCCCTCTGCCCTCAGAGTGGAGGCAGGAGACAAGGGCAGAGCTTTTTCCTGGCACCAAGGCATTCCCAGAGCTCGTTCCTTGTGCTGTCCCTGCCACAGCACCTGCTCTGGCACTGCCATCGGGCTCCTCGTGGCGTTTTCTTTCTTTCCATGGGATGCAGCCACCCTCCTCCTCCTCCTCCTCCTCGGGGATGGCCTCTCTCTTCCCGAGAAGTGGAGGACAGATCCAGACCAGGAGGAGGATGCCTGCAGCTCCGTGCCCAGCACCTGCATCGCCAGTGCTCCCCGCTGTGGGGCTGGGCTCTCTTTCCATCCCCCAGCTGGGGTGGTGCCACTGGTGGCACTGGGAGCCAGGCTGAGTGTGATTATGGTGATAGGTCACCTCATAGGAGAGGGAGGAGTGATGTTGCTGGGGCCACCAATCTCACCAAGTCCCATTCTTGAGGACAAAACCCTGCTCTTCTGACACCAGTGGATTTGCCCTGGAACACTGCTGCTGGCTGCATCCCCAGCTGCCCCCCAGAAAGCTCTTCCGGGATGTGACTATGGAGTGAGGGGCCAGGGGTCTCCCTGTGCTCATCCTGGACTTGCCTGGGGAACCCCATCCTGGAACTGGAGTCGGTGCCCTGGAGCAGGGAGTAGCTCCTGGGCACCCCCGGCCCCGCTGCCCCTGGGCACCCGACATCATTTATTTATTGGGTGGAAATAAAAGCAATTAAAGGAGAAACTTGGAAATACAGGGTTGGAGAAGGGCCCAGGGCTGCCTGCAGAGCTTGAAGGCGTGGGTGGGTGCTGGGGGGGCAGAGGCTGTTGCTGGATCATGGGTAGACACTGCAACGTGGCTGGCTTTCTTGCTGGATGCAGCAAAACCTCTTTTTATCCTGTCCCCAGCCATGTGCGTTCGTACTGGGGTGGCCACAGAACGGGGAGGAGTGCAAAAACATGAATCTGGGTCTTTTAGCGTGGGCACATTCCAGCCCTTCACTGCCTCGGTTTCCCTCCAGGAGCAGAGCTATTCCATGAGGGTTCAGTTGTCCATCTGCCCTCCCACTGGGCTGCTGTGGGGCATCCCTGCCCGGGCAGGCAGGGACGGGCAGGAACGCAGTGCCCCCCAGCAGGGCAACTGGTTCCCTGGGTGATGCTGGGACGCTGAGAGCATCCCTTGGAGTATTGCCCTGGGAGCTTGGCCGTGCGTGCGTGTGTGAGGCTGGACAGGCAACCCCCTGTGCCTTTTTAGGGCTGAAATTGCCCCAAACTCATCTCGTGGGTGAAAATAAGTATGGGGCGAGGTGGATGCTTGGCCACATCCCTGTCCAGCTCTCCTTCAGCTGCATCCTGGCTATGGGAACTGCCTTGCTCTGGAGGGTGCCCTGGCTGGGCTTTGTGCCGGGGCTGGGGGGCTGTGACGCGTAGGAAATCACGTGGCTTGGGGACCTGGGGCTTTACGGGAAGTGAGGGTCGAGGCGAGGGGCGGAGGGACCTGCACTGGGCAGCTCCCATCCTGCTCGGGAGGCAGCTTGGCTGGAGTTAGGCTCAGGATCGGGCCCCCAAACCAGCTGCCCCACAGCGGCTTCCCGGCAAGNAGATGGACCCTCGGCATCAAGCTGCCCCTTCCGCATCGATTACCCGGGCTGGCCGTTTAACGATTGCTTTCCGGGGTTAATTAAACTCTCCTCGCCAAGGGCTGCTGTGCGGCAGGGCCCTACCTGCCTGCAGCCCTGACGGGCCCCCCCGACAAAAGCGAGGGGTCGAGTCTGGGGTTTGCTTCCGAGCCAAAGCTCTCCCTTGATCTCCGTCCCGGCGGGAGTGCCGGTGGGATCACTGCCACCGGCTGCTCCTCTCTCCGGGGCATCCGGAGCAAGGTCAGCCACGGCGTCCAGCCGTGCTCCACTCCGGGGCTGCTGGAGGCCGGAGGCGGGGAGAGGGCTGGCTGATGCCCCCCCTTTCCCTCCCCCCGCCCCCAAACCCGCTTTTCAGGAAGCTGTCCCTGCCACATTGCTCCCACAGGGTTTGGGCTGCGCCCCACCGTGTTGCTATTTGGGGTGATTTTGGAGAAAGGCGCGGAATGTTTGGCCGCCGGACGGTGGCCGTGGAGCGGGGTGTTCTGCTGAGCGGGTCGCTGGCCCTGCCGTTGTTGGGAGTCGCTGCTTCTTGCATATCTAAATGTGCCCTTTCAGCGGGCGCTCTCACTCGAAACTGCCATCTTTTGCCTCATTGTCAACCTCGGCGAGGTTACGCATCGTTTGCTGACTCACAGCCTCCTGCTCTAATTACTCGCCTCGACTCCCTCCCCGGAGCCACCCGGTCGGTCCCGGCACATCGCTTTCTGAGCTGCTTACTGGGGGGGCTGAAGCTTGGGGTGCAAACCCCCTCCCTGCCCACGGGAATTGCTACGAGTCTCCCTGCGCGGCTGAAAGCTGCTCTTATGGTTGCCTGCTCTGGCATCCCACCTCTTGCACTCCCACCCCGGGACGGTTTTGGGGTGCAGCTGGGGAGTCGGGGGGTGGGTTGGCATGGCATTGCCTGACCCATCATCCAGGTGTGATGCTGGGGGGTTTCAGGGTTGGCTGCCCCCCCGCCCCAGGCATCGCCTCGCTGAGGCGTGCTCGCTTCCCGGCACAGCCTGCAGGCTCCCTGGGTGCGCAGCTCCCCGCCGCCCCAGGGTGAGCAGGAGCCCAGTCTCCCCCCCTCGGCGGCAGCGCCGGCTGGGCCGAGCTGTGCACTAAACCCGTTAGCTGAGCCTCTTTGATCCCCGTCTGATATGATCAGCCAGCCGGTAAGCTCTCAGCCGGCCCGGCGTGATTTCCAGCGTCGGGGCGATTCGAACAGACGCCACAATTACCGCCGGGGTCGGGCTGGTCTCACTCCTGGTCCTGCTCCTCCACGCTGGCTGGGGCTCCTGTCCGCCCAGATACAAAGCAGCACAGGAAAGCACCGCCTCTGCCCTTACTTATTATTATTTTTCAAATATCCCCCCATCCCGGGCTTGCCAGCGCGGTGTCGTGCCGGTGGGGAGAGCCTGCTCGCTGCTGCGGGTCTCGCTGCTCAGAGGCTTGCACCTTCCAGGGAGGGGGGACCCAAATCCCACCCCCCATCCCAGCAAGGCAGTTGGGTTCAGGGACTCTAGGTGTCTCTAATTAATTGAATTTTTATCTCCTCGCGCGTTGGGGTGGTAATATTGGGGCGGAAACAAGGTCCCTGCAAATCCATCTTGCTAACGGAGGTGAAACCAAGCCGGGTAATCCGGTGGTAACGACAGCGCTCCAAGCTGGGTAATGCAGTCGTGCTCGCCTCGGAAGAGGAGATATTTTATTTATTTATATATCAAGAAAAAAAACCTATATATGTGTTTGCACAGGCTTCTGTCTGTCACAGAATGGTACAACCACGCATCTTATCTCATAAAGCCATATTTTGGCCCTTTCTTTTCCCCCAAGAAAGTGAATTTTAAGCACCGGGAGACAGTGATGGTTTCTTTGGAGCTGTTACGATCTGCCATGTACAATAAATCCGTCTTAGTTTGTGGATTATTGGCCCAATAGACCGTAACAGCTCTGTCAGCCCCTCCTGGCGTGCTGTGTCCGGCGAGCTCAGCCTTCTCTGGGTTTGCCTTTATTTTTTGGGGTTTTTTTTGTTTTGGTTTTTTTTTTTTTTTTAGCAGAAACTTCCTAAGGATTTTTCCATGCCATGTGTGTGTACGGCAGCTGATACGTAAATCACAGGAGCTTAGTTGCCTGCCCAGGTATTTTGGATTGGTTTTCTTTTTTTTTTTTTCCCTTCTTCATTAAAAATAATGCATTTCCCCCCTGAGAATACCCCAAAGCGTCCAAGCCCCAAAAATATGTTGAAGCAGGATGGCAGAGCTGTCGCTCCCAGAGCATGGTGGGCTGACTGTCATTCCTGGCCCCCTGTGCTAGACCCAAGCTTGGAAAAACAGGATTTCCCGGGGATGGCGTGGGATGGTGTGCTGGCCCCTCTGTCCTCACGGGGTGGGGTGCTGGGTGGCACACGTTCCTGTCGCCCTCAGCTTGAATTTGAGGGGGGTCTGAGACCCCTGGGAAAGGTGGGACCTGTAACTGGTCCTGACTCAGTCCTGCCCTGATGCCAGGTACCCCCTGATCCCACTGCGTGGGCTCGACGCAGCCCTGGGCAATGCAGTGGGGTGGGATGTGGGGTGAAATGGGAGATGTGGGCATGGGGTGAAATGTGCGGCAGAGAGACTGGGGATGGTGGTGCACAGGGTGACGGGGGGATTGGGGGTGCTGTAAGGTCAGGGCAGCTGGGGAGGACGCATGCACCCACCTTTGTCCTCCAGACCGAGCTGAGGATGCCTGGGTGGGATTTGGGATGGGGTGGGAGTGGGCTGAGTACCTGGCACTATCAATGATGGCCTCTCTGGGATGGGGCTGGCCGGTGGCCCCAGCCATGCCAGGGATAGCCAGTGTTGGTGGTGCTGTGGGGGGCTGCCGGCTGGCGGTGCCTTTAAGCCCCCCCAGCCCCTGTGCTGGAGGAGCTGCTCTGGTCCCAGTAGCTCCATAAGCCCATTAAGAGCTCAGGGAGCCTTACGCCTTGGGGGTCTGCAGGAGGACTTGCACTAGTTCAGATTAAACCCCTTGAGCCGAAGCGGGGCCGCCTGCTGTGGGGACATGGGGACGTCTACAGCCATCCTCTGGAGACCCCCATCCCAAATCCCCCGCTCCTCTCAGCCGCGAGGGACAGTGGGGGCTGCAGCCCTGGCGCAGGGGTTCGGCTTTGATGCATTGCCAAAATGTGCTGTCAGGGTGGAAAAAGTATCTCTTTCTCTGCAAAACCCTTAAAGGAGGCTCTTCCCCCCTCCAGCGTGTAGGAGAACGGTGTGGGGGAGGGCATATGGGTCCATGTGGGGTGCACGAGGGTGGGGAAGCCACTCTAGTCAAGGGGAACCTGGTCAGGAATTGCTGGTGAATTTTTTCTACCCTTAACCTGGACATGTCAAACATGTTAAAAACTACCAAAGGAGGGAAAAAAACCCCACCAAAGACGGATTTTTGCAAAGCCCTTGTGATGGAAATGTGCCTTCCTCCAGTTAGTGAGCAGAGTGTTCCCCACACCCTGCCCTCTGTCACGCCTTGGTTTTGCTGACCATCTGGCAGAAGACCACAGAAGACATTGTGGATAGTCCCTAAAATGCCGGTGGCTCATCGTAGCCACAGGGATGAGTTTCTTTCTGCCCAACCCACCGCCTGCAAGTGCAAGTCCCCAGAACTCCTGCTCGCTGGGGGATGGAGGCTGCTGGGCTCCCTGCCCAGCTTCTCCTCACAGCCCCTGCTCATCCACGATGGAGCATGTCACCGAGGGCAGAGTGCAGGACTCCCTGGCAAGATGGTGCCAGCAGAGGAAAGAGGGAAGAGGAGGAGATGCAGCGGGCTGGGGAAAGCAGCAGATGGAGGAGGATGTCCACTCTGGAAGCTGAGAGTGGGTGGTGGGGACATCAACCCTTCAGCTTGGGGCCTTATGCGCTGGAGGCCCTGTTCCGGAGGACCCATCTGGATATGGGAACGTGAATGTGGGTTTCAGGGGGACGTGGCATCAAACCCTTCTGTATGGGTGAAGTAAGATGGTTCTCTTGCAGAGGGGTCACCAATTGAGCAAGCAGGTCCGTGGGAGGAGGCTGGGGACTTTGAACCCACCATGGGCTGGCTGGAGAAGGGATGGACCACCACATGGCAGGCACCAATTCTGACAAGCACATCCAGCTCGTACCTTGCCATTCCAGCTTACCTTCTTATTCCTCAGCTTTTGGGGAAGTAAAGAAAGGCAGAAACATTGATACCTAACTGTAGTTTTAGTTGTAGACTCTCAGAGCTTGGGGCCAAGAAGGCCCATAAGTCCACAAGGATGTTTACACCCTGTAGTCAAGTCCCCTGAAGCACATACCCAGCTTACCACATCGAGCCCTTTCCAGCTCCCACCATGTGGTGTTTCCTTGATGCTCAAGGCTCAGTCTTGTGGCTCTTCCCTGTCTTACTCTATGTTGTGACATCTCATAAACAGATTTTTCCATGGCTACTCTCTTCAAGGTCATACAAAGAGCGAACCCCTCTTGTTTCTTACTGTGTGTCCTGCAGCTCTTTCATCTGAGGGTCCCCCCATCCTGACTCATGTCGTGGCTGGTGGTGACCCCTTCCCCCTTCCCAGGGCCCCAGCTCTGCTTTCTGACTGTCTTGTGGCTGGTTCTTTGAGATCTGTCAGCTTCACACATCTCACTTGTTCTTTTTTGTTAAGGCACAGCCCAGCCAGTTCCTGTAGAATCAGAGAATGGTTTGGGTTGGAAAATCCAGTTCCACCCCCAACCCTGGGCAGGGACACCTCCCACCAGCCCAGGTTGCTCAAAGCTCCATCCAGCCTGGCTTGAACGCCTCCAGGGATGGGGCAGCCACAGCTTCTCTGGGCAACCTGGGCCAGGCTCTCACCACTCTCACTGTAAAACATTTTTTCCTCATTTCCAACCCAACCCTGCCCTCTTTCAGTTTAAAACCATTGCCCCTCGTCCTGACATGACAGGCCTTGGTGAAAAGTCTCTCTTCATCTTTCTTAGAAGCCTCCTTCATCTATGGAAAGGCCACAGAAGGTCCTAGGGCCGTGTGTGAGACACCCAGTGAAAATCCATAGTGTTTTCTAGCAGTCCAAATGCTTTCTGCAGCCAAACTGGTATCCAGTGAAAGACAAGCCAGGCCTTGTTGGTACAACCCTTCCCTGCAGTGCCACCATATCCCCGAGGCAGGAATTCTTGTCCCAGCGGTTTTCTGGGAACTGTTTCCCTAATGACTCTTCCCATTAGATTGCCCAGGACTGCTGCCCTTCCATCCTCTGCTGGCATGCTACAGGGAAGGAAGACACCCTTCCTCATGGGCTGGTTCTTGAAGAAGTGTCAAGAACCAAGAGGGCTGTTTGACATCTCATCCAAAGGAGAACTTGACTTAGGGAGGTGCATCGCTTTTGCTCCTCCGACCTCAGACGTGTGCCCATCTGAGAGCACAGTGTACTTTCGGTGCAGGTCTCCTTTCCAGCTGTGGTCCTGGTTGAAGGTAAAACTTATAGCTTATGCCATCACACTTGGGCGCCATCAACTGTCTCACCATGGCAGATGGATGGGCCCCCCTGGGGTGACCCAGTGCCGGGGCTCACTGATCCCCAAATGTGGTGCAAACCTTCCCTGTGGTGCTGCTGTCCCAGAGGATGAGGAAATGGTTGCTCCCTGGGCTCCAGCAGGTATGAAAGGGAGGAGCATCATCTCCTTCCTTTTTATCCTGGCATGCTCCAGCTTGCCCATCATGTTGGGCCCTGCACCAGCATGGTTTCCTTGGCTGCCCTTGGCCTTGAGCATGCGGATGGCTTAGGTGATCTGGGTCTATTGCTACAACTACCTGTCATAGAAAAGCCAAAGGGGAGAAGAAGGGTGGTGAAGGTCACAGGAATCCTAGGACCAGTGAAACCAGTGTCTGAGGTGTTCCCCAAGGGGAACTGAAATGATGGAACACCTGCAGAGCATCATGGGTCCTGGAGGTGTCATAGAATCATAGAATTGTCTAGGTTGGAAGGAACCTTTCAGATCATCAAGTCCAGCCATCATTGTAACGCTTACAAAGCCACCCCGAATCCATGTCACTCAGCAGCACATCTGCATGGCTTTTAGGAACCTCCAGGGATGGCAACTCCACCACTGCCCTGGGCTGCGTCTTCCAGTGTTTGACAACCCTTTTGGTGAAGAAATTTTTCCCAGTCTCCATCCTAAACCTTGCCTGGCGCAACTTGAGGCCATTTCCTCTTGTCCCATCTCCTGTTCCTTGGGAGAAGAGATCATCCCCCCTGGCTACACCCTCCTTTCAGAGTGTTGTAGAAAGTGAAGTCTCCCCTCAGCCTCCTTTTCTCAGGCTGAACACCCCCAGCTCCCTCAGCTGCTTCTCACAAGACTTGCGCTCCAGAACCCTCACCAGCTCCGTTGCCCTTCTCTGGACCCGCTCAAGCCCCTCAAGGTCTTTCCTGTTGTGAGGGGCCCAAAACTGGACACAGCACTTGAGGTGGGGCCTCACCAGCGTGAAGTAGCAAGTGTCGACAGCAAGTGTCCCTGTCTTCTGGTACCCACTGGCCTTGGGCAGCAGCAGCCCTTCCCTTTGTCCCAGGTCTCCAGCACCATCCTCTTGCTCAGCCTCTTCCAACCCATCACGCAGAGTCTGGCACCATCCTCAGCTCGCCTCTGCTGTCTTGGGTTGTCCTGGGCTCTCTTATTTCCATCCCCACCGCCTCCAGCAGGACCCATCTCAGTGCTGGAGTCACCCATGACCTCCTGGTGGTTCTGGGGAGTGGGAAGCTCCCAGGGCACACAGCAGCGAGCCTGGGCGAGTGCTTGCGTCCGAGCGAGAGCGCCCCAGGACTTGCTCTATATTGTTCTGGATTTACAAGGAGAAAAAGTGACTGCTCTTTCTCAGTTCCTGCATTTCCTGAGAGCAGCCTTGCTCCTCGCTTATCTTCAGACAGCCTCAGGGGTATTCCCTGGGAGTTTGGGAGTCTAATCAGGCATTGCTGGGGCATGTGAACTCTGTGTCGAGTCGCCGTTCCCATGGAGGGGAGCGCCTCTCGCAGATATTTGGGTTGGCGTGCTTGGGCTGGGGGCTGGGCTGGCTGGGAACGCGCTGCTCCTTTTCCTGGGGATGCGACTGGGAATGGCCGGGGGGTGATGACCCCACTGGCTGGGGGCGGCTTGCGGGCAGAATGCTGGCCAGTGCTGGGGACAGGGTGGCTTCCTGAGGGCGCCCCCCGCAGCGGGGCTGGCTGTGCTGGGGTGTGCTTCATCCCCTCCTGCCCCGCCTCTGCCACCTGCCTCCTTTTTCCCTCAAAACCATGGGGTTTTCCCTGTAGCATCCCGGGCGGGGCCTGCTGGTCCCCACCACCCATCCTGACCTGGCACCTTCTGGTCCTGACCCTACTCCGCTGCTGGTTTTATTTTGGGTGAGTTTGAATTCGGCAGAGAATCAGGACCTGGATGGAAGTTCCCGATGCTGGGCTGTGCTTTGCTGGTGAAATCGAGGGCTTTTGTTGCTGGCTCTTTAGCAGGCAGTATTTCTTTTTTTGGGGGCTGGATATATTCCTGGCAAGTAAAATGACGGATGCTCTGTTTCGTTTCCAGTGGCAGTGTTTCAGATTCCTTGCTCCAGGGCAGGAGCCGAGCGAACTCTGATTCCGGAGCAGCTCTGGTACCTTGGCAGCTTAAAGGCCACAGGGTTTGCTTGAATGACAAGTGGCACTGAGCGTGGGGAGAGCTTGGGAAAGGCGGTGCTGTGTGCGGTGTGCCCTGCATCTCTTGCGGGAGCAAAAGCCCGGCGAGTGGGGAGGCAGCTTTTTATTGTCTCGGCGCTCCGCAGGCAGAGCGGGCGGTGGTGGAAAGGTGATGCACAAAAGGACAGTGAGCAGGGACGCTCCCTGAGTCGCTGCCAGGTAGATGGAGAGAGGCGCAAAGTCTTGGGGTCTGGCTGTGCATCTTCTCCCCCCGGGGGCTCTTGGATGCCTCTTACCCTGCCTCTGCCCACACCTCCCACTGTGCCTGGCTCAGAGGGATGGGTGCGGATCCCGGCTGAGCTGTATCCCGCAGCGTTGGCAAGTCCAAGCTATTGGGGAGGATGGGACCTACCAGTGGGGCTTGCCTGCTGCTGGGAATGCCACAGCTCTGGGGAGAATCAGGGCAGGTTCAAGACCTGCCTTCCTGAGCCTTCCCAGCTTTTTTTGTCCCATCTAGGTGGACTTGAGGCATGTGTTGGGTCTGTGGGCAGGGCTTGGGATGGGGCTGGCAGTGGGCAGGGTCTGCCCGTCCTTGCCAGAGCTCCCCTGTGCTTTGTTTTGCTGCTGGAGATGACCCTGACCGCTGCCTGCACAGGAGGGTGCTGGCAGCTGGGCAGCCAGACCTTCCCCCAGAAACCTGTCAAGCCCCTCTGCTCTACTGTGCTTACTGGGAACAATTCCTCCAGGGGAGGCTGTGATGTCTGGGCTGGCCAGCCCCATCCCTGCAGTGAGTTTTGGCTGTGCTCAGTGAGGCTGTGGGGCTGGGAACAGACCGACTTGGAGTCCCCAAGGACGCAGGGTGCCCCAATGTCCCCTCCCACAGTTGAGCTGCTCTTCTCCCCCGCCAAGGCCTGGCCAAGTAGCCTTCCTACCCATTCTCTTCTTCCTCCTCTTTCCCTCCTGCCAGTGAGGCCAAGCAAAACGCGGTGCTGACCAAAAATAACAACTGCCGGCAGATCCAGACAATGGATAAACCCGACGAGGGCGCGGGCGACCCGAATCCTCCCAGAGGAAGACGGGATTATTCGCCGTCCTCTTAGACATCTGTCAATAGCTGAAGTTTTCGACCCCCGGTGGCTTTTCCGACGGTGCCGCCGCCTTCCTAGTGCTAAAAGCGATTCCTCCAAAGCGGTTGCCTTCAGGAGCTGGCTCTTGGGTGGGATCCTTAATCCCACCGGTGTAGAAGCAGCAGGGACCCAGCCCTGCGGGGTGTTCGTGGTGTGAGCAGTGGAGATGCCTCTTGGATGCCAACATCTTCTCCAACCCACAGAGTGGTGGCTGGTGGGTTTGGGTGCTCGCTCCACCTTTGCTTGCACAGCTCCTGCCTCACTTCCCTGCTCTTGCTTGGTCCGTGGGGCGCAGGCACCAAGGTGTTAGCCCTGCCCTACCACCCTTGATGTGGGCCTCTCATCACAAAGACCATGAGGTCCCCACCACCCATTCATGGCCGAACTCAAATGCACTGGGCTGGCTCCAGCGCTCTTGACTGCACATTCCCACTGCCAATGCACTTCTTGCTCGCTGATGGTGACAGTGGTAGAGGTGCTGGCACAAGTGCCTTGGTCCTTTCCACTGCTGGCTTTTCAGGGATCTGGAACAGCCCCTTGGTTCCTGCTCCTGCCACCACGGAGCTGCCTGGTGGGATGTGGAGGGATGACATTCTGAGGGAGATGGGAGCAGATGGGGACCTCTGGGGCTGAGGCTGCTCTTGGAGGTGGCACTGCTGGATTTGGGCACTGCTGGAGGTGGCATTAATGGTTTGGACAACACTGAAGGTGGCACTCCTGGATTCATGCATGCTTGGAGGTGGCACTGGTTGATTTGAGCAGCAGTGGAGGTGGCATTGCTGGATTTGGGGCTCTTTACCATCAAATACTCTCATGCAGCTGTGCCTAGAACTTTTTTTCTTATTTTTAATTAACTTTTCAGAGCTCTGTGCCTGCTGATCAGTCTCTCCGTGACCTGGTTATCGGTTAGACCCCAAGTAATTTACGCTGTAATCACCCCATCTGTTAACGGGAGTGATTCACACTTCTTAGCTTGGCCTTGGTGGGCTGCCTGTGGGTCTCCCCAGGGCGAAGCCTTGCCTGGGCCCCCTGCAGTTCTTTGTGGTGGCTTTTGGGGCTCCTGCTGGGGTACCGGTTGTTGCTGGCATCTGCCAAAGGGCATCGGCTGCCCGCTCCCACCCAC
>VXBJ01007373.1:25151-51871 GCA_013400055.1 Nycticryphes semicollaris
GGGCCTTCTGACCTTGGTGGTGTCCCCTTGAACCCTGGCGTCCCTCCAGGCTGCTAAGCTACCCGGTGCAAATACCCGGGTGAGGGAGCCCATCACGTGCCCCTTAATGCCGTGGCCGGGACTAAGCACCTTCCGACAGGGAGGGACCCAGATGACGCTGCCGGCGCCTTCCCCAGGGGCCGGGGGCCAGGAAAGGGGCAGAAATGGGACGGGGCGGGGGGGGGCTGACGGTCTTTACTTGGGTCAATCATAAAGAAGGGATTAAGTTCATTAATTCCTCCCCCCGCTGCAATTAGCAACCCGGCCGGGCAGAGGCTGGTGAGGAGCAGCTGAGACGTCTGCTGCGCTGGGTGGTCCCGCGGTGCCGGGTTCGGGGGGGACACCCCCTTTTGTGCAGATTAGCCAGGCACCCCACAGCAAGCAGGTCCTGGGGTCACTGGGGGTGGCGGACAGCCTAGGGACAGACCTGGTGCCCAGTGCCTGCCACCATGGAGGAGCTGGAAGGGCAGCACCGAGTGGTTGTAGATGGTGAGAGGTGGTGGAGGCAGAGCAGTGGCCAGGGACAATGGCAGGATTATGCAGTGATAGCACTCGGCGTGTCTCGGCACGGCTCGGCACCCCACCCTGCACCAGCAGCTGGGGCTGAGAGGGGACATGGCCGTGTGCCCCATGTCCCCATGGGTGGTGGGGAAGCTGCGCTGGGTGGGCTGGGGTGGCCTTGTCCCACAGTGTCACCCATGGCAGCAGTGGGTGCTCAGGGGGGGCATGCTCCAGGCTCTGTAGCCATCACCCCCTGCCAGAGGAGGCTGCTGGGTTCTCGGAGCCACTGACACCTGAATTACACGGCTGGGTGGGACCAGCTGGAGAAGACCTCCATCCATGGAGGAAGGCATGAACTGATGGAAGCAGCAATGGCAGCGTGCCATCGGTGTCCTCCCTGGTTTTGGCACCCAGACCCCGCCATCCCGTGCCGTGGTGGGGCTGGGGGGGATGACCCTTCGGTGTGGTGGCCAGCCCCATGTGGCCATGGCGATTTCCTGCTGTCCCTCCTGCTCTGCCCCTTGTGGCCGCAGACCCCCGCCGTGGCATCACGGTGGCTGGGGGTGACAATGCCATGGGGCTGGTAAATCCCGGGCTGCTGGGTGCCGGCGCTTGGCTCCTGGCTCGGGGCGGAAGAGGTGCAGGGCGGCAGGAAAGGCAGCCGCGGGCGGGCGCGAGATAACGCCGAGGGGTGGCTTTATCTCACATCCTCCCGTCCGGCGCTTTTCCTGCCCTGCTCCCCGCTCCGGCCCCAGCACCCGCCACTTTGGGCGTTAAGGTGTGACCCCCTCCTCCTAACCCCTGCAGGGCAGCGCTCCGTTGCCCTCCCCGCACCCGTTTTGGGTGCCCCCCGCCCTCGCCACTGGCCATCGTCCCCTGCCCGGTGCAGGGCGCCATGCTGGGGAAGGGCAGTCTGTCCTGCTGCTGCAGCCCTCCCTCCCCACGTGGCCTGGCGAGCTCCAGGCTGGAACCCGAGCCCTGCATCGATCCATGCTGCATCTTAAATCCCGCAGCAGCTGAAGCAAGCGGTTTTTAGCATGCGGGCGGCGGGGGGGTGGTGGTGGTGTCTCTCCGCAGGCAGCCAGCTCTGGCACCGGGGTGAGACGGGCTGTCTTCCTCTGCCAGTGCCATGGTGGTTGGCGTGGGGGACCTTGTTCCCATCAGTGTTTCAACAATGATGCCTGCAGCTCTGTGTCCATGGGGAAAGGTCCAGGGCTGCAGCCGGGTGTCTGGGGTTGCATTGCAGCTCGACTGTGATGATGGGGACACGAAGGGTGATGGTTGATGCCCCTCACGGGGCTGCATCACCCCTGGGCAGGAGTGAGGGTCCTGGCAGAGCTCTCAGCACGTGGCTTTGTCCCTGCTTGGACTCTGGAGAGGAGGCAGCCAGGATAGCCGGGATGGAGACGGGGCAGGCGAGGGGCCTCCTCCCCCAGCTGCTGCCGGGGTGGGGACGTGGGTTCCTGCTCTGCTAAGCCCTGCAGCTTTTCTCCTCTAAAGCCTGATTACTCTGGCGGTGCCTGTGCGTGCGTGCGTGAGGGGAGAAGGAGGAATTTCACAACAAGTGTTTGCAGCCACACTGGGCCCAGCTGCCCCAGAGCTGCCCCAGGGACTACAGCATCGCCCCCCCGCTACGGGGAACAGTGCCCGGGGGGCAGGCTCTCACCATCCCCATTGAGCCCTGCCTGCGCCAGAGCGGCCAGGTGCCTGTAGCAAGGCATGCCAGGGCACGGCAGGAGGTCAGCAATGGGGCTTGGAGGTGAACGCAGTGGCTCCTCCTGGGGCTTGGAGCTGGACGTAGTGGCTCCTTATGGGCTTTGGAGGTGGATGCTGCAGCTCCTCAAAGGGTTTGGAGATGGGTGCCATGGCTACCTGTGGGGCTTAAAGGTGGATGCTGTGGCTTCTCATGGGGCTTGGAGGTGGATACCATGGCTACCTATGGGGTTTGGGGAGGTGTATTCCATAGATGTCCATGGCATTTGGAGGTGGATGCTGCAGCTTCTCATGGGGCTTAGAGGTGAGCGCTGTGGCTCCTCATGGGCCTTGGAGAGAAATGCTGCAGGGACTTGGAGGTAGACGCTACAGCTCCCTACAGGATTTGGAGGTGGATGTTGTGGCAGCACATGGGGCTTGGAGGTGGATGCTGCAGCTCTTGGTGGGGTTTGGAAGTGGACACTGTGGCTACTTGTGGGGCTTGGAGGTGGATGCTAAAGCTCCTCATGTGGCTTCCTTCCTCTGGCCAGCACTGGTGTGCAGTGCTGGCCTCAGAATAAGGGTCTAGGAGAAGGAGGAGGGTGGGCTGGCAGCTCAGCTTGAGCTGGCTGAGGAGCAACACCTGGGAGGGCGAGGAGCTGGGGTGCAGGGACAGAGGTGGCTGCAGGGTGGAGACTGGGTGCCCTTTGCATGAGCTCTGGCTGCCAGCTTGGGGACTTCCCCCAGGCAGCCATGGTCCCATCTGGAGTGGGGTTGCATGCCGCTGGAGCGGAGCAGGAGATGAGCCCCGTGACTTCCCTGGATCTGCAGTCCCTGGGGGAGGAGAGCTGGGCACAGAGAGCCTTTAAGCGTTGGAGTGTCATTGCTCCCAGGCCAGGACTTCCCCAGTGACCCCCCATTTCTATCTGGATGGCAACCCTTTTAAAGAGCAATGGAACGGATCTCCACCGAGGTCCGTTCCCTGGAGTTTCTTTGTTCGCGGTGCTGAGACTTTCATGGCAGGGGGAGGAAGAGCCGCTTTGAAAAGCTCGTTGGCTCTTGCCAGCGCTAACTCTCTTTTTTTCCCACTTCCAGAGCCGCATGTTGTGTACCAGAGCCACAGAGTATGTCTTTGCACTGAGATCGGACTGAAGTCCTCTGCAGCTGACGCTGGAGGAGACAACCCATTGATGAGTGTTCCCGTCTGAGCTTTCCCCGGTGGCTGGCGGGCTGCTGCTACCAGAAGGGCTTTGGGGGTCTTTCGCTTGGGGGTGGGTTTTGGGGTTTGGTTTTTTTTTTTTTTTTTTTTTTGTTTTTTTTTTTTTTTTTTTTTTTTTTTTAACTTTGGGTTTGGTTTTGTTGTGCTCTGGGCACCATGTCAAATTCGGGCTCCCATCAAGACACTGGGAACAAGCCAGAGACGGAAAAAAATAACCAAGATGACTCTCAACCCCCCATCAACTCCGAGAGGAGGAACAAAAGTGGAATAATAAGTGAACCTTTGAACAAAAGTCTTAAGAAGTCCCGTCCGCTCTCCCACTATTCCACCTTTGGTAGCAGCAGCTCGGTAAGCGAACATTCAGAGAAAGGCAACCCCTTAGCTAATGGCAACGAAGCGACTGTGGATAAAAGTCATTCTACCTCAAAGCACAAAAACATCTCTAGTATGCTGAGCAAATTAGACCGGGTGTCAGAGATCTCCTCAGAAGGACAGACCGCCCTACAACAGTTTGCTCAGTCGACAGAAATGCTCAAAAGAGTGGTACAGGAGCATCTTCCTCTAGCCAGCGACCACGGGACTGGTATCTCTGACATGGAGGCCGTCTCAGCTGCAGAGACAATGAACGGCCCCTCTGATTTTCCTTACCTGGGGGCTTTTCCCATCAACCCAGGCCTTTTCATTATGACCCCTGCCGGCGTGTTTCTGGCAGAGAGCGCGCTCCATATGGCTGGCTTGGCAGAGTATCCCATGCAGAATGAGTTGGCATCTGCCATCAATTCGGGGAAAAAGAAACGGAAAAGATGCGGCATGTGCCCGCCCTGCCGAAGACGGATAAACTGCGAGCAGTGCAGCAGTTGTAGGAATCGCAAAACTGGCCACCAGATTTGCAAATTCCGAAAATGTGAAGAACTCAAAAAGAAGCCTTCTGCAGCACTGGAGGTAACCGGCCCCTCTCAGGCACCCTAACCCCTCCTCAGGCTGCACTCCTGGGTTCGGATCTTGCCCTAGATAATAAAACACCTGGTACTTCTTACTTTTTTATTTTTCCCTTTTCCATTAACAGTTCTCACCGTGAGATGTGTGCTCTACCCAGTGCCCCCAGTCCCCACCCTCCCTTACCTACTGGGGTCGACTGTCTTGGGGAGGAGGGCTGGGGTCTCTCCCAGGGGTCCCTGGGTGCGCTGGGCTTTGTTGTCCCCTTTGCAGACACAGGCAGCAGCGGGCAGTGCTGGCATCCTTTGTCCTTGGGCGGCTGCAGCTCCCCAAGCCAGCGAGCAGCTTCTAACTCAGTGGTGGGGTCTGAGGGTGGGGAGGCAGGAGGTGGCTTTTTTGGGGCAGAGCTTGGGGGTAGTCTAGCAGTGAAACCCCAGGGGGGTGGTCAGGGTGAGTCCGTAAGGCACCAGCTGGATTTCCTGGTGGCAGCCAGGCTGCAGTCCCTGCAAGCGGTGTGCCCTCTCTGGCACCCAGCCCAGCTGGGAGCATCCCTGCTCCCGCTGAGCATGGGGATGCCTTGTTCCCCCCAGTGTGAGGCTTTGTGGCAGTACGTGGGCTGTCATCCCCTGTCACCCGTGGGGACCACATCCATTTGTGTGTGTTGCCCTTGGCCTTGGAGGAGGGTTGCTGCAAGCAGCTATTGGGTTGTGGTGCCACCTTGCCAAACCCTCCAGGGAGGTGTGTTACGTGCATGGGGAGTGTGGGAAATGTCCAGTGACTCGAGTTGTTGCATGGGTCTGAAATTCAGCCAGGACTGAAATTCAGCCACGGTGAAGTGGTGTGGGTGAGGGCTGGGTGCTGGTAGAGCTGGGACATGGAACAGGAGTGGCACATGGGCGTGCTTTCCTGGTAGAGCCACCTTCCTGCTCCGCACTCATGGCTGCTCTGGGCCAAGACCCATCCACCAGGTCTCCAGTGTGTTACGCTTAAACCAGGTTTGATTTTTCTGGGAGCTGATCCTGCCTCTGGCTCTGCCAGCGGGTTCCTTCCTGCTGGGGAGCACATCCCCAGAGCTATCAAAGGCTAAAAAGTCACCTGGCCATCAGCTGGATCATGCATCCTGGCACCAGGGCATTGACCATCTTCTGGTTGTCCCAAAGAGACAACTCACTGTTTTCTTAGCCTCGTCTTAGGTTTTTCAATTAGCATCAGCTCTGAATGAATAGCGAAGGGGAAAAAAAAATCTGTTTGGGCGGTGGGGATGAGGAGAGGGGGACTGTGTCTTTCAAAAACCACTGTATTGCTAAATTATATTCTTGTTCTAATTTGCTGAGTCAGTGATCTGGAAAAAGGGAGAAAGGGAAAAAAAAAAAAAAAGTTCATCTCTTCTAAAGAGTCCTAAAGCGGGTCAATAGACTCGGAGCTTGCAGCAGCTGGAGGAGCCTCTCCCTTCTCCTGGCGCTGCTCCAGGTCCTACTGTACACTATCTACTGTCCTACCTACAGTATATACTGTCCTCGAGGACAGTGGATAGCACCAGGATCCCATGAAACGGTCACCCCCTTGGGAAATGGATGGTTTCTCCATCCCATAGGAGACTGAGAAATTGGAACCACTGAAATAGGGCTCTGTGTGTGATAGAGTTGGGCCTCACCAAGGGTAGCTCCCCATCCCTCCTGAGTGTGACCAGAAGTGTGTTGAGGTGGAGGAGAGATGGTTTGCCAGTGGCAATGGATGCCTGGGCAGATGTTGTTCGCTCCAGGGTATCACCATCCCCTTTTTGGAGCATATATTCCCCTCTGTCAGGGTATCCATTTGCACTGTTTGTTGACCTTGATAGGGTCGAATGAGATCGTGGTTGTATGTGGCTGAGAGAGGGGTACTGGGACCCTGTCTGATGTCCTAAGGTCACGTGGGTCAATGACTGGGTTGTTAAACCTCGCCCCATGTCAACCAGCCTCGGCAATGCGTTGTGTTGGGCCAACCCACAGGTGCCTGCCTTGTGTTGAAGACCCATCTGGATGTGGCTCAGCAGCTCCATGGACTGCTCATCCCTGTGAGGTGCCATCACACTTGATACTAGGACAGGAGGGGCCATTCAGTAACCCTTTATATGGGGCTGAAAATTTTCTTGGACTTTGTGAAGCTTTGTTGCCCCTTTGAGGGGAGCTGTGACAATGCCTGGGAGAAGAGTAGCCTCCATGACTCTGGTCTGCCAGTGAGTCTGAGGAGCATCCTTGGAGAGCCTGGACAGGGGCCGCAACTGTGATTAAACGTTGATCTAAAATGAAGCAGTAAAAAAAATAGAATTAAACCTTTATGGCAGCATAAAAAAAAAAAAAAAGGGCTAAATCCCTCTGCCGCTGTTAAGCTTTATCTGCACAGCTATGGAGCCCAAATAACTGTCACTGCTGGTGTCCTAGTGGTGGCTGATGCAGGCTCTAAGGCTGGTGAGGCATGTTGGATGCTCGGAGCAGGCAACAGCATGTCCCTGCACCCAGCAGGTTCCTCTGGGCTTTGCTTGCCCCAGCAATCCCAGTTAAGGCCATGGGGACTGGTGGACAGCCCTGGACAAGTGAGCCTGGGCTTGTCTTCAGAGCCATAGGTCACACAAAGGCCATGAATAGTCAGGATTTGACTCAACAGAGCTGTTCTCCATCTGGAGAAGCTTTGGTGGACTGCCTTGATGCCCCAGCTAGTGCTAGTGTGAGGATCACTGCCACCTTCATGTGAGTGTCATGGAGAGAGACTTTTCACCAAGGCCTGCAGTGACCAGAGAAGGGTCAACAGTTTTAAACGGAAAGCACAGGGTTGGATTGAGCATAAGAAAGAAGTGTTTTATGTTGAGGTGGTGAGACACTGGCCCAGAGGAGTTGTGGGTGCCTCATCACTGGAAGTGTTCAAGGTGAGGTTGGACAGGGCTTTGAGGAACCAGATCTAGTGAAAGATGTCCCTATGTACACAGCAGAGTGGTTGGACTGGATGGTCTGTGAAGGTCGTTTGCAACCCAAACTATTCTGTCACTCTGTGGTCATGGGATGACAGGGGATCTGTCATGGGCATTCATATTAGAGCTGGTTGGCTGTCTTCCTTTAATAACGAAGGGCGGAGGTGTTTAAGGTGATCTGTATCAGACATCTCCTTACAGACCCATGAGGAGCCCCCAGTCCCCTCATTTCTCTCTCCTGCAATTATGTCTCTGAGTAGGTGGCCCTTTTTGGTGGTCTGCCACATTCTGCCCTGCTGGTTCTTCATCCAGTGCCTTGGGTAGGATCCAGTGTGGGTGGTGTGCCATGCCATAGCCCTGTGCATCATTGGCCAGAGACATTTGCATCTTCCTCAGATGCCTGACGGCATATTGCAGAGACCTTTGGGGAAGTGATGATGCTTGCAGTTCTCTGCTCATTGACTGCCCCAGCTCAGTTTGCCCAGAGGACCAGACAGGCTGGGAGCAGGAGAAGCTGCGATCTCTTAGCAGCCTAGCTGGGCACCACCATCTCTTGCCCGTTCTTGTCTTGCACCCCCTCCCTCCCCTTGCCCAAGCCCCATGTTTGGGCCATCATCCCTGTGGAAGTGAGCATGTTCGGGTCCTTCCTGCAGGGGTGGTGGAGACACTGCCGGGTGTCTTGATCCAAGAGACAGACCTGATGAGAGCTGGCTGGCTCCTGCACAGGGTTAGGGGCCTGAATGTGGCATGGTTTTGACTCTTGGGACAACAGATGAGGTACCCTAGCCCTGCACCCAGGCTAGATGTTCCCCCACTGCCCTGTGGCAGCCCAGCCTGGTGCCCCATACCCATCACCACAGCCTGTGGCTTGTTTCCCATTGGTGCCCCTTGCTTGTTTGTAGATGCAGGAACTGAAGGACCTTCTGGGGCACATCCTTTGGTGATTGTGTGACCCTGTC
The DNA here is from genome assembly GCA_013400055.1 of Nycticryphes semicollaris. Classification (NCBI taxonomy): domain Eukaryota; kingdom Metazoa; phylum Chordata; class Aves; order Charadriiformes; family Rostratulidae; genus Nycticryphes; species Nycticryphes semicollaris. The sequence continues at coordinate 33,445 of VXBJ01007373.1, forward strand.
TGCTGGCTGGCATGGCTTAGCCTTGCTTGGGAGGGGGAGAGCTGATAGCACTGAGACATCATGGTCTTTGCATACTCCACCTGTGGTCTTGTGGATGTGGCGCAGGCTTCCCACCCTTACCCAGCTGAGAAAAGTCCCAGGTCCTCCTTCTAGAGGACTGCTGAGTCACTGAGGCCATTTTTCCCATACCACCTTTACTGGAGGTGGCTTCAGCAAGGTCATGTTGGACATTAGGCCCTTTGTTGCGTGTGAGATTGAGCCTTGTAGGACTTGGACCATGTTACTGGCCACCTTCATCCCTCTTCCCTTTGCGAGATGCCAAGAGATCCTTGGTGGTGCTGTCTGTGTCGGGGGAGGAGGGGTCTGGCAGTGAGGGGGCCACTGGGCTGGGCCGTCCTGGCTCACCATGGCCCGGCCATTGTGCTTGCTGTCGGACAGAGGGGAAGTTGGGGGCTGCGCCATTGTGCCGGCCGCGGCGTGGGACGTGGGAACAATGGCCGAGCTGATGTGCTGGGTGCCCTGCTGGGGAGAGCAGGGGGGGCTGGCGGCAGGGGGACCCCAATCTCCCTCTGACCAGCATCCCAGTGCTCCACAGCCAGTGACCGGGACAGGGATGGGGGGGGTGTGGGTGCACAACCCTGGTGCTGCGTGGCTGCACCGGACCCAACCTAACGCCTTGTCCCTTCTTCTTCTGTCCCCCTCCCTGTCTCTCTTCCTTTCCAGAAGGTGATGCTTCCTACAGGAGCCGCGTTCAGATGGTTCCAGTAGGAACGGGGATCCCAAAGCTCTGTCATCCAAGTGCAATGTCACTGCTTGCTTGTGTTGTCTCAGGCAAGGGATTTTTGGCTGAAATGAATGGATGCACCTGTGTCTCTTTAGAACCAAAAATATTTTCTCGCAAATCTCATTCCTGTTTTTATAATTTTTTTTTTTTTTGCGTTCGTTTTAACATCTTCGAGTCCTAGTCAGACATTTAACTGCTTTTCAAATAAAAATAATTAAAAGAAAAAAACAATGGATCTGTAAAGTACCAAGACTTAATAGACAGAGTATGGACAATCAGTTTCTTTCTGTGTTTTGGTGTTGATGTTGTTTATGTGTGAAAGATGCAGTACTTGTGTAGGGAATGTAAATTTACAGTAACCTTTTAAAATCTAGTTACTAATAAGCACTACTGTAATTTAGCACAGTTGTTTAATTGCACCCTCATTTATACTTTTTATTTGATTCTTTCCCATCATACAATAGAGTGGATAGTTTCTAGAATGCCTCAACTTCATGTTTATAAATGAGAATATGTTTAAAGCGATGTAGTATCCCTTTTCCTAGCCATTCACCTATGTAAGTTTAACCTGCGAGAGGTTTGGTATACAAGGTGGAAGAAAACAATTGCTACACAACTGGCGGTCTTTGAAAATGGAAAGAAGAATAAAAAAAAAAAAAAGAAAAAAAAAAAGAAGTCATTGTTAGTTTATTAATATAGAACAAGAAACACTGCGTACAGAAAAAAAACCTAATTGCAACGGTTTACTCCTAGAAGTAATTTTTGTAAACTTACTGAAGTTAAAAATCAAAATAAAAATAATATTGCAGGATCTGTGCTGAAGCAGTTACAAAAAGTGATATTTCTCTTCTGTTCAAATCCCCGTCTCTCCAGCTCTCTCTACATCATTAAATTGAAATGCTGTTTGTAATGTTTTAGCGATCCAGGCTGTTTTTGTGAATAAAATGAATGCATGTTTTGTGTCATGATTTACAGCTTTGTTATTTCTCTCCCACCCTTCTTTCCAGCTGTCCAGGGCCCCCAGTGCCAATGGTGGCCAGTCCCCCTGTTGCCTGTGTACCCTGACACACCGTAGCTGCCGGGGACCCTCACTGGTGCCGGTGCCGGAGTGCGGCGGCGGCTGGCCCAGGTGGGATGGTGCGAGGAGACGAGCTGGAGCCACCCTGGCTGCTAAATCCACACGGTTAATCCCAGCAGTGACTGGGATAAACCAGCCCCAGCTCCTCCCAGGGATATTTCCTGGCTTGACCTGCCTGGAGTTTTCCCGGGTAGCACAATGCCATGTGTTTGGCTAAAGCAATGTCATTAATGTGCAACAGAGAACGGCGGTGAGGCTCATTTTTGTGGGGACAAGTCCAAAACAAGCTCCGGAAGGTGAGTGGGCTTGGGATGCCGAGAGGAGGGTGCCGCTGATGGATGGATTTCCAGGCTGGCCTCGTGCTGGCACTGGGTCAGCAGGAGCTGGACAGGCTGGAGGGAATGTTGCATGGGCTCGGCCTTGGGCAAGCCAATGGGCTCGCTGCCGGTGCTAGGGGTACCACGCTGGGCAGGTGGGCTGCGTGCCCCTCCAGCCCCGAGGAGAGTCGTCCCAGCCTGGGGGGAAAAAGCAGAACTGCCTGGACCCTGCAGCACCAGCTCTGCCTCACTAGGAAGAGGTAGCTGGAGCCTTTGTCCCTGACTCCGGCCATGTTTGGCCCAGCATCTGTTGACCAGATGTGCACCCACAGGATGGGAAGGAGGATGGCGTTGCATGGGCTCCATCCCTGCTGGGCAGTGACCTGCCGGGACCCAGCAGAAGGTGCTCTGTGGGTCCCTGGCAGAGCCATCTCCGGCAGCCTTCCACCCACCTGCCCCAGCAACTCCTGGAGAAGGGGACTTGGTCACTGGGAACCCAGGTCACACTGGTGGCCGGGCCCAGGCGTGACTGTGGGGATGACTGGAGCTCCCGGTGACAGTGATGGAGCTGGGCCAGCATGGCGAGGGACAAAGCTGAAGGCCATGGGGACAGATGGACCCTGCAGTGCCCCATGAGCACTCCAGTGCATGGGGTGCCCAGCTGGAGCAATGTGCAGGGTGGCACTGACAAGGGGCTGTGGGGAGCTGGTTCCCAGTTGATGCTGCTGGGTCAACAGCCAAAATCACTTAGGAGGAATGTGGCGGGGGGGTGGGGGAGTGGGGTTTGGGGTTGAGCTGTTACGGGAAAATGGAGTCTGGCTGGTTTTTTACGACTNGAGCCCCACCCCAGTGTGGGGCCAGCAGAATGGGGGTGCTGCTTCACTCCACTAGCAGCCAGGGCTGGGGACTGCAGGGGCTGCCCCACTCGGCTGTTCTCCATGTTCTGGCCATGTCACCTGCAGAGGGGCTGTGCTTGGTACTGGGTGTGCTGTGATAGTGCTCAGTGAAGTGCTACAGGGGCAGCTACAGGCATGGCAAACCCCTCTGTGCCACACTGCTGCTGTGCTGCCTGCTTGCGCCAGGGACAGCAGTGTCCCCAACTTTGCTTTCCCCCTGGGGAAGCCACCAGGAAGAGGGCATGTCTCCCCATCACCCCCACGGGGACACTGGCAGGGTGCATCATGGAAGCCCAAATGCTCCAAGTCGCTCCTTGGTGGGAGAAGGATGGTGGAGCTGCTTTGCATGGTACAGGCAGGTGGTTTGGGAGCGATGTCCTGCCAGAGCCCCTGCCTTCGCTGCCGGTGCCTGCGGGCTCCTCCAGACAGGGCATGGCAGGGACCGCGGGCTTTTGTGGGGAGCGTGGGCGTTAGCAGACCTTGGGCACTGGCAGGGGAGGTCAGGGATAGTCGGGCACACAGTGCTTGCAGCAAGGGCATGGGATGGAGAGAGCAGGGGTTTCATCGTGGGGGAAAACAGGCTTGGGAGAAAAGAAGGAGCCAGAGCAGACCAGAGGGTGAGATTCAAGCTCTGGGAGTGAGTGGAAGGAGGTGTTGGGGAGGTAGAGATGGGGTGCTGGGGCTGCTGATGGCCTCTCTACCTCACTTCTAGCTACACCTCCTGGGTGTGTGTGAAGGTTGATGGCCCTGTGCTCTCCAAAGAGCCTTGCCTAATGAATTCCTGCCCAGGCAGGCAGGACCTCAGGCATCCCCTGAGGGGGAAGCCCATCATCTCCACCACTCTCGTGCCACGTCTGGCACAGCCTCTGTGCCATGCTGTCCCCACTGCCTGCCCAGCTGTTCGTGGAGAAGTAGCACCCACTGGCAGCCGAGCAGCATGGGGAGGACAGGATGATGATAAATGAGCTCAGCACAGCACTGAGGGGCCACCTTGGGTGCTACCACAAGTGCCTCCGGTCACTTTTAATTAACATCCACATTAAATAGAGTTAGCAGAAGGGCAACAAATCTGCCTCTGGCCCTGGGGTGAGCTCTCACAGAGGGCACAGCCATGTCCGAATCCTCTCTCAGCTCTGGTGGCTCCATGTGGGAAGGTGCCAGCAAGTGATGCCAGGAGAGGACAGACCCTGGTGTACAGTGGCACTGCGATGGTGCCAGCAGTGGTTGGCGTGGTGGAGCTGACCTGCCTTGGAGAGGATGGCATCTGCAAACCTGAGTTCAGGGTAAACTTCAGCAGAGCAGGCAGCAGAAGCTGCAACCTCTGCAGTGGTGCCAGAGACGTGTCCCGTCTCACCACAGGGGCACATTGTGGGGTGCCAAGCTCAGCTGCGGGGTGTCACCCATCCCTCCCTGCAGCGGGACCCCCATGTTGGGTCGCAGCCCAGTGGTGGTGGGCTGGTGGCCACCTCATCCCCAAGGCTGCAATTAGCGGCCTGACCCTGGGCTGACCCGCCCCCCCCCCGGCGCAGGGATGGGGCAGGATGCAGGAAGCGCCGAACAAAATGTGCTTCAGCTGGAGCCGGATGGCGGGCTCGCCGTGAGCGCCGGCGGCCAGGCGTGACCTCCCGGCCGGCAGCCTGCTCCTGCTGCCGGGGCCAGCCACGCTCCCCGCAGGGACTTGGGGGTGTGGGGAGGGGGTTGGTGGGACAATGAGGGGCCAGGGACTTAGCAGGGGTGGGGGATGTGAGGTCCTCGTTGGTAGGATGGGAATGGCCACCAGCATCAAGTCCTGGTTGGTGCTGGGTGGGCTGAGTGGTTCATCCCGAGAACAATAGGGTGGTAGTGTGTTGGGGTGGTGGGATCAGCTCGGGTTAGCTTGTTTGGGACATTGCCAGCCCAGGGGTCTGTGGGGCCAAGGCAAGGCCTGGCCAGCCCCCATGCTGGGCAGAGAGATGGCTAGCATCTCCTGCAAGGCTAAGCCATCTGCGGATGCTCCCCAGTGTGCCCTGGTGCTGGGCTAACACCAGTTCAGTTGGGGGTTTTCGTAGTCTCACCACAGCTGGACATGACTGACACAGGTCTGCCAGGGTTAACTGTCTCTCACCAGCCATGGGCAGCCGTGGGGTGTGCTCACCACTGCACGGATGGCTTTGCTCAGGCTGTCTGATCGTCTTCAGGGCTGGAGCCCAGGGCTGCTGGGCCAGCTCACCTGGGAGAATTAAGCTAAATAAACCTCCCCCAGTTCAGCTCTCTGCAACTGTTTGGGTGACCTGCCCCATGTCACACAACTCCTGGGAGCTTTCCAGCCCAATTTGCAGTCCCAGATGAAGTTCTTCTGAATAATTGTGCATGTTTCACATTTAGGCGGTTTCTTTTGGTCTCTTTGTAGCTTCTCCACTGGGAAGGAGCATGGGAAACTTCCTGTGCCGAGGTGTAGGACAAGGGGGTGGAAAGGTCCCACCAGGACTCTGGGATGTTGTGCTTGTTGCTGTCTCCCTGCCAGAGCAAGCCTGACACGGGCTTTTCTCAGGGAAGAGGAACTCTGGGAGATCCTTCACCTGAAAGCTTGACAACCACATCACTTCACTTCTGAGACTTCCACCACGCACAGAAACCTACCCATGCCTGAGCCAGGGCAGGCAGATGTTTACCCAGCTCGATCCTCGGAAAAGATCTTGTAGATGGGAGCTGACACCCATTCCTGCATCCTACTAGCTCACCCTGGGATGAGCTGGGTTCCCCAGCAAGGCAGAGCAGCAGCTTCAGCTGGCCAAGCGCCCTGACTGGCCACCCTGCTGTGGCTCTGCAGGAGGCTGGGGACTTTGGTGCAGGCATCACTGGGTGGTTTCTGCAGCTGAGGCTGCACAGCAACTGCCCAAGGACCTCCTGCCCAGGGGACCAGTGTGCCACCAGACTTGACACCCTGCCTGCACCTCAGCCGTGCTGCCTCTATGGAGGAAGCCACCTTGGTCCGGGGTCTCAATTCCCATCCTTGTGCCCTGCAGCATGGACCACGGGGAGGTTTTGCTTGCACGAAGGACTTCTATGCATGCCTACCCTGGCCCACTGTCATCACCCCAGCTCCTTCAGCCTCAGAGCGTATCCTGTCCTTCAGCATCCCATGGTTGCAAGCAACACAGACTGCGCAGCCTGGCTGAGCTGTGGTGTCTCTCCTTTTAATCAGGAACAACTCCTGATTATTCCTGATGAGCACGTAGGTGCCCCCTGACTCGAGTGCACTGCGGCTGCTCTGCCCTTCCAGCCGGCGTCTGCTGGCTGCAAAGCCCACGCCGAGCCACAGCGTCTCCCGCTTAATCGGGGACTCGTTGCTGTGCCAAGGCCAGTTTCAGCACTGCGTCAAGATGTTTTAAGGCCAGAGCAGTCAGGATTTGTGAGAAATAGGTCGGCCTGTGACAGCAGAAGGAGGCTAGTCAGTGCAAGATGCTGTGTGATCGGGCAGAGAAGGAAGCAGCTGGTGCGGCATTAGCCTTCAGCCTCTGGGTGACGATGGGTGCATGGCAGCGGCTGAGCAGGGGCTTAGCAGCGAACACAGGTACCAGTCCAGGCTGGAGGGAGGGTTAGTCTGGAACCTGTCTCCTCATTGGCTGATGCTAGTGCTGACAGCTCCAGTGAAGCACTGATATTGGGGGTTGTGTCCCCTCCTCCCCGTCCCTCCCCCCAAATCCTGCAAGTGGACTTAGTGCTGGAGAAGCCATCCAGTTGGTACCATGGGTAATGAGAACGCCAGACCAGGCTGCTGTGTCCTTGCCCCTCCAACCAGTCCTGCAGCCCCCCCTTGCACCATCTTTGAGGATGAAACCCCCATGGAGCAGGAAGGGCGCCTTGCCCTCTTTTGCCTTGCCTTTGAGACCCTTGGGCTGGCTTCTTCTCCAGCTGGCCTTGGCTGAGCACGATGTTCCAAGCTTTTGAGATCCTTGGGTTGACTTCTGCAGCTGGCCTGGCTGAACACTGTGCCCCAAGCCCATCTCATCACACAGGCTCTTCTCCCTGAGCCCAACTGAGCCTGGGGCAGGCCTAGCAGGGGTAGAGGAGCTGCTGACCTGTGTCTCATGGGCAAACCCAAGAGCCAACAAGTGTTTAGAGCAGGTTACCCAACACCAGAAGGGTATGAGAACAGGGCAAGCATGGATGAGGCCTTCCAAATTATTCAGTACCTTTCCCTCCATGTGCCAACTGGTGCAACCTACCTAATTGTATTACCCTTTCTTCTCTTCCTTCCTGGTTGAAGAAGAATGGTGTCCAGGGTTTTCACATGGCCACCTTCTGCCATGAGGGTTTCCCATGGCCAAGAACAAGACAGTGGGACAATATCATCCTCTCTTACCTGCACGTACCATAAAGCAGCACCATTTTGCCCTGGTGGAGTCCTGGGAGACCCTGGGTTTCCTCATCTCCTCACCTGCCTGTGCCACTGGGGAGAGAACCTCTTGTCCTGGAGGACACGGGTGTGGGCAGGCAGGTGATGCCAGTGCCCACTCACCTTCTGGACGTGCAGGCTGGGACTGCAGCAGTGCAAGTCAGCCAAGCCCACCTCCACAAGCTGAGGACAGGGGCCTCAATGAGTACCTTTACAATAATTTATTTCTGCATTTTCTCTCACTTGCTGGCCCTGTTCTTTTTAAACCTCCATCTGTTGTGGGTGATGATACCTCCAGCAGTGACATGACCATGAGTTGCCTCACTTCTGGCAGATTTAGTTTTGTTTTATTTTCAGTTTGATGTTGGGGAGCAGACCAGCCAGGAGATGAGATCTCACAAAGGTCTTGCAGGTCCCGCACCTTTCTCCTGCAGAGCTGGGTCATGGTGGACCTGGGCAGTGAGCAGGAGCACTCCTCACAGCTCAGCTCTGCACTGTGACTCACTGGATGCTCCCTCTCATGCAGTGGTGGCATCACCACCACTTCCATCCTTCTACCTTGCCATCATGGACACAGGTCTCCCGCTGCTGGGTGACCTGGGCACCATCCCTGTGGGAGATGCTCCCCTGGCACCACTCGGTGCCCTGCCTGCCTAAACAGGAGACGCACTTTGCCTTACAGCAAGGAGAAGGCCAGGAAAGCCAGAGGAATTTCTTCAGGTTTTTCCTAGTGCTTTTAGCCTGAAGCTCGTGGGGTGAAATCAGCCTGGGGGGTGTTCTCCCCGCTCCTCACAGTGAGACGTGGGGTGCAGGCACCAGGCTGTCCCCAAGCCCCAGCTGCTGCCTGCTCTGCTGGCCTGGGGCTGTCCCACCAGCGGTGCGGTTCGCTGCCTTGTGGTGAGTCCTGACATTCCTCCACTGAGACAGCCGCGGGGGAGGTATAAATTGGCTTTGCTGCAAGTACGTGCGTGTGTAATGGGGGCTCCCCCCTTCACCAGCTCTGGTCAAAGGAGCACCCGAGTTGAGTGGTGGCCCCTGACGTCTCTCCTTGAGCCTGGTTCGACTGTGGTCTCTTGCAGAAGGAGTGTGGCAGGAGGGGCAGAGGCGCAGGATGACCAAGGAGACATTGCTGCTCCTGGGGCCTCCAGGGAGACCAGACTGAGGGAAGGAACTAGACATGAGGGGAGGGAGACTGCAGAGGGAGAGAGAAAATACTTGTCCTTTGGGCAGTGGGAATAGAGACAAGGGTAGAAGAGGCAGGAGCTGGGGGTGAAGTAGGGACATAATGGGGACAGGGGTCCTTAGAGAAAACACAACCTGCTGGGTGCAGGGCATGACAGAGGTCTCGGTGCCTCCACATCCTGCCTGGTCCCATCAGGAGATGGTCATTAGGGACCCAGGATGCCACAATTAAGCCCCAGCCTGCAAGACGGGCAGTAAGACTGAGCTGGGTCCTCCTTGTTGGCCGAAGGCTGATGGACGCCCATGGTCAGTGGGTGCCGAGCTGCTCGCACCCTGGGGAGGGTCTGCAAGCCGAGTCAGCTCTCCAGCACAGCAGAGCTGCTGACTCTGTCCTCCCACCTCCATTTTCTTACGTCTCCAGACAAAGTGACTGTTTATCCGCTTGGATTTCAAGCTGTGTGCACAGCCCCGTGCTCACCCCTTTGGCTGGACACCGGGAGGAAGAGGAATGCAACCAGGCAGGTTTGTGCAAACACAGGCACTGCGTGGTCCCCCTCGGTCTTTAGTCTGGTAAGCAAAATCAGCATCTAATCCAGATCAAACAGGACTTTAGCTCCTGTCAAAGGACTGATCCCCTATTCTGCCCAGGCTGTGGTATTTAAAGGGACATGGCCAGGTTAAGTACAGCAGGAAACAACGGGTTTGTGAAAATAATCATAATAAAAATAACAACAACAAAAGCTGGGAAGGATTAGCGGGAGGAGACACTGTAATGAAATATAACTGCCAAAGAAAACTGTGGTTAATGGAGACATCTCCCCGGAGCATTTGAAACCTCAGGTAGTGGAGGAGGAAAGAGATAAGTGAAACCACCCAGAAACCAGCAGCAAAACAGGGCTGGATCAGGGCAAGATATCTCCTCTCTCCTCTCCTCTCCTCTCCTTTTTCTTTTTTGCAGAATAGCCCAATGGAGGAGCTGGATGCAATGCATATTTGTTTATTTGATTTCCATCCTGCGATGGAGCAGGTCCCAAGCTGCTCTGGGTGCCAGGGAATGGTGCCAGGGGATGTCCCCCAGGAGCACTGGGAGCCACAGCCCCCAGATAGGATTTAGCCACCCGACTTCTCCTGACCTTAATAACTGGTGCTGACTTAACTGGGAGTCTGGTGGCTAAATCCCGCGTGAGTCTGGAAGTGTAGGAGTCAGTGTCACAAGTAATTTATTCCACACATCTCTCAGCCCCTGAAACTTGGAGAAGCCAAGTTCTTAACACAGATCCTGGTGCTGCCACAACCCTGGTTGAGCATATCTACAAGAGACTCTCTTTAACCCAGTTTTCTCCTCTTCCCCCTTTCCCTTGCAGCTGCCAGCTTGCCCAGGCTGGAGAGCAAACCCCCACTGAGTCCTCTTTCCCAGCCCAGGAACCCATCTAGATCTGGGCAAAGCCCCCACTGCTCACAGCACCATGGAGCATCCTTCTAGCCATAGACAAGTCCAAGGCCAGCCACCTCCAAAGAGAGGAAAGATGTCCAAAAAAAGGTGACTGTAATAGGAACAGTTCCTACAAGCAAGGTCTGGCTCACATGTGGTTGCTGCATCCCAGAAACCTCACCCTTGCTCCATGGATGCCACAGGCCCAATGGAACTCTTCTGCCTCATTCCAAAATGCTGTACTGATCTTGGAAGACCAGAGGAAACTCTTCACCTGGGCTTTGCGGTGCTCTGGGCTGGGTGAGTGAAAGGTGCCAATGTGCATGCAAAGGGAGCCAAGGGTGAGGAGGGCAAGATGACTCCCCTCCACTGGACAGGGCTTGTGTCAGCCTTACCTGAGACTTTCATGGGGCTTTTGGCCCTGTTCAGAATCAAAATGCTGGAGGCAGGCACTAGGCACCCCCTAGACACAGATCCCTGGGCAGGGGTGTTCAGCCCTGGCACCTCTGTCCCACTCAGCTGGGACAGTGGCCAGTGCCTGAGGGTGCAGTCCCCCATCCTCAGAGCTGATGGATTTCTCCCCTCTGCATCCCTGTCTCCTCTCTCTGTCGTTCCATGCGTGGCTGCTGTGCTCTGCACATCTCATTATGGATGTGAGACCCAACCAAACCGAACAACTGGGACCACGCTGGGGCTATTCCCTCTTCGTCAGCATCTGCTCAGATGGGCTCTGTCAGCAGCCTCTGCTGTGCCCTGGGGATAACCAGGGCCCTGACCGCTGCCAGAGTGTGGGTGCTGGAGGATGGGTCCAGGCAGGGGGGAGAGCTCTGCGGGCAGGGGAGCGGGGTGCAGGCAGCAGCTGGCAGGAGCTTGCCAGTGGGCTGGTGGTGGAGGGGGGCATGGTGTTTGGAAGCCCCTGGCCATCGTTCCTGCTGCCTGCAGCTCAGGACGCTGGGGAGTTCAAGCTGGGTTACAGCCGCTGCCGCAGTCTGAACATCATATTCATATTCCAGTCACATTTTTTTGGCATCTTTCCCCACTTTGGAGGTGGCAGAACTCCAGGATGGAGGGTGAAGAGGGAAACAGACCTAACTTGCCATCTCTCTGTTGCTCCAGCTGTCTTGGAGGACAGTTGTCCTGAGTCGTGTCTGAGCTGAGCAGAGTTGGGCTGAAACCCCAGCACAACCTGGGCTCTTGCATTTGTTCCCTGGGACCCTTTTTGTTTCTCCCACCAAATGGGAACTGGGTCACAACCTGTCTCGCCTTGGCTAAGCAAGTACTCTGGCCAGACAGGGGTGGCCATGCCTTTGCTGCCCAGCATAAGATGAGCCCATCAGTGGCTGCATGGAGCTGGAGACCTGCCCTGACACTCGCCTGCTGAAGCCTCCCGAAGGGCTGGCACACCGCCCTGCAGAGCCTAAAAGCCCTGCCTACACCCAGGCACTGCTAGGCAGGCACAGGCCGAAGGAGCACAGGACAATTTGAAGATATAGCTCAGAAAATGGTGCGGCTGTCTCACCTATGCCAAACACGGCTGTGCCAGGACATGAGCACTCAAGTTTGCCAGCCTTGTCCTGCTCCTTCTGGAGGGTTCTGTGGATTCATTTGGTCCTGGTGAGCCATTGCCTACCTTCACCAGGTATACACTGCCTCCTTCTCCACTTGGCCATTGAGCTCTGATGGGAAATTAAGTCCTTCTGATAGCTGAAGGTCCTGGAGGAAGCTGTCCTCTCTGCAGCATGATCAGTTAGCTCTAAACTTTGAACTGTCGTGCATATATGGCTTCCCAACCTGACACATAGCCGTTAGAGCAAAGAAAGTAAGAAAGAAGAGAAAACACAAAAGTTGCAACTCCATCTTACAAAGTCCTTGAGCCAGGCATCACCAGGGCCTGGAGCATCTCATACCTACTGGTCCTGTCTGCTTGCCTTCCCCAGGCATCGGCTGCTGGGAACGGTGATGCTCAGACCTTGGACAGCCTGGGCTTGGCTGGTCCCTAGGTTGCCCTGTGCTCCCTGCAGCCTGCTCCGCTAGAGGAATCCAGTTTTCCAGAGGCTGAGCATACTTTGTGGCACTGGCAGTCCACAAACTTATCTGCAAACAACCATTTCCAGAGGCCGATAATTCATCCAAATGCATGTGCAGCTCCTGGAGAAATGAAGCAGCCCCATCTGGGCCCAGCACAGGCATGATTTCAGGCAGGCAATGGGAAATCCTTGTGATCCTGCTTGATGGGCAAACTGTGTTCTTAGATGAGCATGAAGTTTTTACTTAAATTTTGGAGACAAAAATGTATTCTGACCCAGCCACAAAGCATGCAAAATTTCAAGTAGGTAGTTGGTGTGTGGCAAAAGAGTACACTTGGTCTGTGAGAATAAGTGGGGTTGTATTGTTGTGGCTGTTGAATCAAACACCCAGGGGAAAGAAATCACTTCGGGTAAACCTAAAACCAACTGTTTTAGATATTCTTTCTGTAACAAAAAGCTGTTTCTTGGACAGGAGGAGGCACTTGGTTCTATCCATTACTGATATTAACTGTATTTCTAGATGAATTATAAGTGAAAAGTTGCAAAGTTCCCCTAGAACCACAGAAGTCAAAAAGAAACACTTTGCTTATTCCAAGGTAACAGATGCTTCTTGTTCTTTCAAATGGAGCCTACATTCACAAATAATTACAGTCTCTCTGAAACTACTAATTTTGCTGGATAAACTCTTAGTATGAACAATTCCAGCCTGGCTGCCTAGTTGGGAAGCGGGGGACGGATCCATGACATAATCTGTTCTTCCTACATCAACACCCAGAGGATGCAGGGCACTGAACAACCTTTGTTTTGGGTGCTGTTACCACTGGGCAGCTCTTGGTGGGATGGCTGGCAGTGCAGCAACAGTCCTCTGGCCAGGACAGGGCTCAACTTAGAATCACAGAATGGTTAGAGCTGGAAGGGACCTTAAAGATCATCAGGTTCCAACCCCCCTGCCCTGGGCAGGGACACCTCCCACCAGACCAGGTTCTCAAAGGCCCATCCAGCTTGGCCTTAAACTTGAGGGACTGGCACAGTCCTAAGATGGTGAATTATTCATGCTCCTGCTCAGGGAGCAGGAGAACTGGGCATGTGGAGGTATGGGGTGTCTCTGTTGGGACTTGTGCCACGGTGGAGATACACATTCCAGGGGGGACAAGCAGGGATATCATGAACTGCATACACTAACACATTCCAGTGAGGGTCCTATGTCCTCCCTCTCCTCAGCCAGAGTCACAGCCAGTGCTGCAGCTCAATAACTGACCCTGCCTCTACCCCTCAGTTCCAGAACTGGATCCATGGGCAAAACTGGTGGGGTGAACTGCCTGACACAAACAAGTTGTATATGCAGTTCATGATATCCCTGCTTGTCACACCTGGTATGTGCATCTCCACTATGGCACAGGTCCCAACAGAGATACCGCATGCCTCCACATGCTTGGTTCTCCTTCTCCCTGAGCAGGACCATGAACAATTCACCACCTTAGGAGGTCACAAACACGCCATGTCCTTCTAGAGTAGGCTTTTCAGCCCCATTTCTGTGCCTGCTTTTAGCAGGGTGTGGTTCTGGGCTCCCAAGGGGCTCTCACCCCAGCAGGATCCTGCCCACTGGGGAGAAGCTCCTGCCCTTCCTCTCCTGGTCCTCCTGGGTCAGCTTTGCAAGCTGCAGGACTGCCTCCTCTCCTTGAGGTGTGGTTTGGCCAGGGAGACCCATTAGTCTTTTGGGGTGACTTTTCTTGCTCTTCTTTAGGTGGGACCAGAGCACCAGAGCTGCTCGGGGTGTCCTCCAGGCTGGAACAGCCTCTCGCCTTGTCCCCTGTCCAGGGGAGCTCTCGTAGCTGCCTTGCCTTGTGCTCTGCTTCCTCGGCACCGGTTATGCAAGTGGCTTTGGAAGCAAGACAAAATTACAGCGGGAAGAAATCATTGTGCAGCTCTGGTGGGAAAAGATATTATCCTGCGTTGCTAGCGAGACCGGCCGTCGGCAGGTAGGGCCCGGAGGAGAGCTGCGTTGCAGGATGATGGCTGATAAGATGCCGGGTCCTGCTCCGATGGCCTCGGGAGAGGGAAGCGCTGCGCTGTGAAGCTATGGAAACGGCCAGGCTGGGCGCGGAGCTGTAATTGGGCCACTCGCATCGCCGCCGCGCAGGCAGGTACGCCCGGCTCTTTTGTGTGCACGCAGGCCGGGAAGAGCGGGGCTGCGGGAACGGCAACCCCAAAGTTGCTTCACTGGAAGCAGTGGCTCTGCTGGCAGCTGCCCCCAGTCATCCCCCCCCTTCCCTGTCCCCGGCCCCCAGCTCTGCCTTTGAGTCACCTCGGCGGCGTGACGGCTCCATCCGCCCCGCGCGAAGGTCACGCTTAAAAGCATTGGACATGGCTGGGCGCGGAGGTGGGAGAGGCGCTGCACAAGTCGCATCGCGTTTGAAGGAGTTGCGGCCAGGGCAAACCTCCCCAGCGCGCCCTTCGAGGAAGGGGGCTCCTGCAGCCTTTCATTATTTGCCAGGAAACGTAAGCCCAGAGGTCCGTGAAATTGTCAGGATGTGTGAAATCAGGCACCGCCGGGCAGCTCTCCCGCACGACCATTTTAAATATTTAACACGTTGATTATACAACATTTGTATTGAAACGCTGGTGTGGGCCCAGACCCGGGGCTTGAGGGGAGGGGGGGGAGTTGGATTTGGGATTTGGCCGCCCTGCCCTGGCCTCCTGGCAGCGGCGGCGGTGGGGGGAGCAGCGTGGGGGCAGCGGGGAGGCAGTTCGGGAGGCACTCAGGCGGCGAGTCGCTCCTGCTTGGGAGCCTCCGAGTGACAAACGCGCTCGGGAGCAGGAATTCATTCCTGTAAATATGTTTGCATTATTTATTTTAAGCATTTTTATAAATCATAATAGGAGAGACATCTGCTGTTAAAACTGCAAACTGCATTCATGCCTAGGGCAAGGCGAGAGGAGGCTTTTTCCTGGGAAAGCCTGGCAAACTTTGGGGAGCACCGCAGGTTTGGTGGGGACCACGGGGGGGAAATGTGTGGGTGCGAGCTAAACGACCCAGCCTGCCTGCTCCTTCCCGGGGTCCTTATTTAAATGCCTCCAGCCCTCCCTGTCTCCTCCAGCCCTCTGGCTTTTGACACCTCTTTATATGAAGCTTTATCATGAGGATGGCATCTTGCTCTCGCTTTCCCGACGGCTGAAGAAGCTGGGACTAAAACACCCTCCTTCTCTGCTGAGATGTGTCAGTGCACGTGGGTATCGGTGGATCTTCCTTCCCTGAGGCGCGGCAGAGGGATCTGGAGCGGGGGGACCTCACCTCTCTGCAGTCAGAGCTCTCAATTAACAGCATGGCACAAAACCCAAAAAACCCTCTCCCCGAGCCCAGTGGTATTTGCGGGTCCCCTGAGCTGAGAGCTTCTGGAGATGGCAGTGGCTCCTTCTGGGTGAGGGGAGGAAGCTCCGGGTGACTCTGACTCACCGCCTCGCAAGATTAATTGCCGGGCGTTGCAGGAGGTTTATCACTGCCACCCGCGGCTGGCTGCGTCTCACCTCTCGCTGCGGCTGCTGGCTCGCTCTGCCTGCCGCCGCACTGCCCCGGGGGGCCGGGGCGAGGGGGAGCCCACTCCCACCCTTCTTCACTCAGTGGAGCCAGCGTGTCCCGGCGAAGGGGAGGGGACGATGAATTATTTCCCCTCTGCACGTCCTGAAGGCAGACCCCATCCATCGGCTCAGGCGCCTGGGGTGTGGGGAGGCCCCGGAGCTGTGGCTTGGGTGGGTCACGTCATCCTCTGCCTCAGTTGCCTGCCCCCTCAAGGCAAGCGTTGCTTGAGTTGGGCTCCTTTTTTTGAGCCATGCTACCTTGCAGCGAGGCCCGCCGAGGGAAGCGGGTGGCAAATCCACTCTCTGGTGCTCATCCAGACGTCCTCTCTATCCTGATGTCCTCAGCCATCCAGTCCCCTAGCACTGACAAGCTCAGCAACTGTGATGAACAAAATCTTTTGCATAATCAATAATTAACGTCTGGGGTTTCCAAGCAGCTAATTAATCTCTTGGTGAATTGTGAAAAAAAAAATATTTAGAATAAATGTAGGTGTTTTCAAGCCAGGTGAGCAGAGGTTCACACTCAACCTGGGCTTTTCTGTCAACCCACATCCTTTCTAACTATCCCTTGAGAACTTCTTTCTCCAACTGGGGCTATTCATTGCCAGGGAGTGGACAATATTGATCATAAATATTTGCCTAATGAGATCATATCTTCTTCCCAGTGTATGCAATGAGTGACTTCAAAAAGCCTGATGTCCTTCGGGTGAGCTTGCAAAGAACTTAATTGTTTAGCTGAGTCTTGCAGCTCTAGAGGTGAGCTGCACTGGGCTTGTGTGTTGGGGTCAGGTAAGCCCCAGCCATGCTGACATGGGTCAGAATGGGAATACTAGACTCAGGGAACAGATCTTCACTGGGACACATCAGAGCATCCACTCCTAGTGCTCCCACTGAAAAGCTGGGAAATGCAGCACATAAACCATTCAGGCTCCAGGTTTAGGCAAAGATTTGAGAGGATTTCTCTCAGTCACTGGTTTCAGATTTAGAGAACCTCACATCCTTCACTCAGTGAAACATCCCATCCCCAATAAAATCCTGCTTGGGAAACCTCCACCAGATTCACTACAAGCTTCAGCAGCAGTTGAGCTTGGGTACACCAGCCCTGGGATGAGGCTTTGATCCAAATTCAGGTAACTGGGGAGGTTGCAAAGTCCTTGAAGCACCTGTTTCTCTCTGTGACTTTTGGAAACTCTACGTGGTTCTTACCTGCTGTAGACCTGTGAGGTCTGGCAGATAAGTCCCATGTCAGATATGCAGCCATGGCTCCCCACCACTCACCAGGGGTGGGGCTTTGTAGGCCTCCGATCAGGTCTCTGACAAGCTCTGCCTCTGCTCTGCCTCTGTGCTGGGGGTTGCTCAGTCTTGGGCTTGCTGCAGTCCATTTATGTGCTAGCAGGCTATGAATTTTCTCTCCCCAGCACTGGCTCCTCAGCTCATCCCAGAATAGCCAAGTCACTGACTCGTGGCTCATTTTGAACGATTGCCAAGCAGCTGCAGCTGTCCTTGACTTTATCTCTGCTCCAGTGTGGCTTTGCCCAGCTCCACAAGTTCACACTAGGAGACTCCACTCCCCCTTCCCAGAATAGAAGACATCCAGGGCCCAGCGTCAGCAAGTTTAGCAGCTGCGGGAAGTGTCATCCTTTGAGCAATCAGTAATTAGTCTGGTTGAAAGGCCATAGTCCTTGTGGCTAATGAGTAGCTTGAGATGAGACCTACGATCTCCTGACCCTCTCTAAGTCTTGTTGGTGACTTCCAAAGACTTCTTGGCTTGCTCTCACCTTTGTGCTGTCTCACAAATGGTGTTCTATCATGGATTCTGGTCCTCTCCAGCAGATCCCAAGCTCATGGTCAGATCATGTCCAGTCACTGGTTATCTCTTGTTCCTCCTCAGGCTGCCTGTTCTCCACACTGCTCTCAGCCACTTGTTTCTATCACACCTCCTATGTCCCTGCTCACTTGTTGTCTCCTACCTACCTCTCCTATCACTGTGAACCGGGGTTGGCCTTGGTCAGTGCTTACCGAGGAGACATTGCAGGGGGACTGTTGTAGGCAGAGGGACTGATGGTTGATGGTGGTCATGCATGGACCTTCTTCTGATCAATGTAACTAACTCCTGGTGTCTCCAAACCCTCTTGACCCTGTCTTCAACCTGGAAAAAAAATACAGCTCACCTTCTGAGGATGCTTAACTATGTGAGGACTGACTTTTGGCTTTGGCTGATGCTGAGAGACTCTGAAATCAGAGCACGGGGCAGATGACTCAACCAGTGGAAGGGGCTGATTGGGGAGCACTAGCATTTCTGTGCAAACGCTTAGTGGAGTCAGCCACTGGTTTCTGTAAGAGTAGCATAGAAAGTTAAGGCACAGTGGGATCAAGGGATCTACCTGAGACCTATCAAGCCCCCTTGTCCATTGTTTTAACTACTAAATAGATCTGCTTCCCTACAGAAAGTGGAATTCCTACAGAAAGTGGCTTTTCTTTGTTTCAGAGGTGTTCCAGGCTAGAAGCATTCATAGCCCTGTGCTATTGTGCATCGGCAGAGGGATGGGAACATCTTGGACTATCTTGGGCAATAAATCAATTCAGTTGATTTATTGTTCTAAATTCTTAGAGCAGTTCAGAGTATGAGGGGATGTGATCTGCTCATCTGCCTTCATCTTTAGTGGGATTAGGGTGAAGAGGGTCACAAGAGCTCAGGGCAGCTAGGGAGGACTATTGCCTCCTCTGTCACAAGAGCAACAGCAGTGGTGGAAGATT
>VXBJ01007377.1:0-123538 GCA_013400055.1 Nycticryphes semicollaris
CAGGGTGCAGCTCACAGCTCTGCTGTCCTTTGGCTTAGCAGCAGTCTGACATTTAAGCACTGCTTAAAGGCAAAGCATGTTGTCAGGGGGTCCCAGGCTGACGGCTGGAGTTTGGCAGCATTTGTGTCAGGTTTAGCCCTGTAGAAATAGGAGCCATCTCCATACACAGTCCTGCTGTGCAAGGGCTGAAGCACTGAGGTTTTCTGCCTGGCCTTAGCAGCAGCTCAGCCTGGCTGCACCAAATTCTCGACGTTACACATATTCAGCAGGTTATGGTTCAAATTATTTTTCTCTGGTGCGACCTGACTTTGTTAATGACAGTAAAGTTGTTTTGTTGCTGCTACTACCTAAGTTTTTGGCCCCAAGGAAATACTTCTCAGGCCAGTGCTTTGATGTGTGCTTGTGTGTACAGACAAGTGAGAAATACTCTCTAGTCCCTTCCTAAGGGGGAGGTAACATGAGATTTTTTTATTTGAATCAGCCATTGCACTGGAGCTATCATCGCACTGTGAAGTGTTGTATACTTGGGTGGGAATAAGGAGAAGCACATGTGCAAAGAACACATACTAATTTGGATAGAAAAAAAGAAAAGCATTGGAGTAATCTCCTCTGCCTCTTTCCCCATGGAGATTTTACAGAAGTTGCATTTGCTCGTGTTTGCAGTCCCAGGTACCAGAAGAGATGAGGTGCTACTCTCTCGTGCATGTCTACTTTGAGCCTGACTTTCTCTTCCATGATCTCATGTATGAATCAAAGCTTGCCTACAGGTGGTGATCGAGCCCAAAAAGGCTTATCACTTACCAAGCAACCGTCTGCAATTATTTGTTTGTCCTCTGTAGCCAGCTTAGTTACTTATTGATATCTAATGTTTGTCTCACCATGTTATAATGAAAAGGATGAGATAAAAGCTCCGTTTTTACTTGAAGTGCCAAATTAGCTAAGAATGCTGACACTCTGCTACTGTTCTCTTGTGTGCTCAGATAGAAAGGCATAAACCATTGCTCTTTATAAGCAGGGGTAGCTTGTTATCCTGGGACAAGGCTGTTTCTAATGCTTTAACTGTGAGCCAGAAGCATTTGAAATATTTACTAGTCAGTTAAAATACAGGGGATGCTGCCTTGCCAGGAAATCGGCACGAAGGAAAGATTTCCTCCAGGGTAGCTGCAGTGGAGCCTAAAGCAAGCAGCAAGGCTGAGGGTTTGCTTTTGGGAGACTAGTCCTAAAGCACTTGTAAAATCTCCTGAAAGGCCAGATACCTGTCCTCTGATCTGAGCCAGCATGGGGTTTGTTGCCTGAGTACAGAGGCCCAAAGGGCACCTCTGGGCACAGAGATGTCAGTGCCTGCTCCTGCCAGGAGCCTGCACGATGTGGTGCAGCAACTGCCATGTGAGGGGGTACTTCATCTCAGCATCTTCTGGGAGGTGGAGGTAGGGGCTCCTCCAGGCCCAGTCTAATACTCTGGACCTGCCCTCCTGACTGGGCCTTTTCTGTAACAGTTGTCTTTTGGCGGATGAGAAAACAACCTGCCATGAACTACTAATTCACCCATTACATTGGGCAGCAGAATGCTGTTCAGGTGCCCTCAAACTCTCTATCGTGAGGTGGCTGCTTGAGAAATAGTCGTAGGTGGGAGAGAGAACTTGCTAGTCATCACTCCACAGCAGGACATAGATTTTTTACTATACAGTTAATGTCTGTTCTTTTTAGTAACAGCATTAAGGCAAGTATCCTTAAGATAATAACTTGGGCCACGTGCTTGGCTCTCCGGGCCTTCCCCTGCAGCAAAAAGAAACAGCTGTTGAAATATTTTTAGTTATAATCTGGTGGACATAAGAAAACCCATGTGTCTGTGCATGAATTTTTACTGTCTTTCTGGTTGTGTTTGTGCCTACAGTCAGGCCACCTAGTGCTGGGAGCCCATCCGATGGCAGCAAGGCAGGGCTGATGGGTGACTGGGTTAAGCACTGGAGTGGGAGGCTCCAAGATGCATTTAGCCCATGCAGGCAGTAGTAATGGGTGACTCGGGAAGTGGCTTGGCCATTTCTGCTGCATGGAACTTCCCAGGACAGTAAGGACAAAGCCTCCTGAAAGCAACAACGGTGAGAGGTGGTGGAATCTGCACCCTTTTGCAGTGGCACCCCTCGGTCCTGTCTTGTCCAGCCACTAAGCTGTCATTGCAGAGGTGCCTACTTGTCCCTGGCAGTCTGGTTACGCAAGTTTCTAGTTTGGGCCCTACTGCAAATAAGGGTTTAAAAATCCCAGGGATTTTTTTTCTTTGTGAGTGTGTGTTGTAAAGTGATGTCCACAGACATTCTAACACAGACCACAGAATTTTGATGGAAGCCAGGGTTTGAATCAAAACCACCCCGTTTTCCTCCAAACCCTTTCTCCTTGTCAGACTTGTCTGGATCCCATTAGAAATGTGTTAATCAGAGAAAAATGACATGTGCCTCTACTCTGAGATACATATAAATTTAAGATTACATATAAATTAAGTGTGACATTGAGAGAGACCCAATGCTCCATTTTTTTAGCAGAAGGCCTATGTTTCTGCTGTAAATGTAAGGAGATTTGAGGTTCTCTTTACCAGGATTCTGATGAGAGCCTCCAGCATTGGCTTAGCATAGTTTCCTCACCCCATAGCTGTCATACTAGTGGTTGTTACGTTTCTTTTACTTGGCTTTGTTACATGAAAACTATAGTTAATACTTCCATTATGAGGGAAAGCTTAACTTTTTCCCCCCTCCCCACCCCCGGCAAGAAGAGTTATGTTGGAAAGAATTTTTGTAAGCTGCTCCTGATGTGTGGTATGGTCATGAACCAAGGACTGTTTGGGATAGAAGGCATCACCAGTTAGTATAATTACATGTAATATTTGAAATATTTTCTTATAGGTGTGAGGGAACTGTCAGTCTTGCAAAGGCACCATTCTGTTCTTCAGGGTTTTGGGTAGAGGTAGCAGTGAGAGCAGGAGGAAGGTTTGCTCTCAGACTTTGCCCAATTATTCCTGAGGGAGAACTGTTCTTGAGAACAAGGAGCTCAAATCAGGCTGTGATTACTGGAAGAGGGCTCACTGGAGCCCTGTTGGTAGGGTGACTAAGTCCTGCAGTATTTGGTGGGACTTTTTCTTCCAGATGTTGGAAGAAATGGATTTTTGTGCAATTTGAGCAGTCATTTTAGGAAAGATATTTCTAATCTTTGTGGTTATGCAAGAACTTTTTAAAAACATGAAATGAATGCAGCCTAATGGATCAGAAACCAGAAAGCAAAGAAAGAGAAACCAAAGTACATCTCTCCTCTTTATCACATGATTGGTCTGGGGAGGAAGAATGAGTCATTATTTTTTAGCATATGAAATTGGCACCACATGCTGTGATTACCCCTGTTCCAAGCCTGCCTATATGCACAGATAAAACAAGCTACACTTAGCACTTGTCCAGGCTCCATGGCACTGATCTGTGCTCCATTGGGAGGCTGAAGACTGGCAATTTTTTGGTGAGCAGTGGGAGAAGAGAACATGATAAGGAACTGCATTGGCTGTGGTGCTTGTCCCTGGGGCTGGAGTTAGGTGGACATTCCTCCTCTGGAAAGGTGCTAATCACTCTGCATCTCCTCCATGTGCCTACACCTGCACAAGCTGAACCTCATGGGCTGCTTGTGCTCCTTTTTCAATTCTCCTTCCCAACATGTCTAAGCCATATAGGAATCAGTAACTTGGATGAAATTTTAGTGTTAGTAGTTTAAGACTCATGTCTCTCAATTTAATTATGCTGTGTTAGTCAAAATTGTCTCTCCTTCTGAGGCAGATAAAATCAGAACAAAGACAGATACACGGGAAGAGCAAGCTTTTAAAGTTAGAGCACTAGTTGTTTGTTCAGTACAAGCTCCCCCTAGAACTCAGAGATGGAAAACTCTTGCTGGGCTGGAAAGCACTGTTGTTCATCACTACACAGATGGGGAGAAGAAGGAGATGGAGGCTTCATACCTGCTCTGTTTACAGTCAGGGTCAGGAGCAGAATGCTTTTCCCTCTCCTTGAGGTTCAGTGGCTGTATAAGCTGCACATACCCCACTTTCCCAACCAGGGGCCCTGTTTGTCAAGGTGGTGGGAATCCTTGGAGGACCCTTTCTTGGACTCGGAGAAAAGTCCTGGAGCTGAAGCAGCATTTTGGGTTGTAGTTTTCAGATTCATCAACTTCTGCTTTAGTTCCTGGTGCTCACAGTTTTAACTTTTAAAACTGCCACTTTATGATCTCCACCTCTGAGATCCCTCTTATCCCTGTTGTGCAATTACTGCGGATCAGAGTTGAATCTATTTTTACCCTCTTGTTTTTCCCTTTGGTTCATAATGCCTCTGGGAGTGAGTTCTGGGAAGAATCTGCTTTGGTTTTAAGCTGTATGGTGCTGCCTCCTCTCCCATTATCACTCTCTGGTTTCAATGGCCCCATTGTGCTGTCTTGCACTGGCGCTTTGCTTGGTTTGAAGTGTGGGTAAGAAGTTGCTCTGTCTCTCTAGTTTTATTCTGTCACTCACAGCACTGACCTTCTACTTGGGAGCTCTTTGAGTGCAGTGGCTATTTCTCCTGCCTGCACACCTGACAGCACTCGATGTGGCAGGTACAGACTGCCAGGGAGCTTTCCTGCAGCCCTGCTAACACCTGCCCTCACACCGCTGTGCCTGTTTTGTCTTTCCCTGGTGCTTCTCTCTTGGCTGAGAGGGGTTGTGGATCCTGCAGATCCTGTGTCTTTAGTACTTTGGCAAATGTGATTTCTTTCAGGACTCTGAAATTTTGGCTTCTGCCACCGATTGAGAGAGAACATTTAAAAAATTCTGATGATGCAAAAAATGCTGTAAAGTAGAATTATTCTAATGTCATTACTTTCTGACTGCATTAAACCCGTTCCATTGTGCATTTCTCAGGCTTTATTGAATTCCAGCCAATTTCCTTCAGCTTTGTCTCATTTCCCTTCAAAGTTGGCTTTTCTCAGCTCCAAGATACTTGTGTTGCTGCCCTTTCTGCAGACCCTCATCTGCATTTCAAACCTGGTGAGAGATTACCATCCCTGTATCGTAGGTATCTCTGTAGTCATGTAGTACACCTGGCTCACATCCAGCCCTTGGATTCAGAGTTGTCTCTGATCTGGCTGACAGTGTAAAGCAGCTGCTCTCCTGTACTATCCCCAGGAGCACAGTCCCTTCCGTAAGTGTCCCGTTGTTCCCCCTGGACCACACTGCTTGCCCTGTTGACAGACCTCCCAGGTCTTTTCCCTTTCCTTTCCTTTTCTTGCCCAACTATCAATCGTGTTGTTTGGTCCTTTCTTCAGTACTGAAAACCTGTGCCCATATGCCAGCTGCAGCTGTGGGTAGTCACATAAGTCACGTGGCTGGTGCTTGCTCATGGGCAGTGTGTGCACAGAGGCAGGACACAGTCTGAATCTTTGTATAATCAGACAGTTGGATGCACTTTGGATGACTATTTAAGATCCTGACTTGAGCACTGGGCTAATGAATTCTAGCATTTGCTGCAGAAGTGTCACAAACGTAATGGGGACAAAATTTGCTTAAAATATGTTTTGAACATGTATGGCATTTTTATCTTACTCTGTTCTAGTTTTTTCTGCATCTTATTTACTTTGGGCTGTGACACTACACCAGTTACTTTCACTTTTTTTTTTGGTTTGAGTACATTTAATTTTACTATTCTGCAGACAGAATGATACCACAGATTCTTTTCTTTGCTTCCTGGAGACATTGTATTTTTCATGCTTTCTAAAACTTTTTATTGGGTTTGGAGTCCACGAAAGCTTGGACTTGAAGCTTCCAGCCCCTGATCAAAAGCGGGGTATTGATTGTTACCAATGTGCACTATGCAGAAATTAAGAGTGGGATTAAATTGGGAGATCTTTCCATATCCTCTGAGTACATGGATCCTTGCTGAACTCTTACCATGCTGATCTCTTCCCGGATGTCTCCCTGGAAGGATTTCTCTAAGCCTCCCTTGGAAGCACCGTTCCTGAGTTAGTCAGATCTGTGCCCCACATTCACGCTGTTTCGAATGGCAGCATCCCATCCCCCTGAAGTTGTCTTATAAAGCTATTCTCAAGCCAGCAGCGTCAGCCCACGTGATGGGTGAATCCAGGTCAGAGAGCATGGTCCCTTCACATCTGCTCCGTGCTTGCTGCTGACATTTTCATTCAGCCTGCCTGTACTGGGCAGTGATGGAGGTCTATAAAGGGGGGACAGAAACATCTTTCTGCTGGGGAAGGACAATGGCAGGACCTCCCAGTAACTGCAGCTGTGTCGGGGCTCTGAATACAACGGGCCACTCTTGGCAGTGCTACTGAGGTCTGGCTCTTGGAAAGCAGCGCTGTGATTCAGCTGTCACTCAGCTCCCAGCAAAGGGAGCTTTGAAAAGGCGCCTCTGCTGCTCTCCTGGAGTAGCAAATATTTCCTAGGCCTCTGCTGCTGAATGGGAGAGATTGCCATTGTCCTCCTTCCCCTCTCAGGCTTGCTGGGCTTGCTATAAATGGGCCTTTTGCAAGGGAACAATAAGCCCAGCGAAGGGTCCAGGTTGCACATGTCTGAGCAGTGAGAACACTCGAGCACTTTTTCATTGGCTCCTGTGATGTGAAAAGCTGTGCTGCCGACAGGGCAGGTTTATTTTCCAGCCACAGCTGTGGGTTTGTTTTCTCTCTCAGGTTGCGCTGCTCTGGGTGTACATCTGCATGTTTCAACTAATTTCCTAGAAAATATTTTCACCCCAAGATTTCCTTTGGCCTCAGAAATCAGTTTCCTTTTGCAGCTCAAGCTCTGTGATGTGTTGGCAGTGAAACCCACAAGCCAGGTGGGACCAGCCTGCTTTCACATTTCTGCTGTGATAAACTTCAGCTTAGGTTTGATAGAATATCCCCAAACGTGTATTGCCTTGTGGTTTTGTGGCAAAACCACATGCCCCGCTCTGATTAAGCCTGGCTGAAGAGGCATGGCTTGGGCTGAGGTTCACAATGTACTTTGAGGTTAATTTAGCTAGAAGAAGATGTTCCTCAGTAATCTGTATGGAGACAAAAGGTACAATTTTCTGACAATCAGCCAGAATGGGCTTTGGGACGCTTTGAAGAATATCTCTGAGTTTTGAAACCTCACCCAGATCCCAAATACACAATAATGTGTACGCTTCCTCCACCTGCAGTACTCACTTTTTAGGGGGTCTTGTAGCAATGACCTGTCTAAAAATTATGTAAGTCAAAGGAACAGCATTTGGTGACACACAGTGTTACTCCCCTAGAGTGTGGTTGACATAATTTGCTTTTTTTCCCAAGCTTTAATGTATAGATGCTTGAAAGAATAGAGAACTTTTCAGTATATACAATCTCTGTTTACATAGGCCTACAAATCAGTGTCAGATTTCATTTAAAAATACTATCAGAAAAATCCATTCTTTGTTCTTTTCAGATATTCTGTGGTCTGGTTTTCCTCCCGTGCTAGTCTTACTCGAGTGCATTTTGCATTGGTGCTTTTCTTGATTTAGGCCTGTGTGAATGCCCAGGGAATCAGTGCTTCCTCTGGTGAGAGACTCAGACTATAGCCTGGCCTCACTGCCCCTGTCTTGAAGAAGTTGTGAATTTGAGGTGACCGCACCCTGGCTGCAAGTCCAGGAGTTCTGTGCTATGGCTTGTCTCCCAAATGCCAATGAGGAAAATCTCTTTGGAAGTTTCTGCCTTGCTCATCCCATTTACTGAAACTAAATTTCAAGAAGCTAATCGGGCAGAGAGTGCAAAGGATGAAATGTTAGAAATCAAATTAATGAAGCTGAATCACCAATTTGTGACCTAGAAGACTATTAGGAGTGATCAGAATTAATTAACTCTCCTTTGCAATGCTTCAGAGGAATCCAGCAAGCTCGGCATGGAGACACAAAGGACATGGATGGGATCTGACTACCTGGACTGTGTGAAGCAATGCAGCAAGGCTGCACTCTGGCCAGAGCCTGGGCTCCATGGGCTACTCATGGAGCACACTTAGCAGAAGGTCCCTCCTTGTGTCCTGCTCTTTCATCGTTACTCAGGGATATGCAGATGAAGCTGTGACTACGCTGTCTGTGAAGAAGCACAGTCCTGTTATCTGAGTAATAGGTGGGATTTTGAATTTTCTAGTGGAACGATACTGACAATTCACAGGAAAGGTCTCATCACAACTTCTAGTCTATGAATTTGCTTCTTGGAGTCAAACTCTGCATTAGCCTGCTTGCTGCTTCTTGGAGTCAAACTCAGTATCCGATTGGAAGTGGCACTCAATAGGGACCACCTCACACTACATCCTAAACGCCTAGCTGCCATCACCAGAAGCAGAGAAACTGTGACACGGTATCTTGCTGGTATTTTGCTGATTTAATCCAAACCAGGATTGAGTCCTAAACTCCACCAGTGACAGAAGATACACGTATCAATCTGTAGCTTCTGTTCTTTCAAAGGTCAGAGTTTTAGACAGCTCTAGCTAATAGTTGCTGAAATAAATCGGTCATTTGGGGTAGTGATACCAAGTCAACTTATGGATCGATTTGAAGTGAACGTGAAAGGCAGTACCTACTTTTAGTAACTCTTGGGAATTTTCAAGAAAAATCACTATTATCCTCACCATTCTTTTTGGGACAAGTGTGAAGAAAAAAGATAGCTAATCATAATTATTTTCACTAACCAGAACTGCAGTGTTTCTTCTTGAGTTGATAAACTTTTTATACACTAAACAGCCCATGGGAGAAAGAAAGAGCAGGAAAGGCTTGGTGAAGAGATGGCTTCAGTTTCTTGAATAATGCATTGTTCAGTGAATTAACTGTCCTATCAGGAAATAGTCCACTGTATATGATCAACATCGACATTGCTAGCTGGACAACTTACAAAGAAGCATTTTGGAATTAATTTGATGATTATGAAAATGTCTTGGATCCTTTGCTGAAGGCTAAATAAACACAATTAAAATATTCTTAGTTTTCAATGTGCTTTGTTCAGTTCATTAAGTGTAACTAGAGCTTCCAGTTATCTGCATTTAGTTTTTAAAAAAATTGGAGGGTATTTTTAGAGCAATGTAAAGCTTATTGCTAATTACACCTGGGGGGAAATCTCATTAGATATTCATTTGCTTTCAGAGTTTAAAACAATTCTAATGAGCTGCATTAGTTGTGATAACACTGACTGACTCTTTCTTGTCTGCTCCCCCCGGCTTGTCTGAAACAAACAAAGCTTCTTTGGAGCCTGTAACTGGGCAAACGTGACCTTGTCTATCTTTGGGGTGGAGGGGAGGGAAGTGCAGTCCAGAGGAGGAGGAGAGAGTTAGCTGCAGGCAGGGCCTGGAGCTGGAAGTGGCAGATGACCTTGGAGCCAGAATGCAGGACCAGGCAAGATGTGCTGTCCTGTCACGGGCTGCACCATGGGCTGCCAGCACCGGGCAGCGCTGGGAGAGCCAGTCTGCCTTTCTGGCACTTTCTGACACTTCTGCTGGACTGATGTGTTAAGATCTCGGCAAGGCTCTACGAGGGACCCAAGCAAGCACCTGTGAGAGGCCTGACCTACTTTCTTGTCATACAGAATGAACTTCCCCATAGGCCATGCCTGGCCAGGTGGGTGCAGCTGAGGCTGGGGAGTCCTCAGACTCGCAGGAACTGAGGGAAACCCAGAGGAGCAGCTCTTTCCTCTTGCCATAGCTGCTGCTCACAGTAGCCTGCGACGTGGGGCTTTGTCAGCTAGCATGGCTGCCTGGGACAATGCCATGAAGAGCAATCAGCTTGGTTCTCAGCCCTCTGCTCCACCAACTGCCAGAAGAATTGCTGGTTTGCTATTATTTATCCAGGAAGTGGGAGAGTTTCTGCTGAGGAACCTGCCCTGGGTGACCTAAAACCAGGACAATGAAACAGCTCAAGCTGAAGTGAAGAGTTGATTTTGCCTTTCCGAGTGCAAAGAACATTGAAGTAGGGCAGACAGAGCAGAATAGCTTTTATTTCTCAATACATAGGTACATTTTGGGTGAGCTGGACAGCTTGTGAAGAATTAGGTCTTTACACTGGACACATAATTATTTAGGGCTGATCTTCATACCACTCCCCACTAAGCCCCAACAGTGACTCAAACCCAAGAGCTTCTTCTGCCCCAAAAGTTTTGATCTTGCTTCTTTCCATTTTACAAACGTACCACCTTTGTCCAGGGCAATATGAATATACAGAGGATAAAAATGACAGCCACTCCACACAGCACATGGTAACTAGTCCATGCAATCATCTCCACTGTTTAAGTCCGTTTTTAAGTCAGCTCTTTCTAAGTAAGCAAAACAATGTAGTGGTCTGGGAAAATACCTGTTTATGTAGCTGCGTAAGCAACACAGGGTATTCATCTCCTCATCTGGCATGCAAGGAAGGAACTGCTTGTGCACTCACATATCTCTATAAATGGCACAGCAGAAAGGTGACTGAGCTGAGACACTCCTCTGGAGACCAAGGAGCCTCAACGTGGATGTAAAGCGGCACATTGAGACAGGTTTACTGCTGCTTCTAGGCAGAGGCTATGAATTGAGTGGCAAGATAATGGTGTAGGAGTGATCACACGCAGAGCAGGATATATGGGATTCTTTGGTAATTTGGGACATTTTGGTATTGGAGCTGAGCAGGGTGAGAACAAGCTGGCAGAGTTTGCATGTCAGCAGGAAGAAAAGGGCTGGCTGCAAAGATGGAAGCTAATTTTGTTTTAATCTATTGGTTGTGGAGTAGAGGAGGCAAGTAGAAATTTCAGGCTTGGCTACTGGCAGAGAGAATACACCTGAATCAGAGAGGAGCCGCCTGGACCAAAGTTGTAAGTAGAAAGGTGGAAACCAGACTTTATTCCTCAAAGGGAAAGAGAGCACAGAAAACGAAGCTTTAAGGGAGCTGGAGGGTGTGAAGTGGATGGTTGGTACCAAACCCCCTACTCTATGGCTCTCTTATTAAAGAGGTTAAAGGAACTGTGGGTCTAAATTGGAAAGGTTTTCACAGGCACTTCACAGAGCTGAAGTGTTTTGCAGGAGATTCCTCAAAGGTGGAAGGCGGACAGCCTCCCACCATTATTTAAGGAACGACCCAGATGTGCACCAGGGTCTTGCAGGGAAGTTCGTTTCCCTTCAGGTGAAGACAAGTCTTAGAAAATGTTTTAATAGATGAAAGGTGGCCTGTTGAGAAACGCACAGCTTGACCAAAGATAGCCAGTGTGGTTTCCGGAAAGGACCTTTTCTGCCTCGCTAACTTTTGGAAATTTCTTTTTTTAGAACATACACTCCTGTCGGCATAGACAAGAGGCTAAGCAGCAGTCAGGAGAGGCTTGGATCTTCAGACAGTGTTTGACAGGGTCCCACGTCGGAGGTTAATGTCTAAAGGTGGGGAGTTGGAAAGGGGAAGAATTGGCTCACTGATTGAAAATTGGCCAGAGGACAGGAGCAGAGTGGGGAAAGGAGGCATAAATAGAAGCCTTTTAAGATGAAAGACAAGTTAATAAAGGAGCGTGTACTGTAGGAGACTGCACTGGCGGATCCAGGTCTTTCTGATAGTTACAGTGTATGAAAGACTTGGCTGAGGACATAGAAAGCAAGATTTCCTAGTTTGCAGATCACATCAGATTTGGGAGGAGTGGTGAATAATGAAGAATTCCAGTACAGGCAAATTGGAGGTCACTTCTAGGCTTTGATATGATGGCAAACACAGACCCAGCCAGAGCAATACATTTTATGGCAACGTATTTGGTTACTGGTATCTAACTTTTTAAACAGCCTGGGATGGTCATTGGTTTTAATACATCCCAGTAGGCTTTATTCTGGGAAGAGCCTCTTCTGCTGGAAGGGCCTCAGAGAGTACGCTTACATAGATCGTAAATTTTGTTTTCTCTTCTGACTGGGGGTAGAACAACTGGACATGTTTCAAAGGGCAAAAGCATCTGAATGGAAACGGGCAGAAAGTAAGAATGAACAATCAGGTTTAGAAGAAACAGGCAGAGAGCTGTTCCTTTCAGATTCAGTCCAAAGTTCAGAGTAGCTCAACTGACCTGGAGAACAAACCAAACCTACCAAGCCCATGTCCATCTGCCTCAAAACTGAAGTGGCATCTTTTCCACATGTCCCGTCCCTGCTGTGGTGAACACCACTAGCCGAGGTGAAGCCCTTTAGGAGTAAGATGATTATTTCTCAGTCGCACTGCACAGCTGGGAAGGTAATTCACATGGCTATACATAACCTAAGGGAGCGTGGTTGACTGTGAGGGAGCAGATCTGTCAACTGGTCTATTATACCTCTCTTGACTTCAAAGGATCGATGACATTTTCCACTGTCTCGGCATGAATACTGTGGTGGTGGAAGGAAGAGGTATCTGTGCTAGTGCTTATGTGGTATTTCTCTAAGTCAGCTTCAGGTGTTTGGAATGAACAGTCAAGAGAAGGGGAGTCTTGGAAACAAAGTGCTGCGATGAAAGGCAGCCGTAGTCAGACAGGCTGAGTGTCACTTTGGTGCTTCCGCTGAGCCAATGGAAAGCATGATTCCCAAGCCTGAGCTGGGGCCTGTTTGGAGATCTGCTGACACCAAGGAGATGAAAGCTCAGCTTGTGGAATGAGGTGGAGTTCCACTGCCTGAATATGGCACAGAGGCTGTCCTTGAGATGCTTCTGAGCATCTCCTAAAACGCCTGTTTTGAAAGTTAAACCTCTGAGTGTTTTACATCAATAGTGAAAATGCCCTCACTGGGGATTTTCCCCAGGCCTACTCCTCAGTGATTTATTTCTTGTTCTCCAACTAGGCTTGTGTAAATTCCTTGGGTTATTTTTTGGGTACTAATTAACCGTGCAGTGGAAATTATATTATACAACTGATAATGAGCAAAATCTCAGATACACTGATACACCAACCAAACCTTGGCAAATTGTAATTAGCCCAGTATTTGATACTTTCTTATTCTGCATTTCATTTTTTTTCCCTGAGAAAAAAAAAAGCCCTACATAATGAGCTCTTTGAACCTAAATCAAACAACATTTTCAGTGGGGATAGGTAATGAAATGTTAGTCAAACCCATTGCAATGGGCAGATCAATCACTGCCTTGTAAGATCTTAAAAGGAACTCTGAGATAATGGTGGCAAAATGGCTCTCACTGCAAATCTTCCAGGCCAAGCCTCTGTGGGTTGCACAGGTATGCAGTGGAGAGCTCTTCCTTTCAATCCCAGCCCACTCGGAAAAATGAGTTGCCACTTTGCTGAAAGTAATGGGATTGAGACAAGAAAAGCTGCTTTCACTTTTGGATCAAGCCAGCAAATTCTCTGTGCCAAGAGGGAACCTGGAATGAGTATTAAGTCTTGGAGGAATGCTGAGGGAACTGAATATGTGTGCTTGGCCTCATGGCAACAACAAGGGAGTGTATAAAGCAAACAGTTGTGAGCTACTGAGCTCGGTGGTTCACCAGGGAGATGAAGGGTTTGCTGGAGCTCTAGTTTCCATATTAGCATCGTACAACAGCCTCATCTGTTAGTACAGTGCACTCTCATGTCTGAGATGCTGCTGCAGCACTGAATCACTTCCCAAGACACTACCTTTTTAGTTCCTCAGCAACAAGGTGCTTCGGAAAACAAAATATTGGTCCCCCAAGATATTATGATATTTCAGAATTTGGGATATTTTGGTCTTAAATTGTTATAAAAATCAAAATGTTGAAATGCTACATTGGACAAAACATCTGCAATATTTCAGCTGGGAAAGCCCCTGCAAAATAGCATTATCAAAACATTACCTTTCTCTAATATTGAAGCATTTCTGTGCAATAATTTCAAAGTGTCAGAGATGATATATAACAATAAAGTATATAGGGATATAGACTTCAGAATGTAGGAACAAATTGTTTAGAAATATTCCCATTTCAAGCTTTGTTGAGCTGCCCACATTCCCAGGGAGCACTTCTGTTCTTGATGAAACAGCATTTTCTGATTTCTGACATTCGGTCAAAAGCATTCTGAGCATCTCTGCTCAGCGAGAGTGGCTTCAGTAAGGATGGGCACAGCTCTTGTCACCCAATTTATTTAATGTTTGTTTTTGCTTCAGCTGTAACTCTGGAAGTCTTGCTCTACCTTTAGCATTCTCTCTCTCTGTGTTATTACCGCATGATTTGGAAATTAAATCTAGGCTGGGATCTGCTGTCATGCATGTTGGAGAACTTGCTTTCAGATTAGACAATAGCATTAATGGGATCGATAGCTATTTCAGCCAGTGCACTGATTTTCTTCACTGACAGGCACTTCTCACATGCCAATGTGCTACTTCATCTCCTCTAGGTCCACCAGGACACTTATCTGCCTGCCTTTTTGGAAAACCTGTTCTGTTGGAGTCTTGAGAGACAAATCTGATGATGCGTAATGGTTTGCTCAGCCATCAGCAAATTTACCCAGTCAGTCCCCATCCTGGGAATGTATCTACCACAGCAAACTGCTCACCCTACAGGTGATGTATGCATGCCTGCTGAACTTGGGTAGCACCATTCATCACCCACTTCCTACCTGTTACCTGTGCTTTGAATTACCTGCAATGCATAAACGTGCTGGTGATAATTTGCTTTTGCTGAGCATTTCCCTGGGGTTCAACTCATTGCTGTTGAAGGTGCCTGTTCCCCAAGGATGAAAGGAGGAGCACCAGCCCAAGGCACCCTCTAAGGAGGTTTTGTACTTCTGCTCTACCTCCTTTCTCAGTCAGGGATCCTGGTGCATGTTAATCCCTGAGTGTGGCAGCTTCTCCCTTTGTGTTGTTTTGCCTGGTATACATTTTGTAAGCCAAACTTATTATTGTTCACCAAGGCAAGAGCCCAAGTTGCCTGGCCTCTGCAACAGGCCTTCCCTGACATTCAGACAGCCTCAGGGCCTTTACTATCTTTCTAAACACTTTCCTTCTCTCCTGTAGAGCTGCCTTATTACAGCAATAAAAATAACAAGGTCCCTGTAGACCTCTTTATAAAGAACAATTTAGAGCCAGGAGTAAGTGTGAGGATCGAGATGAAAATAGGCTATCACAGT
This sequence comes from Nycticryphes semicollaris, assembly GCA_013400055.1. Classification (NCBI taxonomy): domain Eukaryota; kingdom Metazoa; phylum Chordata; class Aves; order Charadriiformes; family Rostratulidae; genus Nycticryphes; species Nycticryphes semicollaris. Next base: position 15,046 of record VXBJ01007377.1, read on the forward strand.
GCTAATGTGATATACAGGTATGATTCCTGTATTATATTGGTGCAGGAAAGTTGTGTGTCTTGGGAAAGCAGGGACTCAGCGTGGGACTAGTCGAGACGACTGCAGACAGACAGAAATGGGGGGGTTTGATACCCACTGCATGGGAAGGATCTGTGACAGTTGAGAGTGTGGCAGGTTTGAAATGGTTCTGTGAAGTTGAGTGAATGCGCACACCAAATACCAAATAAATCTATGCATGGACAATATTAATGTTTAGATACATTAGATTGGAACAATGAATACAAAATTAAAACCCAGATCCTGTGCTATTCACTCACTTCTGTGGGCATTTTCGAGTCCTTCTCATGGCCTCCGTCAGTAGCATCCAGGTTGAAGAGAGACATAGAAAACTAAGGCAAAAATGTAAAGCCACTCCGGATCCCACCTCCTGCCTCAAATTTTGCTGTGTCTGCCTGTCTAATCTGTGTCACTGCAGGTGTCTGAGGAAACGACAGGCACAAAGCAATGGCAAACTAGTTACTGAGCTTCCCCGGGCGTAAAAATTTGGTTAACTGGCTCAGAAGGGTGGTAAGAAAAGGTAATTGAAGCTTTTTGCTGGTGGTTTGAGGAAGGAGGAAAAGGAGGATGGATTGGTATCCCTCATGGAAGAGGTATTTGTGAACTGAGAACCTGCTGTTGGTGGGATTGCTATTTTCTTCCAAAGGTCAAAAATCTCAACTGGAATGTGCAGCAGAAGAATCTGCTCAGCTGCGGCAGGGGCAAGGCCAGCCACATCATCACAACAAAAGGCAAGAAATCTGCAGAAAAGGAAAGGGTTTTTTTTCCCATCTCCTGCTTTAGTTCCAATGGAGGGTAAATAGGAACCAGGCTAGGATTCCTAAGGAGGTTTTCAGGCCCAGACGTTGTATATTCCCAGACGTTGCACTTCCCTCAGGAGGGGAGTGTTTTGAAGGATGGCTTGTGTTACTGGCATATGCACAATATTAATGTATTAGCTTCTTTTTTTTTTTTCCAAACAAACCATATGCATTGGGAGACATATGAAAGTGTAACAGCTCCTGTCATCATTGTGGTGGAGCAGACAGAATGATAAAGGTTTATTAATAAAAGGTTGAGGTACTAACCACAGCCACATGTTTTTCCCCTCCTGCTCTACGAACAATTTTTTTTTTTTTCAGAAAAAGTGAGTTGTTGCTTTGCTTAGATATTTTGAGTATCTGCTGCACTGCAGTTTTATTTTCTGATCCTTTCTTCTAGGGTGGTTGCCTTCTAGTATCTCTCAGTCTGAAAGGCTCGTGCCTGATAGTGGAGCAGTGAGTGCACCAAGCGTGGGAGCCCCGACAAGGGGGCTCTTCTACTGACTTCCACTGAGGTGTGCTAGATTCCAGTGTTTGCTCTCTGCAACTCAGGAGAGCAAGGCTCTGCTGCTGCAGGATCGTTAGCTGCCCAGCAGTGGTATTTCCTGTGTGACATCTGCCCTGCTGGCAGTTTTAAATAGGGCAAGATGAAGATGCTAGAAAACCCAGAGTGTCTTTACTTGGAAACCTCATTAAATAGAAATGAAATTGCTTTTCCTTTAACCACACTTCATGGTAACTGTAGCAGGTTGGACTGTTTACTTCCTGTAGCTGTACCACTGTTAGGAGCTTGGCTTAGCTAGAATGTTTGTAATGCTGTGTCTCTGTGTGTGAAACTGCACCAAGAACCATTAACATTTACCAGTCCCGTATCTTCTACATCCAGGTGATTCAAAAGCAAAGTCTAGAATTGAGCTGCATGAACATAGGAGTGGGATGAATGGATGTTGCTTTACTTTTAAAAGTATGTTGAGAAATCACTATCCAAACTAAGGAATTAAAAGATGAAGCTGCACTTTTCAACTGGGGCCTAGTGATCACAGCAAGTGACTCTTTCCCCAGCATAACACCAAGCAGGGTCTGAAAGGACCCTGAAGGTATTGCACAAGTTTATGTTGGATTGATGTGAAAAAGATTATTTGTCCCTCACTATACCTGAGGGAGAAAAATCAGTTTACACAGAGAAGGTGCAGTTTATCATCAGCTGGTGGGATCCACAGGGTGACTTGGTGAACATCTGGCCTGGAGGCTGTTGCAGGGATGGAGAAGGGAGCAGGAGGGAAGTGAAATAGGACAGCAGGGTAAGGGTACGTCTGAAGACCTTGAGCTATGGGTGTTCATAACGGCGAAAAAGCAGGAGTGCTAACCTGTTTCATGGCTTTTTTGATGTCTAACTTAGGTGTCATTTCTGGTAACAACCTTTTAGATAGCAATTTTAGAACAGAAGGTATGTTATTTGTGCTGTCCTGCCTGTGCTCTGACTGGAAAGCTTCTGGAGACACCTCCAGCTCAATGGCAAGCTCGACTTGCTGGGATCACCCTGTCTGAAAAAGCAGAGACCATTATGTTGCCCAGTGACCTCAGCACCAGCCTCTGAAGTTACAGCTGAGTTTGAGCCCTTCTTCCAGCAGCAGGCTTCTGTGTCTTAGAGACCTCCTGCTCGGAAGTGCCCCGACTGCAACAGGATGGTCAGAGGGACATTCAGTTGCAGTGCCTGGCTGTGTTTGCAGCAGGAATGGCTCCACTGGTGCTGAGCTCAGCTGTAGCAACAGCCTCTGCCCTACCATCTGCACGTCTGCCCCATCAGCACAGGGCCCAGAGAAGGCAGGACGGGTAGAGCTGTTCACAGTCCCTGCGCAGCTGAACACAGGGAAAGAGAGTCCTGATTTTGTTTGGCTCTGTAGTGCTCCATTTCATCCTCTTGGTTTTGTCCTGGCTCATTCCTTGGCTCCCCTCAGAGGTAACTTGGCAGGAGCACAATGCCCAGTTCACACACTTGGCAGCCCAGCTCTTGCTCCATGGCTTGAGTGTTGCTAAATGAATGATGCAACTAACTTGTGAATCCAGGCCTCTCCTGCATATTAAGTTACTGCTGCCTCCTCAATATGTTTCTCTGTACTGCAGGCAGGTCCCTGTAGTCTTTCTTTCTGCTTCAATGAGGATTATCTGCCCCATGTAAAAAGCCCACCAGAGCTGTCCAACATTTGGGCTGGTCCCAAAGAGACTTAACTGCCCTCAGGGAAATGTTTCAAAAATACAAAACAATGTCTTTCTATTCTGTCCTCTGCAAAGCTTCTTTCTGCTGACCAGCTGACATATGCTAATGGCAGTCACTGTACAACCCCCCACCTTTCCCATTCCTCCTCAGCCCACGTGTAACACACAAGGCTGTGTCCAGCAACACCTCATTTTTCGATTGCTCTGGGTGACTGTCAAGCTTTGCTCTGTGCCTGCCCTGGGAAGAGGGGAGGACGGTTGTGAGCCCTGCTGGCAGTCTCCTCCTGGAGTCGTCGTACGAGGCTTGCGAGCACGAGATTGCTATAATATTGAGCAAGGTTTTCCAACACATGCTTTTCTCTGGCAAATCGCCACCCACAGCGCAGTGTGCCAACATAACACTTTGACTTAAAGAGGGAAAACTGCCAGATAAATGTTTTAGTTGCAGGCCTGTTTCATTGTTGAATTCTAAAATCTTGGCGAAAGCCTTTGCCAGTGGATGGGGAAGCAGCCTTGCTGTTGACGCTGGTGAATAGGGACTGAAGCAAATGTGTGCAGCAATGACATTTGGTGGACATCACCCGCCAGCTAATTATGTTATGTTCCTTGCTTTCTGTACCAGTGGCATGCAGAGCAGATCGGTGACAATGGAATGGGGGACCCTTTAATTGTCTAGTGGTTGGCAAGCAATAGGATTTCTTGTGATTTTGAGGAATATCAATGGTATATTCTGAGCCTCTAGCTTGCTTACTCTTTGAGATCCTGGCCTTTCATGGTTATGGTGGTAAGTCCCTGGCACCAAGTGGCATTTCAATAGTGCAGAACAGTACTAGACTGAAGGAAAATTTACATTGCATTTGAGTGCCTGGGATAAAGGTGGAACACAGCTCTGCTCCCTGCCATGCCTGGAATTCATCCTTTGGGGTACTGTCATTTCTGTGCTCTGCTAGCTGCATGCAACCTCTCCGCCTACCCTGGACACAGTAAAAATTGAGTGTGTGTGCAATCCAGGCATAATGTCATCCAGCAGATTCTTCCAAAACAACAGGGATTAACACTCCTCTGCTTCCCTCTGCCTGGAGCTACAAAGCACAGAGGTATCAGAAGGACATTCTGTGCTCTTCTGCTCCAGACACAGAGAACCAGAGGATTAGCAAAATCTAAAAGAGTTAGGCAATAAGACTCAGGCAGAGGCCAAGGTTTGGACTACCTATAACTACTACCCATATTCGCTTAATGGGCCCTGCCTTGGACCTTGAGCTCTGGGCAATTTCCCTGCTTGCAATAAGAAGGAAAAGGCTGAACTACCCTGTCAAAGCACCACTTGCAATAGGAAAAAACCAGACTATCGTAATAGTTGATTTTCTAAAGAAACACTTGTTTGCATGGCCTATATCTTCTGGGGTAGCCACCAACACAGCTTTTCTTCATCAGGGATCATTTATTTTCTTCTCAGATCATTGACTACACTAATTGTCTCAAACAAGACTAACTTCCTTTCTCTTTATTCCCTAGTGGTCTTGATAGGTTTTAATTACCTTTAGGTGGTTCCCCATATAATTGCACATCAAGTTCATTAATGATCACAATATGTTCACCTAATAGGTTTCCATTAAAATCCAATGGGTTCCCATCAAATTGAGTTATGGGAACTGACAGAAAACTCACTAAGATCCCAGTATCTTTAGTTACAGTGAATTAAACATTGTGCCTATTAAGAAAGATAAAAACCAAATGCCAAGATGAAAAAAATAATCTTACAAATCAATAAATTTATATCTACAGAGCTCTGCAGAAACTAGCAAAAGGCCCTTACTTCTTTGGGTCCAGTTAAACAATGAAGTTTTGCTACCTTGATCTGACGGACTGAATTCTGTGACCAAGAGCACATCATTTAAATTCATCAGGTAAATCAGCATAAAACAAAAAGCTAACTTAATTCCAGTACATTGACGTTTTGGAAGATCAGAGAAGTATGAATTCCTTGCTGGCCTCACTTCAGTACTTGTCACAGCATCCTGAGGCTGAAGATGGTATTAAACCTAGTAGGCTTAATAGCAGCAGTGTCTGGGAGTAAAAGGAATCTAATCAGAACAAGCCCTCAGCTCTTCCCAGATACAAACCACTGGGCCAGACTCTGACCTACCTCATCACTTTGGTTTATGACAGGACACAAGAAAGAGCAGCTCAGGCAGTTCTCCTGAATCTCACACTCCCTCTTAACGATCATCTTGACAAATTATCTTTTACTTGCTTCCAAAACAGGCAATACTCAGTCCTTCCTTCTCAAGTCTTTCCTTCCAGACTCCTTCCTGAAGTTCCCACTGTGTCCTGGGGCACCTGATGTCTCGGGATCCTGCGCCCCTCGCTGCAGGTTTGAGATCGGATGCCTTTTCTACGTGCCTCATTTCATCGTTTGCTATATTACGTGCACATGTGTTTTATAGCAGCTATGAATTGTTCAGTAAAATCCACACAGCCTGTTTCCTGAGGAGCAAAGGAGCAAGCACAGGGCTGGGTTTTCAGGAGGTGATGCCAGGAGCCTGCTGGGGTGCTGGGGGTGATGAGTGAGGGCAGGCGTATGGCAGCAGATGTGAGAGACTGAAGGGTGAGGCTAGAGAGGAGGGATGGAGTCGTTCCTGGCCTTTCTTCTTTCCCTGCACCTTACACTGCAAGCAGATCTTCCCCTCTCTCTCACTTTCCCATCTTTCACTCCCAACTGCAATAACCTCACATGGTCCTGCAGCAAACTGGAGGGACTGCAGGCTTCTGCTCTCTTGACCCTTGATCTCTTTGGGCAGCCCAGGTGCTGTCTGGGGATGGTTGGAAAGGAGAGGTCATTCTTGTGTTTTCAGTGCTAAGGTAAGCCCAAGCTAAGTAGGAATGTCTGGAGGCTGTGAGGTGATATCAGCCCTGGGGCTGTTTGTACCCTCTCATCCCATCTGGATCTTGTAGGCAAAGAGCATCTTTGAGCTGACAAAGTGCCCAGGACAAACCTTTTCATCTGCACCTGAGCTAGCCCTGCAGTGTTGAGCTCCATTGAGTGGTTCTGCTGCTACGTACTGGCTTCTACTACAAGTGAGACTTCAGAGAAAAAATCAAACTGCTCTAAATTCCAGTAAGCGAATCTGTGACTCTTCATGGCAACTCCACATTATTCCCAGGTTGTTTGCTATTTTCTCTGTTCTTCCTTTCCTGCTGCCTTCATTATCATGCTGAATAGCACCAGGGCAGCATGACAAGAATCTAGAGAGACACATTATTAGGACAGCCTTGTTCATACCTCTGAACTGCAGCGTTTGTTAACATTTCTGAGCTTGAAAGGGTGGGGGAGGGTGGCAAAATCTGCTTTTCCAAATTAGAAAGATGTATTTTAACAGTGTGTCTGAGTGAGATACGTACTTCACTGTTGCTAATAGTGACCATTCAGGGACCTCCCTCTTGCCCTGCCACACAGCAAGCCCCTTGGAGTGGCCACATTCTCCACTGTGTACAGCTTTCATTTTGTTGCCACAGGTGCTGTGTGCCTTTTAATGTTAGTTTGCAGGAAGGCTGCCCATGAATGCAGTGCAACGTACCCATTCTGTGTGTGGACAGGTTTGGTCTAGGAGCAGATTGCCTTACTCTGGTCCTGGAGTAAGATGGTTCGCATTGCTTTGTGTGAAACAAAGCTTAAAAGAGGAAATCAGGGCATTACTTTTCCTCTTTCAATTCCCTTGTGTGTCTAAGTTAAGAGTACAGAACTGCAGGACATGGGCCTTTACTTTCCTGTTTCAGCCAAGTGCCAGGGAGCCTTCCAGGGGTTCCCAGTAACTTCAGCAGGAGACAGAAAGTGAACGGAACTGGCTTCCTGCCACGGCAAGGATTTTGTGCCTGTTTCAGGCAGCTTCCTAAAGTTCTTTCAGTGCCAAGGGGGGAACCGAGGAAGTTCCTACAGACAGAATGTGTTATTACCATTTCCTGTTATGAACACCCACCATCAAATCTTAGTGGTTTCATTTGTTTATCTCAAAATGAACAAAGAAACATAGAAGTTTTTCTCACAAGTAATTAAATTATGGTTTTTCTGTGTAGTTGCTGGAGGTAATTTAGCCCTTTAATTAGCTCTAAGCTACAAACACATGCCTGACCTGAAAAAGAAACAAAAAATTGTTTTTTGGTCTCTGGCACTTACAAGTAAATAAAATAGTCCCCTTCTCCTCTTGCTGCCAACTTTTATTGATCACTGCTGAAAGAAACCAGAATGTCAGCCTTGGAGACTTAATTCTTCCTCCTGGACAGGAGTCCACGTCTGTTCATGAGGAAGAGAGCTACGGTTGGAAGTGCAGCAGGTCTCAGTTCAGTGCTGGCCTTACCTGGCTGTTACACTCACTGGCACGTAAAGAAGCCTTTGTAAGAGAAGGCAGTGAGTGGAGGGCACCGAGCAGAGCCTGAGATCTGCAGAGAGCTGGCCTCCCCCTCCTCGTTCCTTTTTTCCCCATGTTCTTCTCTCATTCTCTGGCTGCAGATGTTTCAAAGCCATCCTGATCACACTGTTCTCCAGTTGATCACAGTTTTGTTGACTGGCCTTTTTTTCTTTCCTGGAACACATGTGCTTTGCTTTCTCTCCAACTCTGTCACTTTTTATTAACTCAAACAAAATTTAAGAAAGCAAACACCTCTTTGAAAATACTTTCAGAAAATTGATATGATACTGTCTGAGAAATGCTGAAACCATTCCAGGGCTCCAAGAGAGCAGACTGGTAGTGTCAAGGAGAGTTGTAAAAAGCACATGCAGCTGGGTCCACAGCTCCTGTTACAGCCTATCAAGGCTGGTCTGTCCCAGCTCCTCTCTGCTTGTTACCACTGATGGACCAGTTGGGTGTTTGAACAGGAACATGAAGTGAAGTGGCTGGTGCTGTGTTTCAGGGTATGGCACAAGGCGTGCACATCACGCAATTGCTTGCCCAGCCTGGCTTCCCGATAATCCCTGTCCCATTCAAGCAATTCATCTCAGCTTGCATGCAGTATTTTATGTATTTGCACCGCTAATATGGGCCAGGCTGTGGCTACCCATGTAAACAACCCCACAGTACTGCTGGCAAAGGTGGAATCAGAGAACCAGTGCAAGTCTGTGTGGTCCGTCTGACTCCAGTAGAATATAGCTAGTTTACATCAGCTGAGAGTTCTGGAGTACTTGGGAAGGCAGCAGGTTTGACTTTGGTACTGGGGAATGGGGACATGGGGAGCTGTACTTGCAGGGCTTGTGCTTTCAGGGATCATGAAGCACCTCCTGACTGCGACAGGAGTTGTGAATGCTCAGCGCTTCTAAAAAATGGACCTGATAATCTGACTCATTCAGGTCACTTATATAGCCCTGTGTCCTGCTCTGTGGGAAACTGCACTCACCTGTGACCTGGCTGAAGAGAGCCAAAGTGTGTAACATTGGGAAGAAAATGGCATCATCAAGAGAGACCACTTTGCAGCACAGGACACACGATGTAGGAGGGAAAGCAGCTCACAGGATGGCTGTTGGACTACCTATAGCTGCTGCCCATATTAGCTTAACGGGCTCTGCCTTGGACCTTGAGTCCTGGGCAGTTTCCCTGCTTGCTTGCTTCCAAAGCCAGCTCTGGCAGTAGGAAATCACAAAAGCTATTTCAGATACTTATAGATACAGTTGAAATAACCGTGATTACTTCAGTGGGTAGAATGAGTTGGAAAATGGGCTGGAAGGATGAAAACAGCCAAGGATTTGTTTTTAAAAAACGTGTGCTTCTGGAAGAGGGAGCAGGCAGTTGAGTGAGCTGTGCTGCAGTGCCTGACTGCTCCTGACATTACCCAAGAAGAAAGGAGGCTGGGGAGACACATGTGGAGCCCCAGCTCTGCACCCTTTTGCATGAAAAAGCTCAGGTGTTGCCCAAGATCAGATGTGATATTGTTTGACGTGTGTGACTGCCAGGCCAGAGAGGAAAGATTAAGTTTTCATAGCTCTTGGCAAGCTCCAGCTTTTTCAGCTTTTCATAGTTCGCAGAGGTGCCAAGAACTGAGGCAAACAAAGGGTGAAAAATATTTCATTCATCCTGTAAACAGTGAGTTCAGGGACACTCATTATTAACTGAGTCAAGTGCAGAGCTCTGGATCCAACCCTGGGCAGGAATGCTCTCTTCTGAGACTTGTCTTCTTTGGATCTTTGAAAAGGAGAAGAATGCTTTCTGCATTTGAAAGCAGCAAGTGGGATGGAGCAAATGCAAGGACAATTCAGTGGAACTCTGCTTTCTTGTCAAATTGAGCATAAGATGTAAGTTTGTACATACCATAACTGAAAGGCACTTGCTCTTCAGAAAACAGTTCATAAATTTCCTTGTGCTCCACACCCTGTACATAATGTCCACAGTAGACAACCCCTTTTTCCATGCCAAAGGAGACATACACCAAAGAAAAGTTTTAAAGAATCATTGCTACCTGCTGCATCTTTCTTAACCTCTCACCATTTCAGCAGTAGGGCAATTGCCACTCCTGGGACAAGTCTTGCAGAGAGACCATGCACTGCAAGGCAGGAATCCTAAGATTAACAAAGAAGAGAGTATTTTTAAAACAAATTATACTTTTGATTCAGTGTAGCAAATTAGTGTCTGGGTCAAAACCATACCAGAGTTAAAAAGGTATTGGCATCTCTCTCTAGATTGTCTCATTGCTCACATGTAACAGTTTATAAGAACCACATCATTCTGGACTGGGTATCTAAACCTTGCTGCTTCAGAGCACAAAGAGCTCTTCTGCAGGGGCTCAGGGGGACACTTACCTGGTGGGCAGCACATTCTGCACTTTTCTCTCCACCAGCTGCTGCTGGTGACTGGGTGAGGCAGGACCCTGGGGCAGACACACCACTCAGCTCTTCTGGGAGGCTGGTACTTTAGCTCTTGTGGTGAGTCATGCTGCTTCTCAAACTTTGTGCTTCAGTGCTTGGTGCTTTTGAAAATGCCATTAATGCTAGAGGTTCAGGGAAGGATTCCTCTGCCATACAAGCTCCAGCACACTTGTAGCCCACTGGAAACAAGGTGCACGTTTTCCTAATAAATTATATATTACCTAAGGTAGATCTGTGTAAAAAGAAACTCAAGAATGTACAAGCTGAAAACTTATGCTGGGTTCACTGAGAGGTTCCCAAAGTCTCTGCCTAGACCTGACAGTTCGGTACTTTAGGGAAGCTGTGATACTCAGCACTTCAGCAACACTTCACATTGTCGTTGTGACATCCAGCAATACCAGCTAAGAGCTTGCTTTGGTTTGAAAGTCACAGGTCCAAACTGATGGGGATTTCAAATCTTTGTGAGTAAAATACTTCTTCCTCTCCTAGCCTTGATGTATCAGACAAATTCCAACCTTCAAAGCAAAAGGTATCAACAGGCAGGAGCTGTATCTAGGCACAGAAATGGCTTTGCTGGAGAACAGTGTATTTGGGTGTAGTGATTTAGGGAAACTATGTATGTACAACTTGTGAACTCTGTCTGAGGTTACAGAACTGCTGCATGAATGTTTCAAAGTGTGTTGTTTCTACATGTCATGTGTCTGTAAGATCAAGCATAATGGGGGTCACTTACATGTGAATAGGTCCCACTAATATGAGAGTAAAGGGGGGTGGCAGCCCAGGCAATGTCTGAGGTGATTCTGTCTGAGAGCTGGCAGGGCTGGGGAGCCACACGGGATGTAACACTGGGGCTTAAACACAGCAGAGTCTGAGAAGCCATGAAAAATTTAGACTCTCCTCTGCACAGAGAAAGCATGGTAAGGAACACAGAACAGAGATCATGCTTTCATCTGATGAAGAAGGTGTGTCCTTTATCACTCTAGGACCAGCCACATTAAAAGATAACATTTGCATAGGAGGGGAAGAGAGAGCTAAAGACACTTTGCTGTCCTTTGGAATGAAGAGCTATTTTCTGCTGTCTCCAAACACTGTTCCTCAAGCATACCTCTTGATGGCTTTCAACAAGCCATGAGTTATATTATACACTTAAAAAGCATTCCTGAAAACCACTTTTCAGTTGCACACCGTTTTTGAGTCGATTTAGTTTCTGTAGGCTTGTGATAGGCTGCCATGGGCAGAGCGAGCTTCAAGTAGCAGGGTGTTGAACAAGCAGACTAGCTTCTGAGAAGGAAACACAGTCCTTGAAGTACTTCAGTTCTGAAAGCCTCTCTTATCCAGTGGTAAGTACTGCTAGGAGTAATCAGCAGAGCTAATAGCATGTGCTCAGAGGGAAGATTCTGCCTGAATTTCTATATGTCTGTGTAAATCCAGATCCAACTGATAGCAGAAGATGAACACAGTAAATGGAACAAGCTCCCCAGGTGCAAATGGCACAAATCAATATGGTGTGCCCAGTTAGGTGACACTCACACAAAATGAAGACATCCAAGGCTCTTTGGAGAGCTCCTTTCTGGAAAACAGACCCGTCTGATTTTGATTATGGGAAGGAAACCAGGTGGCAAGAGTTCAACTGGTCACTAGAGAATTACAGGGCATGGCCAGTATGCATAGGCAAAATGACTGAGCAGCCTGCAGGAAGGCAGCCAGGGGGATTCAGTCTGGGGTGCCAGTGCTGGGAATCAGCACTTCGTAAGGAGTGGCCTGACTCTGCCAGAGATGTGTCACACAGAGCTCCATGGCGGAGTCATCTCTCAATGTGTTCTCACAGGAGCTGCAGCTCCGACTTCAGCTTTAAACCTGTTCTTTGTGTACTGCTGACTGCAGTGCTGCCACAGTGCGGGGCTCAGCGAGGGCCAGAAACCCAGCCCAAAGAGCTGGGTAAATACTTGGGGCTGAGCACTAACACTGCTTTTAGTCACAGCAGCTGCGCTGCACGCGGTGCCAGAACAGGGCTGCTTAAATCCTGCCCAGCACTTCTGTCACTTAGTCCACTTAGTCACCACAGTGACTGCAGTGTAGACAAGCCCCATTAGAAATAATGCATAAAGGTTAATGAAATACTTGTAGCTATTTTAATAAGTGATTAATCTTTTATTACATACTGTTACACAGTCCAGCAGAGCAATACATTGCTTTTAATTGTAGCTTATAATTATCTATGGTAACTTGCACTGGTATGCTGGTAACCGTTTTGGACACATGCTGCTTATGTATATAACAGGCCAACAACATCCATTCATTATTTATTAATGCCTTTTAAGCTGCATAAAACTGGTACCATAACATGAAGCATAATCAGGGCAGGTTTGGAAAGTATCTGTGAAATTGCAGGACTGGCTGGGAATGCCCTGAAGGATAACAGATCTCACACAGCTGACTGCAAGGGAGCAGCGTAAGCAGCGGGACTGTGGGTTTTGTGGCACTTTGGGAAATTGGGAATGCTGTTGTGCCTATGTGGGAAATGCCCAGCTCAACCCAGTGCATCTTTCCCCAAATGACTTTACAAATGGACATCAGAAGTGGGTCAGCCCTAACAGACAGTGGCCTAGCTGTACAGCTCTGCCCTGCACATCCGCCTTTGGCCACTGATGGGGACAGGACAGTAGCCAGATGAACCTCTGCTCCGATCCAGTGTGGCTCTGCACCTGTACCAAAACTTGCTGGCTCAACAAGTGAGTGTCTGCCTAGGCATTCCTACAGCACTAATCCTCTGCACGCCCTGCCCAGTGTGACTGCTGCTGCCTGTTTCCAACTGAAATGGCAGTTCAAGGATGTGTGATACAGAAGGAGTCCATCTGTCAGTGCGATAACTTAGGGACTCTCCCTTATGCTCATGGTTGGATGCAGGCTCCCACCCTTCTGCTTTCAGTGGTGCCTATGATTTGCCTGGCAGCCCCTTTGGTTTTAAAATGTAGACCAGTGATTTGGATTTATGCACAGCCTGGGGTTTGTGTGGCTGTTCTTGCAGTGCTGCCATGTGTGTTCAGTTTTTAGGTATCCATGCATGGAGAACAGCTCTTCTCATTGTTAACGTTGATTAAATAAAAGCTGGTGAAGAAACCTCTGAGCGTGACTCACTATCTCACTCCCTGGGTCTTGAAGTCACTTCTTAGAAAATGAAACGGGGAGATACTGTTGCATCCCTCTGATAATTGTCTGCAAAGAGGGTGATGTGAGTAATGATCTAATTTTATCATCTTGTGGTTTGAAGAAGCATCAAGTCTGGTTGCAGATCTGTAATTAGTGTATGGCTGGCAAAGGGTATCTGACACAGTCATTACCAGTTCTGAGGCAATATGGAAAACAGAGAATATGAAGGGGAAACTCAGCTCAGTGTGCTTATTGATTCATCAGGCAAATGCTGTTGTGTTGTTGGGGCTGATGAGCAATCCAGTTACTCTGTGATCTCACTGCGCCGCAATAAAACCAATGGTGAAAACTCCCAGCTCCCTGTCCCTTCCCTTAGAGAGCCCCAGTTGCTGTGTGTGAAGTGGTGCCCTGAGCGGTCCCGTTCCCTGGAAGAGCCTGTGGATGGGTGCAGACGGCTGAGTCTGACTGTGGCTCTGCTTACCCAGGTGGTCTCCAGCTTTGGTGTTACACTCCTTCACCAGGCTGCAGGGGCTGGAATTTGCCCCACAGTCTTTACAAGCACTGAAGAAATGACCCAGAGGGCAGGATCTGTGCCAGTTTGTCCCTTAGGAGCATTTTTGTGTGTTTGTTCCAAGCCCAGTTCTGGCTGCTTTGCAAATCCAAGGGGTTGTGAGGATGAGGTCTCCTATGGAGTGGGTAGTCCCTGTTCTGTTGAAAAGCCTGTTTGTTTTAACAGCAATTTTTTTCTGGATTTAGCTGAATTAATAGACAAAAAACATACAAGAGATTTGCTTTGGTGCCGCTTTCCTGAAGAACAAGGACATAAATAATCTATAAATAAAAGACTTGTTGGGACTCTCACCCTGGGGCAAATGTCCTGCCTCCAGTCCGATGCCTAAGGATGCTGAGCTGGGGCAGGCAGAGACAGCAGAGTGAGGAACAAGGAGACTGGAACCTGTTAAACCACATTACGGGTTGGCATTGAGGGTCGCCTTGTAAAACACTCCCTTTTCCTTCAGACTGATCCCAGGTCATAGAATCATAGAATCATTCAGGTTGGAAGAGAACCTTGGGATCCCTGGGTCCAACCATCAGCCCCACTCTACAAATTCCTCCCCTACACCATGTCTCCCAACACCACATCTAAACGACTCTGAAACACATCCAGGGATGGGGACTCAACCCCCTCCTTGGGCAGCCTGTTCCAATGTCTGACCACTCCTTCTGTGAAAAATTCTTTCCTAATGTTCAGCCTAAACCTGCCCTGTTGCAGTCAAACAACCCTTCTGCTTCTAATCCCATTTTTTTTCCCCTTATGTCACTCTGCAGTTCACTGCTTTTGAGGAACCCCTGACTGATGTGGTGCTAAAACCAAGGGCAACACCTTAAATGTCAAGAGTGCCAAGAGAAGGATCTTCTTTTGTTCCAGAGCTGGGGAGAGAGCAGCCCCAGTTCAACAGACAATGGACCCTCTGGGTGTAGGAGAATAAAGCACAAAACAAGTTTTTGTTGTTTCAGGATCAAGGGCCCAGTTCTAGACCTTGCCTGAATGTCCTGAGTCCTGAGATTATCATGGGGAGCCTTTCCTGTTAATCCTGGGTCCCATCAAGCAGTTTTCACAGATTCCCCAAGCATCTTTGTTTAATGTTTCATTAAATATCTGTGGATAGGTCTAATTTTCATGCTGGAAGATGCCACAATGGAGGACCAAAAAAATGGAAACACGCACAAAGTGACCTCTCAAACACACACCTTCCGCTTCTCTCGGTTGGGCCTCAGGGTTTAGGTACAAATGAGAAGCACCACGGTCTCACCGCCCCCTCCAAGTAACATTAAGTATCAATAATGGAAGTGCTTACAGATACCCTGTACAATTCAACCCTTATCTTTTATTTATAGCTGACAATGCTCAGAGAAGGAAAAAATATCATCATACTTTAAATAATAGAAGGTAGAGGTATTAAAACTACCCAGGCAGTTACAGTAGTTGCAGAAATGTCTCCCAGCAGACCCGAGTGTGCATACACTGACTGCATTTTTAATTTTTAAAACATATTTCTTTCAAAATTATTCAGCAATACAAGAAAGCTACTTTTATGGGGTGATAAATTACTGCAATAAAGTGTCTTTTGTCCAAGCATACAGAAGGCAAGCCATTGCAGGCAGCAAAGACAGGCGTTAGCCCCCAGAGAGCCAAGACCAATAAGCAGAGGAGCATCTTGATTTGTCTCACATGGTTTTAATTATTTTTAGAGCATCCTCTCTGGTTTTTAACTGCAATTTTGCTTTCAGTTAACATTTATATGAGGGTTTTATTTCTCGGTGAGTTTCGAATGCAGTATTAGACCTTTGCACTGGTTCTGGAGAACTCTGCTGCCCCTTCCCTGCAGCCCAAGCTAAATGACACTGTACCTGTCATTTATGTGCAATTAGAAATACTTTGATAAGATTTATATTCCTTTGAAACTTTAGAAACTTCTTGCAAGTATTAACTGAGCAAGGAATCATGAGTGATAATTAGGGATCTGATCCAGTTCCCTTCAGGGCCAGTGTGTTTTTATCACAGCTACATCCATCATTTTCACAGTCTGGAGTGTGATTACACATGCAAATGGAGTCACTCAGTTCTCAGTGGACCAAGTGCCAGTGGACACAGGGCTGTTTCGTTGTCCCTCTGGACAGGAGTGTCACACTTTCACCCTTTGCTTCCTATTAATCACCAGCATCGGTGTTTTGTAAACCCAAGCAGAATATCTTTAACCCCAGTCCAATATATACCTATATCCCTGTTCTGCACGTAATTCTTGCCCCCAAAGCTATGGCGTTTGAACTTCAGAGAATAAAGTACATTTAATTGGACCTATTATTTTCTTGCAAAGGCAAAGCCTTTCAGATCAGGCTTCAGCCTCTCTGTGCCAATGAAAATACACGTGCCTAATTATTTCCATTTTTCAAAGAACCTCAAAGGCAGCTGATGAAAGGAACCTTTTGCAAAAGCTCACAGCAAACAGAGTGAAGTCACCTAATGTGCAGAGAGAGAAAGCCGCGATCTCCTCCTGTGTGCATGGGGCCAGTGACGCTTTGCAGTGCCTTGAAAGAGGGTGTCTCGCTGTGGCTCAGGAAGAGAAGATTGTTGGAAAATGGTTGAACTCATGTCACTGAAGAGATTTTTTGGGGTTTAGAGCTTTTAGGGCATCAAGCCTTTTGGAGTTTAACCAAATGGCTTTCCCGGCTGCTGACGCCTGTCCTCACAGGAGGCACAGCCCATGGTCTAGATTATTCAGGTGTGTTTCTTACTCAATTTGATTGCAATTCTTTTTGATTGCAATTTTTATGCTGATATCTTTGGTTTCACTAACAATGTACTTTTCCTACTATTGGTGTTGTATATATATTGGGTAGGAATTTGCTGTTGTCCTGGAAAGCTCGTGGTCTTAACAAGCTGTTCCACTTCTTATCAGCAGAGGGTCGGTCTGAGTGATGGTATTGCAGAGTTCCTCCCTCTTCTCCCATTACTGCCCACTGTAACCCAGTGGCCCCAGAACACCTCTGAGGGAGTTGGAGAGTCTGTTAGCATCAGCATCAGCATCTGTAGCCTCCTGCATGTCTGTGAGCTGAGACTCTTTTCTTTCTGTGTGCCAGGTGCTGTTATTTGAAGGGTGACGCGGGTTTTCTCCAATTCATAGTGGTTGAAAACCATTGCCTATTATTTTTTATCTCATTCTGCTTTTAACATGCTCACACCTTCTCCAAGCCTGGCAGTACTGCTTAGCATGCTTCGCTGTGCCTAATGGGTGATGCTTTCAGCAAGAGAAGCCACAAATCCATCGCTGTTTTCACGGGCTGGCACCTGACGGGCTCAGACACCCTCACAAGTGCTGAGGGATGGGCAGAGAGAGGAGCCCTCTCTCCATTCTCCCCCTCACACAGGTTCAGCCATGGCTTCATTGCTGTGATGGTCCGTAACAGCGCTGTCACTGCTCAGTGAGCTGGGAAATGTGAGAGTGGTCTGACAAGGCACTGCCGATCCTCAGAGGGAACCACAACAGCCTGCCAGGGCAGGGAGCTCTGTACACAGGGGCCACGACCACCTTTGCATCAGCGCCTGTCACTGCAAACCACCCCCTGCAGAGTGAGTCCTTTCCCCACAGCAGGTCGGGGAAGAAGAGAGCTCTCTGCCACCTGGCAGTTCCTGTGAGTCTGTTCTCTAGCCCCGGCACCAGGCCTGTGCCCAGGAGAGCTGGAGCCCTTTCTTCACATCTCCCAGCAGTGACAGACCCCCAGGCAGGAGGATGGAGGGGGAACCTGATAGCACACAGCTCTGGATGGCCACCCAGCTCAGGAGGGAGAAGGGAGAGCTGGTGGGACCTCATGGCCCCTTGCTCTTTTTCACACAAAATGGACTAAGAACAGTGTCCTCTTCAGCTCTCTGCATACACCAGTATGCTCCACTTGCCTTCTGCTGGTGTTACCTGTAGCTGCTCCATCTATCTCTTTTGCTGTCAATGGAAGATTGATGCAGTTTGGAGGCTTTTGTCCTCCATCCTCCAAGGATAGTATTTATTATGAATTCATTAGCCTCAGAGGACTTGGCTTAGGCCCAAATAAAGAGATTTGTAACAGCAGAACATACTCGAATTGAAACAAAGACTGAACTCAGATAAAAACTATTCTGGATTTTTTGGTCAGCCTGCAATCATTTGTTCAACTTTTATTGGCTTTGTCTTGACTGTCAAAGGACTTTTCTTCATCTGGACTTAAGCCCAGCTGGACTTAAGCACATGCTTAAAGCTAAATATGAGTTAAATTACTGTGCTGAATCAGGGCATTTCTTCTTTCTGAGTTATTTTGCTGTGAATGCATTTTTGGTGCACATGAATATAAACTGAAGCTGTTATGCTAATAAAGTTGAACCTCCTGATTTTAATATTCTACATTTCTTTTCATTCTACATGGAGACGGTGATGACTTCTTTTGTATCTGAGATTTACATGCAGTCCCATATTTTAACAGTGACACATAATTTACATGTGATTAGATCAAAGTATTTACTTCCACGAGTTTTAAAACAACAAAATCTGATATTGAATATGCCTATTTTCCACACCTTTTAAGTGAATACAGAATAGAAGTAGCAGCTTGAAGCAGCAGAAATTTCAAGAGATCTGAGTTTAAGAGAGAGGTTTCACGGCACTATCCTTCTTTCAACTGCAACTGTCATGGCTGGGGAGTGAAAGTGGCAATGTTTTTAGAAATGTTTCATGAAATATTTTATAAGTGCAGTTTAAATTACTTTTTAAGTTGGGTAATATGCCAAAGCTTTACATTGTTAACAGAGAAGGAGAAATTGCTTCAGAAGTGACTGGTGTGCTCAGGAGATGGGGAAGCAACTCCTGCCGTGAATTTACTGTGCTTCACACAGAGTGTACCCCAGCATCTCTTAGCTGTGTCAAGAAGCATCCCTGCCTGGAAAAGATCAGCACGTTCTCCAAGTTGTATGGGACGTGTGAGTATATCTGCATGGAAATGAACCCAGACAACATGCCCTCCCAAATGGGCTCCACATTCCTTTGACAGAAGTGACTGTTGAGAGACGAGCATTTTATGCTGCCCATTTCAGATTAAATACAATTGGAGAATTTCAGCATTCTTGAACCTGCTTTTTCTGATACTCTGTGCTTAAAACTCAGATTGCTGGTCCCCTGGACTGCAGAGTATTGCTAATGCCGTGAGGGTTTTATTCTGTAGACCGTAGCTGATTGATAGGAGTGTCGGAGCAGTCTCAGACCCTTGCAGGAGAAATCCTTCCTTGCTTCAACACAGCTCTGTGTGCTTGGACACACGCAGGTCTCTGTGTATCAGGTGTGATGTGTTGTGCAGACCCGAGCTGTTCCAGGCTGGGCTGTAATTGACTTTGAACACTGAGCGAGACCTAATTCATCTGTCTCACAATTCCTCTCGTAACACAAAGGAATCATCCCTCTCCACTCTCTGCCCAGGCACAAGGCGCAGATAATTAATTCTCTGGGGCAGGGATGAGGCTCTGGGGAGGTTCCAGAGGCAGAGTCTTGCCCTTGGAGAAGCAGGAACATCTGTGCTGGCCCTCCTGGTTGGGGATTGTTTTTTCAGTTTACCTGGATAATAAGATCCTTTCTTCTCTTAACCTCTTACCTAGAGTGCAATTAGGGGTAAACAGAGCTGGCTGCTCTGTAAAGAAAGATGTGTCCTTAACCTGGCAGGAACAACTTCTTAATTATTAAGCCAACAGTGGGGAGAGTGGTCTGAGTCTGTCTGAGCCAGGTGAGCAGGAGAGACTGCAAGACTCACCTGGCTCAGTGTAAACGCCACACAGTGCTTTGATGAGATTTCATGCGCCGAACAGGCTCTGTGAAGCAACAAGCTCACTGAGATTAGTCCTGGCTGGAGCGCCCATCCCTCCCTCCAGACCTGCTCACAGAGACTATTAGTGATGTCCATGCTGGTCCCAGCGGTCTGCTGCCGGGGTCACACGTTCTGCCCTGCCCAAGGGTTGCTGTGTGCGAGCGTGTTCTGCCATGTGTGTGAGCATGGTCATGCTGGTTTGCCAAATCCAGTGCTCTCTGTGGTGTTCTCATGGGAGCAGACACAGTTAAATGGATCACAGGACACTTTTCACCTCTATTATCTGATTTCCCCTGAATGCATTTGTTCAGTCTCTGCTATGCTGTTGTTTGGTGACAGCTGTGCTCAGTGAACCATTTTCTAAAAGCAGAGTGCATCCAGTTAACCACTTAACCTGGGACAGCAATGCAGGAGTTTAGCTTCTGCCTCTGTGGGAATTACTGTGGGAGCAAGAAGTAAGAGGGGTGCTGAGGGATCAGATGGACTTTTCAGCAACATCTTTCCAGTGCTGTGGTCCTGGGGCTTTTCTGTGCAGGTCTTTTGTGAGCTTTCTTTTTTCCCACAGGCAAATGGCAGACAAGATAAGCAGCTACTGCAGCAGATGACTTACATAAATGTTAATGAGCATCTAATGTGTACATCATTTTCCCGCAAGAGGTGATCAAAGGCAGGAGAGTTTTGACAGGCCTCATTCAGGGAGCAAAGTGAGCCAACCTCAGCCCAGTGGCCAGAGCTCAGCACTGGAAATGGTGACTCCAAATGCAGTTTGCATCCTGGTTCTATTTACCTCTTTCAGACACCCTTTTTAATGCCTTCTTCAACTGCATTTCAAGTGAGCAGAGCTGTTTTTCCCCCATGAAAGAAATACTACTCTCAGGCTCATTTTTACAGCGTATGGCTGAACAGCAGCAGTCCATTCCCCTTTCATGCCGCAGCACCCGCCGCTTGGATGCTGTGAGGACAAGCAGCACGTGGACAGACCTGGAGACATGCACACCCCTGCTCACGTAATCCTTTCCCTCCTGAGGTGGGCTGGCTTTGCAGACAGACAGAGCACAGGGAGGATGTGGGACACGGCCCTGATTTTTGTGAGGGAGTGGAGGTGTCTTCAGCACAGCAGCCAGCTATTACCAGTGACAGCCACTGGTTTGTTGTGGGTAGTGTCAGCAAGGCCAAGGACTAGTGAGGCTTTAGGTGCTGAGCTCCTCTGGCTCTCTCGGCACCTTGCAGGGCAAGGTTAATGCCTGACTTGGCTTCTCTAAACCCTCCCGGTGCCCTGTCTGCTCTGCCTGACTCCTCCCCACCCTGCTAGGCTGCAGCTTGAGACGTGCTGTCTGGTTACTGATTTTACACCCGTCTTATCTGGGTGTCTTTTTTATTCATCAGTGCAGCTGAAACTTGCCCATGCTCACCCTGTGGTAAACCCCAGAGCTCGTAGGCTTAGTTTGATGACATTTTGGTTTAGGGCTACAACCTCCATGCTAAACTACTCCTGTATTGACAAGTGCTATTTGAACTGACGTCTGTAAAGGCTTTACAGCTCCTTCCATTAACTGAAAGGAAGGTTTTTCCTCCTGAGTTGCAGAGTCCTGGTCCCTGGAAGGAAAGGGGACTAAGGCAGCCTGCTGGTCCCTGGTGGGAGCGCTAGCCCTGCCTGTCCTCTCTGGACCCACCAGACTCTGGGTGGGAGGCCCGGAGTCACCCCGGCTGGTGCAGATGATTAAAGGGACACAAATGATTTAAACATCCCATTTCCCATTTCAAAACGTCCATGACCCTGTAAGGCAAGATCTGGGAGATTAATTATTGCAAATACTGTTGTCAGCAAATTATGCCTCTTTCTCTGTTGTCCCTGATCAGATCATGATAATTACATTTACGCTTTGAAATGACTGAGGTAGTAATGAGGAGTTCTTGGTCTGCAGTTTGTTTGTGACAGGAAACTGCCAGTGTCTACAATTGAAGTTTGTGTTGCTCTGGTTTGACATGCAGTGCACACGGTAGCATTTCACTTCCCAGACCGGGTAAGTGTAACTCATGGCATCAGGTGCAAAAGCTGGTTTATGAACCCATAATTCCCTTTATGGAATGTTCTTTCAGGGTGGTTTAGGATGTGCTGGTTTGTGATCATTCCTACCAGTAAGCTGGTGTTCTTGGGATGTTCACTGCAGGCTAATGTCAGAGCAACATTTTATCCCACAAATAAAAGCTTCTGCATGGTTTAAAAACCTTTCTCTATAATGAAAAAATAAAAGTGAAAATTTGAAGCATCAGGCCTGTTTCTTAAAAAAGATAAATACTTGGATCATTTCCAATAAAAGCATTCCCTAAGAAAATGAACATTTTCATTCCAGCCCTCTGATAAGCACATTTTGCAGGGACAATACTTCCCATTTCCTGCTCACTTTATGACCAGTCCTGTGTCTGACTCATTCCTGTCCATCCCACCTGGCCAATAGTTTCTGGTAAGAAAACAGGCCGATAGATGTGTGAGTGACCAGTTTTTCTCTCAAGGAGACATGTGTCTTGTGTTCTTTTCTGTGGTTGTCTTTCCACTGCTTTCTATTGAAACATAAACAGCCATGAACAGCACTGCTCTAGTGGAGGCTGACAGTCGACTGCAGAGGGACAATTTTATTGTTCCTCCTCAGGGAGTTGAGCAGATACCTTCCAGCCAGGGTGACAAAGAGGATACAGGGAATGTGTGAGCTCGGGCAGTTCACCCATCTCTGCTGTTCGGCCTGAGATTGTGCTCTGGCAGGAGAACAGGAATGTATGAGTAAAGAGAAGGAAGTTGTATCTGATAAAAGGCCAGGCCTGGGAAGAAATGGCAATATTTCATTATTCTGCTCCGGTTTAGCTCTTTCTGTGCTCGCTGGTTACATATCACCTACCAGTGCCGTGACACGGCTTCCAACGCTGCCCTTGTAGCTTAGCAGCTTCTCCAGCTTGCTGTGTGCTGGCTTAGCTCTGCTTCAGAAGGGAGTTGCTGTGAGGAGTGAGTGCAGACCCTGATCCTAACCCTGCTCTGCTGAGAGCGTGGCAGGGACAGCATGGTGGCAGTCCCTCCTGGCAGCAAGAAGAGGCAGAGGATTGGCACAACCCAATTATCCACCACGTACCAGAACAAACTCTTCAACTCTCCTGGTTCACTAGGTCTGCTGGGACCAGTCCTGACCCTCTTCCCTGTTTGCTCAGCTGGTCTCTGAGTCTGGAGGACACTGATGTTCCTTGTCAATGTCACGGGGTGAAATATGTCCATGGCTGGCCCCAAGAGTGACTAGGTGACCCGCCTGGCCCCTTCAACAGCAGATCCTCTGCCCGGGAAGGGGGGCAGCCAGTGAGGGGCAGCATTGGAGAGGCAGTTGCTGGGGGGGTTTCCCTGCCCTGCAGGGCCTCACCAGCCTCTACCCACAGCGAATGTGCCAGGCCCCAGCAGTCTCCAGGAGATGTTGGCACAAACCTCACTTGGGCTGGGATTTTATGTCTAATCCTGTGGATGTCAGAGCTTTTCCCTGAAGCAAAGCAGAGGGTGTTTGGTGAGGAGACAGCCCTTGCATTCTCCTGCCTCCAACAGCAATCCCCTCTGCTCCCCATCTAAGCTGGGGCAGAGACGTACCCTCCTACCCATCTTGTTTTCAGAGGCAGCAGATTGGTTTGCCTCCTGGTGCTTCCTAAAGGAGTTCTGATGTGGCAGGCTGCCTCTTGCAAATGAGCTCAGCTGCAGCTGGGCAACTAAAATGGGTCCCAGTTTCCTCCGACAGACCAGATCTGGCTTGCAGGTGGCCTGTGCTGAGTGCCAGCATGCTGGAAACTCCTACCAGGAGCAGGGTGGCAGCCGGAGCTCACTGGACTAGTAGTAGCAGCTCCATTATCCAGCACATTGGAGCCAACTCTTAGCCCCTCAGTTCTCAGCACAGTGACATATGCTGTCTTAATGCCTCCAGCAAATTGGAATCAGCTTGGCTGTTTCAAAAGCCCTTTCATACAAAGGGCTGACATTTTCTGTGCTTTATTCTGGAGCTGGTTTGGGTTGTTAAAAATTATACCCAGTGGGTAGGAGCTGCCATACCTCCAATTGCCTGTGAGGCTACTCTGTATTTTTATCAGCCTGGGTTTTTTTTTCTTTTTTTCATTTTGGTGTAAGGAGAGGGGACCATTGTTTTGAAACTGTAACGAGACTTTCCAATAGATCTGGAAATGTGCTAGTGGTAAATACCTATCTGAAGAACAAACCACCCCCTGGCACCTCAAGGACAAGGCCTCCAGCTGTTCAGTTATTCAGCCTGGATCGTGGGCTCCAGCTGTAATTTCTGTTCTGCTAGCTTATTTCTACACCATTTTTACACTGGCTTTTGAAAAATACATGTTTATTCTCTCTCTGCCTTCCCCCATTAGCTGTAAATGCCTTTCACAGGGTCACACTCTGAAGTGCACTTGTCTTTATAAAGCTGTTGACAGTGCTGCACCAGGACACCCGGCTGCAGAGGGGAAGGTAGGAGACATGCATTTATGGTGGATCTCCCCGAGTCCACTCACGGTGCTCAGCCAAAACGGAGCAACCAGTGGGAAGAGCAAACCTCTCTTGTCCTGTCTGAATGTCAGTATGTGTACAGGCACAGGCAACAAATGCATTGCAGCCCTTCATACTCATCTTGCAAGCCAGCCTGGGAATGCTGGATGGGCCGGCCTGCCTTCTCCTTGGATCTGACAGTGTTTTTTCTCACTTAGTGGAACAGCTCCTTTTCATTTATGTTGCAGCAAGGCCGGTGTGGTCATTTTCACAGCAGGGGCAGAGAAATCAAGCAAGGTTGTAGAAAGAAATGTGGGAGAAAAGCTTGAACTGGCAAGTCAGGAAAGGTGTCTTTACAGGATTTCCAAGGGACACAGTATTTGAATAATGGTATAAATAGAGTGGAATTAAGAGACACCAAATTGGGCTGGGAAGTGGGGTGTGCATTAGACTTCTGAGTCATTTTTCATGGGAAATAGCATTGTTTCAGCTTTGTGACTCCATGCTGGCCAAGGCACGAGGTCAGAGCAGTGACTAATCTCTACAGCTTGTTTTGCTTCTGTGCCTGTTCCAGGAACAAGGTGATGTGTTAGAGCATGACTTTCACTTCTCTTCTGCAAGAACTATTTCAGAGTCTCTTGACTCCATATATTGATCACAGATATTCCAGGCAGCAGCTCTGCCCTTTGGGACAAGCGGTGAGATCAGACACAGACTTGTTTGTGGTGCCCAGACTGGAGGAGCCTGTGAGTGGGTGAAGTATGGGTTAGGTTGTGAATGGTGCTGACTCAGGTGACTCTGAAAATTTCTTCCCCTGATGACTTATGCCAGGGAATGCTCCCCAGAGTCAGTCAAATAAGTGCACAGCTGCCCCACAGGGATGAGTCAAAGGGAATTTGGACTGCTCTGACTGGGGAGTGGATTGTGGAGGACAGCAGAGAGCAACCTGGGGCTGGGCCATGGGGCCATCTCCCAACCAAGGTGTCTTCTGAGTGGCAGCCTGGGCACCTGCCCTCCCAGCTGAAAATGCAGTCCTGTCCATTCCCAGTACTGGGGTCAGGAAAACAGTATCACAGGCTCCTCCAACTCCTTCCCTACACAATGTGATGTGGAAAATCCCCTTCCCTTGCTACCTTCACTAAAAAGTCCCCCTAATTGTGGCTCTCTGCCACCGTGTCTTTTCTCAGTGTCCCTCTGTCTTGCTTGCAGGGAATCATTCTTTCCCTGAGGGGAGGCAGCTCCTGTCATTAAGGGAATGAATGTTTGGTTTTCTATTTGGCTAATTCTTGCATTAGCTCAATCCCATGGGCTATGTAGAGGACCTGAAGCTAAAAAGGGCTGATTTGTCTTATTCCTGCATTGTCTAATGGCTGTTGCCCATTTAGACTGTGCTCTAGAGCTTTAGCGAGTCCGCTCCAGTCCATTAGATCACCCCACTGAAGTGGAGAAAATTAAACATGTCCTTTCTTTGCCAGTGACTGTGTAAACAGTAAGAAACGAAGAGAATTAAACCCTCCCCAGTAGAGAGATTGCTTTAACAATTATTTACTTTGAGCAGGCATATCTATATTAATTTGCTCTGGGTTGGTTTGATTTTCTTGATGAAGATTACAGTAGACGAGTTTTAGAGGAAAGTGAATTGCTTAATTGCCATTCAATACTGGGGGTATGTCTTGCCTTTCTGTGTTTGTAGAGAGTTTTAATAGAAACAGTTTGGGATGAATGAAATATGAATGGAAATGTGTGTGGGTATGTGACTAAGCCATAGCTTATATTGAAGCACGTCGTTAATAGTGAGTTAGTGAGGAGGGGAGTGTTGCTCAGCTGGGCTACTCTGCACTTTCACACACATGTACAAGTCTGCATTTTCAAGGTTCTTGTTGCAATTTCCTAATGAACAGTAGGAAAAAACTATCATAGCACTGTGGAAGTGGCATATATTCTACCTGAAACAATCTGTAGGATTACAGTAGTTCAGCTTCACATTGAAAGACAAGAGATTTTTATATTCCCTCTTTTGACTTGTCATATGGAAAACCTTAAGTGAAATATTTTCCAGTGATTGTTTGTGTCAAAGTGTGATTCTGACATTTCCCTCCCAGATTTCTGTGGGTTTGTTTTCCTTTTCATTGCTCAGCTGCTGAGCATACAAATCAATAACTTGTTATTAACTCTTTTGGGAAATTTAATAGCTATTAATGAGATTCAACTAGAAGTTTTCAGGGTCTCACTTTAATGTCCAAATAAGACTTCAAAAGTAATGTTACATTAGACTTCAATTTCAGACTGTCCAACAAACTCTCATTTTCACTGGTGAAAGGTTGAAATGGGGAGGTAAAAGAGTAGCCTCAGCTGGTCTCAAAGCCCTGCATGGATACAGACATACTGAAGAGCAAGAATCCAGATTTCATCCTGGGTTTCCAGCCTGTGATACTCTGATACAGAGCAAAGTAAACAGTATGAGCAGAAAGGCAGCCATGTGTCTGTCCTGGCTTCTGGAGCTCTCAGCTCCATGGCTCTGCAATTGGAGATGAGACAGAGTTAACTTTTTCCACTCCTGAGCCCAGCTGCCCTTCGGGTTAATGTGGATGTCAGCGGCTGCGAGTGGCACTACCTCTGGAGTACCTCTGACTTGACTAAAAATAGGCAGCCTTGGTAAGCTCCTGAGAGACCTGGCTTTCCTGAAGTCTCTCATCTAGCTCCACAGATCAGGAAGCTCAGGGACATTTTTGTTAAAAATACTCCAAAGGAAAGAACTACCTTGAACCTGTGGGATTTTTCCTGTTGGTGTCCAGGGAAACATCTCCTGTCCCTGGTCATCCCGGGCTTGCTTGGTAGGATGGGAATCTCAGAGAACTTCCTTGTCTGGGACCTCATGGCAGTTCTTGCAGCTTAAGTTGTTAACACTGAGCACAGCAGAACAAGGATCCCAAGGTCCCACGGCCGTGGGGCTCACCGGCGGAGCTGTTGGTATGTGCCTCGCTCTGCACAAGGCTCCGTGACTGAGCCTCCCTTGGTCCTGCTCCCACCCTAATAGCCTAATAGACCAGCTTTGAAAAAGGCCTAAATAGATGTTTCAAAGCTCGATAACAAGGCGATTGGTGTCTTAGAAATGCCAGGCTGAACCCTTTTAAGTTCGTTTTGCCCTGTAAGATGGGATAGACCAAGAGAATTTCAGCATTTCATTGTGTCATCTTCAGTTTAACACACAAATTACTTAATGTGGAGTTGTGACTGCAGGAACACATTGCTGTTTCCTGTCCTGGTCTTAGCAATATTGAATTTTCCCAGCCCTACCAGGACTCAGCTCCTCATGCCAATCACAGAAACTGGTCATTAAAAAAGGGAGAGAAGAAAAAAAGGGAGCTGTTCCTATAAGCCGTGTGCTCCAGCTGACGGGGAAGGCAGGAAGGAGGAGATGGGCTTTGCTTCTAATCAGCCAGAGACACCGCAGGCTGCAGAGACAAACCCCGCTCTGCTCAAGATGGGCCTGAACCGTATCCTGGCTCTAAGGGACCTTGTTTAAACTGTGCTGGACCTGGCTCACCGCTCTGGGCTGTCTCTGCTGCACACAGGTCTTTGCTCAGGAGCTCTCCTGACATATTGTTGACTTCTTCTCCTCTCTCCACCACGCTCTCCCGCTCCCCCGGGGTGGCTGGGCAAGATACACTTTCATCTTCTATCAAAGAGAAGGACTCTGCCCTAAAAAGCCATTGGTGCTGGTGAAGAGGAGAAACAAGCTAGCATCGTGTTATAGGTGAGATACCCAGGGAGAAAACAGGCCATCACCTGGAAAGCAGATCTTAACCCTGGCCTGAACTTAACAGCACTTAGAGCCAGTGGACATGAGACCGTGTACAGATACATCTTTTTCTCTTTTTTTCTTCTTGTTTGCTGCACAGGAAGAAAATGAACCAAAGAGTGAGAATCTAAGGGGAGAGAGAGAGGTTTGAAGTCTAGGAGCAGGAGAGCATGGGCAGCACGTGAGCAGGACCCAGCCAGACGCTCTTCTGCCCCAGGCATGGGGACCTCAGCTCGCTGGGTGCTGGCCTGCAGGCACTGTAAAGGCCAGATGTATATGTGTGTCAGAGATAGGAGACACCAGACTGGTCCCAGGGATGTTTTATCTGTAATTTCAGGAATGCTTTTTGTTCTGTAGCAAACAAGCCAGCCATGTGCTGCTCCCTGTGCCATGCAGTCTGCCAGGGCCGTGCTCCTGTGCTGAGGTGGGGGCTCTCAGGGTGTGCTCCATCCTGAAGTGCCATAAAGCAGCTCTACAGTAGCAGTAGAAACACTCAGCCTGGGGCCCCTATAGCAGGTTGCAGGAGCACAGCAGGCTCTGCTCCAATTTGACAAGCACAGTGAGTGATTAATGAGCCAGGGAAAACAGGGTGACACATGCAAATACTAGAGATCTACAGAGGAAATTCTGAGGATCAAGTCCACCTTTGTAAACAGAAATATCTCTATTATTGGGGAAGACAAGAAGGAAGCAGAGAAGCTCTGTGACTTCCCCAGACAGTCTCTAATGATACTTTCTGCAGTTTGCATCAATCCAGATTAAGCTTTGGGCTGACACAGACGGATCTTAACTAGGCTCTCATCCAATGGAGTTGCCTGTTCCCTTGTCCCCTGCTTTCTCTGTTGCTGAGCTCCGCTCCACGCCTGACACAGAGTATCTGCACATCCCTTTGAGTAGCTAACCCTGCTCCCCTGATTGCTCTGCCAAATGAGGCTCTCGTTTCACTGCGATGAGGACTGCTGCATTGATGAGGACAGTCCATGTGCAGGAGGAAGTGGTTTTGGTCTGTGACTTTAGTTGTTCCAGCCAGAAATTGGAGCAGCTCAGAGAACTGCTGAAGGAGGCATTCTTACTCTCCCAGGGTGCCTCTGCCAGTGTAAGGCCACTTACACTGCTGGCCCCTGAGAAAAACCACTTCAGTGATGGGCTGGGCCTTAAAAAAAAACTCTCCAAGTTTGGGAAACAATGTCAAACAGAGTTGTGGTCAGTGGGAAATGCCATTGTGGTAGCCTGGGATGGTGATGTGCTGATTTGGGGCAGGATGAATGGTGCAGGGCAATACTTCTTACACCTCTGTGCTGAGAGCAGGGAATGTGGCTCCCAGACTCAGCCCTGAAAAATACATGTCAGGTTCTGCAGGAACTGCACACACCACTGACCAGCCCAGTGACTGCAAACCTCTGTGAGTGGAATCCCACAGCAGTGCTCCAGGGGCACCTCTAACCAACAACAGCTGCTTTTCAGCAAATTGTGGAGGACTGTATTCTCTTTTGGAAAGAGATTGCATTGTAGCCTCTGAAGTGAAGATCAGTAATTAGTTCTCTCTTCTCCATCTTGGGAGGAAAGCCTTGACCTTCTGGCACATGGTTAGATACTGAAAAGTTTGCTGCCAAGAGAAACTTTTGAAAATCTCCCGTGTTGCATGAGAGGGGAGAAGTTTTAGTATGAGATTTCCAGAGCTGTCTTGGAGTCCATTTTCTTCAGGAAACAAATGCAGGTTGGAAAATCTGTGCTTTGGTGTAAGTAAGGTTGAATAACGTGGAAGTTCCTTGAGGCCTACTGCAGGTTTACTGGGACTCATCCACAGACAGCTGTGGGTTCATTTGCATCCATTTGAGTCTTCATCCTGTGCCTGCTGCTCATACAAGTGATCCCAGGGATCTGGGGTGCCCTTTTCACCATGGTACGGTACAAAAGCAGGGCCTCAGCACAACCTGGTAAACATGGAGTAATTATTCTGGGGCGAGTGAGGACATGAGAAGCAGGATTGAACATACCATTTATCAGTCAGAGATGCCCATATCTTTAGCAGATAAGGGAGCAAGGTAATTGACTTTTCCAGGCTTGTGTTACCTGGAAACTTTTCTCCCAGTTGGTGTGAGCCTACAGTAACACAGAAGTGGTTGGTAATTGCGATCTGCGCGATGCACATGCTGCTAAGGTGAAGCCTTCTACTTCTTGAGAAGGCGCGAGCTTGGAAGGGTTCTGGGCTTGATTGTCATTCTAGACAAGTGTATCCTGACATCCTTTCCTTTTTACAATAAATCAGAAGCAAAATGAATAAATTAGTTATTGAAGTTCCTTGTGGGCTTCATTGATGCAATTGCAGGTGGAAAAGACAGGTAACATAACCAGAGGGAATTGGTGTCAAGACTGCTCCTTACAGACCCAGATTATGTCACCAATCAGCTGGTGAAATAAAGAGATTTCCCGCGTATATTTAGTAAATCAACATGACAATGTCATATACAATCGGAGTTAATTAGGCAAACCTTCTTGCTCTGTATAGCATACCTCATGCCTTAAAGGTAGAGAGGCTTCCATCATTACTGCAGCTTTGCAAGTGTCAGGGGGAGGTGGTTGGTCGCAACTCGGTGTTGAAAGGCAGATACAGCAGCATCGTCCCTGGGCCGCTGCTCAGGCAGGGCCGGGGGAGCTCTGGGCTGGGCAGTTTCATGTCACCAACCCCAAGAAAGCTGAGGCCTGGCCTGTGGCACAGGGTGCTGTTGTGAGAGGACGCTGCGGGGGTTTGACATGAAGGGGAGATGGGAATCATTTGCAGGAAGTCTCATGTTTCCCATTTAATCTCTGTGCTCCCCGTGTTTCCTTACCCCACTGTGAACCTGACCCACTGTTTTGCCAAAAGTCACACACTTGTTCCCCAGCAGCACCCGCTGCGGGATGCTCTTCCTGACACACGTGAGACTCGCTTCTCAGGTCAAAGAGGGACTGCAGTGACAATAACCCCTGCCCCTGCTCGAGCTGCACACAGCTTCCTGGCGTGTCTAGGGCAAAAGGCATTTGATCTCTAAGGCCTCATCCTCGCCTCTGCCCCAGGGAGGAGAGGCCAAGTGTAGGGCAATGGAGTGACTTGTCCAAGGTCAACCCATGTCAGAGCCAGGAGCCCTCCACCATTTCCTCACTCTGACCGTGGGACTCCCATCTGGTTTGATTCAGCTGTCAACCCAGGAGCAGAGAGTGGCAGTAACAAAAGGCTTTTTCAGACATAATCCCACTAAACGGAGACAATCCTGTTATGTTTCCAAGCGACAGGAATTGAGACTTTAGTGCCAGAGTATGAGGACTCTGCCCTAAGGGCTTTGTTTCAGGACTTCATGTCAGGTGATCTCAGGGCCAGCCTGGTCTTTGTGCCCTAGAGCAGCACAGATTAAGCCCTAAACATGTATTTTTAAACTGAGGAAAGCCCAGGAGGTGTGATACACAATCTGGGATGGGGAAGGAAAACCAGACCAGCATCCCAGTAAGAGGGATTAGTCTGGCCAAGACAATAGCAGCCGTGAATCTCCAAGGGGCATGGCCCGACATGCCAGCTGAGGGCTGGGCTGCCCTCCCCATGCCAGCTATACCAGCCTGCCAAAGGTCAAATGTCTGACAAGCATCACACCACAGCTCCTCTATTCCCAGCCCATGTGTCCCCACTCCCCAGCAGAGGCCAGTTAATACCCAATTAACAGGACTCTTTCTAATGAACTGAGCCTTAACCGCCAGCTACTCCATCCTTTAATCTCTCCCAGCCGGAGTGGAAGGGCTTGGCAGGTGTCACTTCAAGCTGGGGTGACAGGGCAGATCTAGCCTGCCAAAGCACAGCCGCATGTCTGACAGCCCCTCACCGAGCCCTCCTCCCCCAGACACATGATTTACTCCAGGGCAGACAGCACACACATGTTCATCCCTGCAGGTCTGAGGAGTTCGGTGCTCCCTGTCCCTGTCACCCCACTGGGCTGGAGTTGGAACATGTTACCTCCCGGGCCAGGATGGTTTTCCTAAACGACTGTCTTGGCCACTCACACTCTGTCAAAGCTGTTCTTCTGTACCTGACCACCAGAGCCCCCTTTTCTAGCCATGCTCAGCGTCAAGGGGCCACTTTAGGAGGTATGGCCCACCCAGAGACCCCATCAAACAAACTGGGACTGAGTGTCTTCAGCTGCTATGTTTCAGGGCACAGGGGGAGCACACACTTCTGTCTCCTGGGTCCCCTCAGCACCCCAGAGGGCTGGATCTTGCTGTAGAGAGCGTTAGAGATAAGTGGTTCAGGAGTTAACTTGGCTTTGGGGGCATCCGAGTGAAGCTGTTTCTGCTGGACAGGGGTGGCTGCCTTGCTCTACAGGAACTATTGTGCAAACTACACTTTCCCCTCCATGTTGATCTCAAAAGTAGAAATCTGAGATATTGTCACAGGCTAGGAAATCCCCCTCCACATCACATCTCTCTTCTCCCAGCCTTATCTCCACTGGCAGGAGGCGGTGTGCGTGCAACACGCATCCCAGCGGCCTCGGGCAGAGCAAAGCATGAAGATGCAGCACAGTGTGGGTGCTGTGGAATTTGAGTTTCAGGCCAAATGAGGCCATGGGGAAAGACAGATCACATGAATAGTAATTTCCTAGTGGCTGGAGACATCCCACGCTCCTCCTGTGCCTCTCTGGCTGCAGGTAGCAGCAGCAGCAGCAGCAGCTGGTGGTGGGTTGTGCTGGAGCCAGTCCTAACCTGATGCCTGGCCTGCCATGGAAGTACCTGACTCAGGCCTTGCCAGCCAGGGAAGTTACTGGTTTTTAAGTGGGAATCAGTCTGAGGGGAAACAACTGTCATTCTCAGACNCAAAGCCCCACCATCAGCTGTGTTTTTCAACAGTAAGTTTGTGAGAGGCAGTGCCTGGCATGCCCAAGTGATACTGTAGCACCCCAAATCATCATTAAAGGTGACTCCACCTTCCTTATGCAGGACTAGCACAGTGCTTGTTCCAGGTTTTATTTTCCTGGTTGCAGTTCTGAGTTTCTGAATTTAGAAGGTAATAGCAGAGATGAGCTCCACACGGGACCTAGCTTCGTTGTGAGGAAAAAATAAGGATTATCCAAGAAAGCATTTAGGTGGCATCCAGGCTACTCGGCTGAGTAGGGGACCCACTCTCAACTTTCTCTGTGTTGGGTTGGGTTGGGTGGGGGAATGGCTCTGAATTACCTTGAGTAAGTCCTACTTTGAGTTGTTTATCAGAAAAGCCAGATCAGGCTCCACAGGGAAGCGAAGGTCTCATCTCTGCCCAGCAGAGCAGCAGGCTGCAGGTGGGAGGGGAACTCCTCTGGGGCTCCAGGGGTGATGGCGATTGCTGTGTGATGGGCATTTGCCTCTCCTCAAACTGTGCTGCAGAATTAGAGAGGGAATTCAGGTGTCTCTGCCCCATGTCATAGGAATTACTATTTGACAGTCATGTAGAAATGGAAATATTTAAAGTTGTACTGGGGCTGTCAAGGACGGCAGCTGCTCACCCCTCCACAGCTCTGCTGTGGGTGTTGCTGACTTTCCCCTCAGTGCTCCAGCTGTTTAACTGGTGTTTTCTGGGGATGCCAGGAGCTGCCAAGTCTGGATACAGGGCGAGGGCTGAGCCTCCAAGTCCAACAGATAATCACGCAGTATCATTGCATTATCATATTTCTTTCATCTGCAGATCTTGGCATACTCCAAATGTACTAATGAAGACTAACACCATCCCGGGAAGGGCTGAGATAGTATTAACCAAGCTTACAAATGGGGAAAGTAAAACTCTGAGAGAAGGAATGTGTTTAGACACTGGCTCCTGTCTCTGTCAGGTGCCTGCAGGAAGCTGGGCCAAAAAGGATTTGCTTAAAGCCCCAGAGCAAATCGCTGGAGCAGATCTGCCCCAGCCTTTGGCTGCCTTTGCCACAAAATAGCTCCATTCCCCAGACTGAAGGAGGAGACACTGGGAGAAGAATATTGCCTCCTAAACCACCGGGGGTTCTCCAGATTTTGGGGGAGTTTGTAAGGAAAAAAACTTTGAAGTACTTTGTTTCAAGTGCTGGCAGAGGCCCAGAAGCTGCGACACCAGCCGCTCACGCTCCCGGTGCAGTCTCCAGCCGTGTCTGAATTTATATTGGTGCCCGTTGCCTTGATGCTACGTGGAGCCAGGCAGCTCCTGCTGTGTGTCTCCACTCTTCCCCAGCTTGGCAGAGAAATGTTTGAGCTGTTCAGTCATTGTTTTCTGGCAGCCACTGGCCTAAACCTGAGGAAGCAGAGTGGATCCTAAGGGATCGCTGAAGAGCAGTAGACAGGATCCTGTGGGATCTGTGCCGACATATTGCCTGAGCAGCTTGTGCAGCTCCCCCCGCTTTGCAGCTAACAGTGTATAACAGAAGAATTGAGTGTGAAACAGCTTCCCTGCAGACCCCATTAGCCTGAGCTGGCAATTGCCAACATAAGGCCGGGCCACGCCGCCCTGGAGAGACGCTTGAGCTACTGCAGCACGTCTTGTCAGAGCTTCCCAGCACAGGGGGGAGCAGAGTCAATGAGAGGACAACTGTACTTTTTTTGCTCTTAGGCACAGGGCTGCTGCTTGCCCATTACTTCCAAGCAAAGCCCCGCTCCCTGGCCCGTGCCAGCAGGAGGATTCCCTGTAGGGGCAGGCTAGACTTGAGGGGGTTCTGCCTCTGGTGGGGTGGGGCTTCTCTCAGCCCTAATTTTGTCCCAGAAGAGTTTCTCCTGTGCCTCTAATTAAGCCTCCCCTTGGCTTAGGCGTGTGGACAGTCTGAGCATTTGTAAATTACCCCATCTACCACACAGGCTTTGTCCAGCCTTCAGACCTCTAATTATTCTGTTCAGCCCCTAGAGGTGAGAGATCTGCTGGAGACAGACTGAGCAAAGAATATCAGGTGTGATAGACCCTGCTTGGACAGCAGCCCAGGAAAACATGGCTGCTGCTGCCCAGCACAAAGAGCAGGTCAGGTATAGCCCGAACCTCTGCCAAACAGAGCTCTGTGATTGCACACGAAGAGAAAACTCTTCCCCGTCTGCAGGGCTGGGCTGGGCTGTGGCCAGTGTCCCCCCCACCACACGTGTGACAGGCCAGTGCTGTCCCATGGCAAGCGTTGGGCACAATTTTCCACTGAGGTGCAGAAGTGATGGCAGGTGTCGCAGGGCTGGCACAGCCGGCTCTGAGAAGAGCTTTTGCCTCCTTCCCACATGCACCACTGTGATGCTGTGACCCCAGGGAAATGGAGGTGACTGTCCCTGGCTGAGGAGGTGACCAGCACCTAGAAATGCTGGAAGAGATGACTTCTGTTTGCCATCTCGGTGGCTCCCCGGCAGCAGTCCTTCAAGGAGCTCTTTGGGTGGGCAGGGCAGCATCTTGTCTGCAGTGCAGTAAGCTGCTTTGGGCGAGTTTAGGCAGATTTATTTAACACGACGTACAAGATTCAGTTCATCATTTGAAAGAGACGTGTCACAAGTCGTCGCTTGCAATTTCTTCTCTGCAGCTCATTCCCCAGTTCAGTTCGAGCAGCCTTTGCGTGTGCGTGAATATTTGGGTTTGTTTACAGGAAGCATGTGTAGAACGTGGCCATTCTGGGTTTTCTGTTTTCTTGTAGGCAAAAGACTTGGTCCCATACACTGGGCTGTGCAGGACCAGGAGTAAAGAGACTCGCTGGGCTGGGCTGACCGGGGAGGCAGAGGGAACACCAGCGTCTGTGCTCTAGGAAGGAGAGCCCTGCCCAACGCTGAGGGTCACTGCCTTGGGCACAGCATAGGAAGGGGGCAGCTTTAGGGGCAGAAGAGTGTTTGCCCTCTCCCCTCCAGGGCAGGGCAGCTGCTGCAAGATCACTCTTTATGCAAAGATTAAAAGAAAAAAATGCACCTCTCTGAGCTAGCTGCTTTGTCTAAGTCTTGAATGATTTTCTGTCACTAGGTATCAAACTGTAGTTGAAAGGATTTCCCGTTGACATTTAGCAGTATTAAATTACAAAATAACCACAAGTCAGCCACTCAGTATGATATAAACAGTGGGATTTGACAGAGCTTTTTCTGGCCTTGGGGACCAATTTACTCATTTTTACAGTCCCAACTCCAGTCATCCGCTGGTAATGCACAGCGCCTTTTGGACACCATC
The DNA here is from genome assembly GCA_013400055.1 of Nycticryphes semicollaris. Classification (NCBI taxonomy): domain Eukaryota; kingdom Metazoa; phylum Chordata; class Aves; order Charadriiformes; family Rostratulidae; genus Nycticryphes; species Nycticryphes semicollaris. The sequence continues at coordinate 50,947 of VXBJ01007377.1, forward strand.
TATTTGGAATTAGAGACACATATGGCAGAGTGTAATTACCTATTTATTCTGCTGCTGAATCAGCAAACTGAGGCTAGTTAACATTACAGCTCATAAGCCCCGTTCATAAACATGGGTCAGTGCTGGAACTGGGCAAAATTAGTGCAAAAGAGAGAAAGAATTCCTATCGAAAGGGAAGCCAAAAAAATCAGATGATTTAACAGGGAAAAAATGGACTCTTGATGCTTTCTGTGAGGAAGAAATCTGAGGAACCACAGCCAGGCTTCTGGGAGGAGGGGCCTGGACCATCACTTATTCCCACTGGTGTAAATCGGGAGTAGCTGTGGAAATGCCTTGCTGAAAGTCTGCAATAAATGAGAGGGAAATGGGGCACGTTGGCCAGAGCTTTGGCTCAGCTCCCCGAGGACAAGGACAGCTGGTTTCAGCTCAGAGCTCTGAGTACTGCCACCCCACGGGGTGGCTTTTGGGGTTGGACTGTGAGTCACACTTGTTTGCACTGAGAATGGATTTAGCTCCTTGTCACCAGCCGTGATGCTGTGGCTGGATGCGCACAGGACTGCCTGAGCTGGGGCTAAGCACACCCCCGGCTTCCTGTCCTATTTTCTGCCACCCCGTGCAGCCCTGCAGGCAGGTTAATAACCAGAGGCAGAGGGTGCTTTGCAACTCATGCGAAGCTGAAAGGTTTCCTGGTGAGCACATGGCAAAGCAGCCAAGGTGGGGAGAGCTGCTCTGGCAGGAACGCTGCGGAGAAGCACCGCTTGGCTGACACACAGTGGGGGTCCCCCCAGCCACCCGGAGACCCCCAGCCTGCAGGACCTCATGGGCCCAGCCAGCTGTGGAGTGTGACAAGAAGGGAGTGCAGGTGAGGGGGTTAACTTCCACCAGTAACAGCTGCTCCCAGCAAGGAGCCTCCTCCTACCTTCTGGGCAGCTCAGCCAAGGGTAATCTGTCCAGTGGGTAACTGGATCTCCCAACCTCCAGGGCTTAGAGCCAAGTTTGTTGGGGAGCAGAGAGGATTCAGGGCCCGTCTTGGTGCTCCCACCCTGCTGTCACCTGCCACCTGCCCGGCAGCAGCGCAGATGGTGGAGGGCAAGGGAAGGAGGCAGCTTCCCTTTCTCTCCCAAGTAGCAAAGAGGCAAAATAGTAGCAGAGACCCAAGCTGCCAGCACAAGAGCAAGAGACTGTTCTGGAAAGCACCGGCTAAAGCTGTAGGAACACGTTTCTCCTCCCACTGACTTTCAAAGCTTTGTGGTGATTAAGACACCCATCACTGCCAGGACTTTCTCAGCAAAGCTGCCATTAGGTGGTTTCCCTGTGGGACAGGGTGAGGTACAGGACTTCACAATGATTTGAAGTGAGATAGAAGAGGAGGTGTTGGTCCATCTCTATCCACAGCTGGTCTTCACTCAGGCTTCTCTGGTGTGTGTGTGTGTGGTGGGGGGGTGAGGGGTGGGTCCTGGTTTGGAAAGCAGCACCTGTGAGCTGTGCTGTGCACAGGGTGTTTGGGCACATCCTTTGGGGTCTCACCTGGCTCCTGCTATTCCAAAAGAGAAAGGAGCAGTTTTCATTTCCTCCCTCTACATTAACTTTGCCGTGGTGGCCCGTCAGTGCCACAAAGAGAAGGAGGGAACTGAGTTCCTTGGCTGAGCTTTGGAACCTCAAGGACCACAGCCAGAGGGGGAGGGGTGGGCACACCAGGGTGTGCTCAGCCACCCCGTGTCTTTGCCCTGACAAACAGCACGATCTGGACAAACGAGTTCACTGCTCTTCCCGGCACCTCGGCTTCTACATTTACAAAATGGGGCTAATAATGACCAGCTTCACTGCAGTGCTGCAAAGGCTGGCTCTTCAGGAAAAGGCATTGCCATGAAGTGAGTGTGGCATCCTGGAGCGGGGTCCTGTCCACCTGCACCGCCGGCCGGAGGAGGGAGCAGCCCCCCAGCTCCTACAGGTGCACACACTTGTGCTTGTTCCCTTTTCATTTTCACTCTTCAAAGGGCTGGGCATCTTGTATGAGGGTGCGCGGGGAGCTGGGATTGGAACTCATTAGCTTTGTGCAGCCTGCACCTGCATCTCACTTATGTCTGCAGCCTGTGGGGAAACAGTTTTGTTTTCTTTTTTTCCCTTTTTGTTGTTGTTGTTGTTTAAGAGGGGAGGAGAGGGAAGAGAAAAAATGACAAGCGCTCAGGAGGACCAGCTTGGTTCTGGGCCAGGTGCTGCACAGTAGGAGCCACAAAAACTGCCTTAGAGGTAGCTGGTGAAACTGTTCCAGGGAACGTGACTGAAATACCTGTGCCCCTCGCTGTGCTGGGGCCTCGTTTGCCTTGGGACCACAGGCAAGAAGGGATCGTGCTGGGGGAGCTTCTCTGCGGCGTCTGGCTGGACGGCTCCTGCTGAATGTGTCCGCAAGAGCAACTCAATTTGAAATCTCCAGTTGTGGATGCGCTTTGTTTGGTACAAGCAGAAAATAATACACACATCAAATTTCTGCCTTTTCACCCCATCCTCCCTGCAGAGGGAGTGTGTGGAGAAGGAGGAGGGTTAGACCGTAAGGCTGGCTGGCAGGACTTGTATGTCCTTATTCTTCCCTCCGCTATTATTCACTCTGCTAACATGGATTTTTTCACTTGAAGCGTTAGTTTCCCCATCCCTAAAACAGAGATGGAAACCAGGAGCTTCATAGGAATATTCTACACCCTTCAGATGGAGTTTGTCTCATCTGAATTCATATCTACCTGCCTCTTCCACCCCCCCCCCCCCCCCCNTCTCTGTGATTTCACTCCCATAAATCTTGTTCCAGGCCTAAATTAAATGACTGCTTAGAAGTCAAACCCCATCTGTGGCATGCCCTGTGACCTGGCAGTCTTCCTTCCCATCGCTTAAAGCTGGCAACGGCCCAGGGTCTCAGGGAAGTTCTGCAGAAGGATTGTCAGGCTCCTGGGATTTACTTTAGATCAGTATTTCCATCCCCAAAACCTGTTTTCAGGGGAAGGGAGAGCAGAAAGCAGTTTGATGCAGAGTTTTAAATTGGCCATGTAAAGTCCATACACTTAAAGTATGAAGCAATCTGTTTTATATCTGAATTTGTTGGATCCTCTTAAAGGCTGTGGAAACTTAAATACAAGAAGTCCTGTTTTTTCCCACACTTGCTGTTCCCTGGTTATGTGCTTTTGCTACGAAACATCCTGGCCCCGAGTGTGCAGCAGTACCTGCTCCTCTGGCAGAGGCTGGTAAAGGGCTGCAGTTTGCAAATCTTTTGTGAAAATGCTGATTTTTATCTCAAGTGAGCATTTTTGCTTAATTTAAAATTAGGTACATTTTGAGCACTGCACAAAATGTACCTAATGAATGTGGAGGGACAAAAATAACGACAGGAAGCTGTTACAAAGCAGCAGAAGGGGTGATCTGCACTGGGCAGGATCAGGCTCCGGCGCAGGAAACGAGCCGCAGACAGGGTGCCAGCAGCATCCCCGGGGAGGGAGACACAGTTGGGACCCACTCCAGAAATTTTCCATGGGAATTCAGCAAGGCCTATTTTCTGATGAGGTCGGAGTTGGCAGGACGTGTGGCAGAGCCAAGGAGTTCACTCCAGAACATGGTGATTTTTAATAAAGTCACAATTACTGCTCTGTGCTAAATGAGTCATTTTAAAGTCAGCCCCTCATAAAACAATCCCTTCTCAGATACTGCTTCCTTCTATACATGTTTCACCAGCACAGCATACTTTTATGGCATAAACACCACCTTGACTTACATTGCTGCTGAACAGTTACTGCTTGTTCTCGCAGGTTTCTCAGCAGTGAGATCCAGGGCTGTGCACGATGCCCGGGAGCAACGTGCTCACAGAAAGGGGCGGCAGGATTTTACATCCCAGCCCCGGTGGCGTGAGCTGCAGTTACAGTGACAAGAGCGTGTGACACAGCCCCTGCTGGGGCACAGCATCCCCCCTTGTTCCCGGGCTGGATGGGGCATGGGACCGTGCCCTGCAGCCAGCAGGACAGGCAGGGTGGCTGTTTGGGCCGTTTCCTCAGCAAGGACACTCATTTGAGTGAGTCTTTCTAGTCCACTGATTTTTCATAAACTTTGTCAAACTGAAATCTGTGATGGAGCCTCCTTCAGCTGCCTGCCAAATTACATAAAATTATTTAAAATTGGCCAGCAAGTCACAAAGATAGGGGGTGGAGGAGGTGGGGGGGGATGACAGATGGACAGTGTGAATGCAGAAGTCTTGCGTCCTTAGGAAACCAGGCTTAAAACATTCTGAAAACTGGAGAGGGCTCTGATCCATAAAGCCCTTTGTTTCGAGGCACTAATTCTACCCAAACCAACCAAGCTGTTGAAGTGTGGGATCATTTAGTTTCCTTGGGTTTGTTTATTTGCTTTGTGAGGAGGCGTGGGCCGAGATCATGTCTAGGAATATGGTGTGTCTCGCGTTGTTGGAGTGTGGATCACAACCTTGTAAAACAACTTTTTTCTAAAATACAAAGTGTGAGTATTTGTAACCTGAATGCAAACTGCCAAACACACATTCACACAACTCTGATATTTTTGTTTAATATGTATATATTTTCTTTTACAATTTGGACCTAATGAAAAACATGTGGTTTGTGCTGAGCAAAAGGAATAATAGAACTTTGTGACGGCTGTGTCAGTTCCTGCTGGGCATTGCCGGCTGCGCGTTACTCTCTTGCTGGCTTGTGACTCCAGATACTGCAGAATAACTTGAACACGTTCCTCATCCCCACCCAAACCTGAACATTGCGGTTTTCAAAACCCTGTTGTCTTGGCAACCTTCCAGATCCTGTCTGGGCATTTAAAACTCGGCTGAAACTAGTGGAGCAAAAGCCCATTTTGAGTGTTTTCCCAGGCCTCTAGCACAGCACCTGGCTGTGACCCTGCGTTCCTCCCGGTACTTGGGCACTTCGGTTGGCTTTGCTCTTATTTCTGACAACAGTGGCACCGCGGTGGTACCTCCCTGTTTCCTTCCTGTGTAAAAGAAAGCCCCGTATCTGCCCAGCACTTGAACCAGGGGCACCAAAACATTTTTGTTCTGTGGTTATTCACCACTGAGAACTGCAAACAGTGCGGACAGAGATGCTCTGCAGGCTCTCCGGGGAGCTGAGTCAGCACTTCCAACTTCCTGAGTGATACAGACTCAAGAGGGCATGAAACGGGGCTGCTGCTTTAGAAATGGCACCAAAACCCTATGCAGAAAACTGCTCAAAGAAATGTAAATTTGAATGAGTGCCTTTGAAACACATACAGGAAAATCCTTCATTGTGAATGTAAATTTAAACAAAATTGCCTACCTCCTGCCTTCCCACACAAAGGAAACCTGCTGCCTCTTCCCTAGGAGAGTGTTTTACCAAGCTCATATGAAACTCTTTTTACAACATCCCTTTGCCTCTCTTGGAATCTGACCAAGAATTATAAGCCTTTAAAGCGAGCTTTTTGCTTGTTCAGGCCCAAAGGGAGTAGCTGGGTATAAATAATAGATTGGCCTCTGCTGTTTCCAGTGTTTCTCTTTTGCTGCTCCTCACAGACACAACCTGGGAAAGGTGTGCCGGTGCCTGTAGCAACAAGAGAGCAGTTCTCTGGTCTCCCTCGAAGGAACACGATGATAAAGTGAGGAACAGCTGACAGGACCAGAGCTGGTATGTGCAGCCCAGCGGACGTGACGTTCCAATTTTAGAAAACTACAACTGGGGAGACTCGCTGGCTTGCTGGACCTTGCTGCTGTTTTCCATACAGGGAGCCTTAGGAGAGCAGTGTCTTATCTGCCCAGCCTGCTCAGCAATAACTGCCCCTCACCCAGGCAGCTGATGGTTAACAATTAATACCTTTGGAGCATGCTCCTGGCTAAGGAAACATGTTGGGGACTTGCAATATGAACTCCTTGTTTTTCCAAGGTGAACAGCTCTGCCACAGCAGCCTGGAAGGACGCAACTATTCTTTGTTTTCAGTTTTGCCAGTATTGCATCTCCCACCTCTCACTTGCATGTGAGCATCAGTGGTGAACCCCAGTGGTCCAAGGAGTCCTGCTTCCTGCCCACCCCGCTCCCACCCATCCCTGCCTTTCTTCTCCTTCCATCTTATGCCTTCAAAGATCTTCCCACCTTTCCTAAAAAATACCCTTAACTGTTCTCTCTTCTGCCCCAATGTCCTGCCTTAAATTGTCAAGTTTGACACTGGCAATTTGGCAGAATCCCAGTTCCCACCCACCTCTTTCTCCATTGCTGTGGTTTGTAAGGAGGAGAGTTAGGGGATGCGTATTTCCAAAAGGAAAGTCTTGTATTTATCTCTTGGCAAGCAGAATTGGGAACCTGAGCTATTCAGGCTTCTACTCTCTTCTACTCCTTAGTTACCTTCTTGGTCTCTTTGGGCAGATTAAGGTTTTTGTGCTGTTTTTACCAAGGTCAGCGATCTATTATTTTGTATTCACTGTACTCCACCCAATTAGTTGAGGGCATTTAACATGGATTTTTTATATTTGCATCACAAATTCTAAATGATCCATGAAAAGCAGCTGTTCAGAACCTTCTGAATTCATTATCCCCAGTGTCTCTGAGTTGAGTGGAGAAACTTTGCCAGCCATTTGACTGAGGCCCTGTGTAGTCAGTCTGATGGGAAACTGCCAGTCATTTTCAGTCTGTATTGAAGAAATGATTTGATGCTAATCCATTTTACATTCTCTACAGCCTCTTCTTACCTGACTTGCTATTTCCTAATACAACAGATCACTAGCTGAACACCCATGTAGCAGCATCACCACGGACTTCTCGTGTTGGCATGGCAAAGGCTCTCTTTTCTTTCCCCTGAAAAGAACATGCTTTAGATTTGAGCTGGATTTTTTCACCTTGCAACACAGCATTCCTTGGTCTTGTTTGCTGGCTGTTCTAAAAAGACCCAGGACACTGATAAACACAAAACAGTGAGAAGAATAAAGGTTCAGAACAGTAAACCCCCAGCATTTCACAACAGATCTTGATGCCATGGCCTGGAATAATAAGGGTGACTTTAAACTTGGGGGAACTTCAGCAGAAGGTTTTAATGATGGCTTTCCAATTCAATAAGGAACTGCAAGAACAGTGAGAGAAATGCAGAATGTGGAGTATGCGGGTTCCTCTTCCCTAAATAACCAACACTGGGCTCTTCAGTGTGTGCTCTGAACTTTGATTCATCTGGGGCTCAGCTTTCTTCTGGCTTTGAGGCCCAGTAGTTACCTAAAGGAAAATTCACAGTCTTCTAACCTGAGCTGTATTTGTGCTATTAGCTCCCCTGCTTTGCCTAGTCACTGACAAGTGAAAGGTGGCTGTGAAGGACTGCTCACATGGTGATTCTTTTTGCATTGCCACTTTTATTTGCTACTCCCTTTACTTTGTGTCAATGATTTTTTTCTAGAGGCTGTAGCACAACAGGCACCTGAGATTATTTCTTACTGACAGCCTGGCTGTTTTCCTGTCCAGGCATTGCACAGTGCATCTTTTTGAGCTCCCTAGCTGTGCCTTCTCCCTGAACCCCTGCTTGTGCAGCCCTTCTGTATCCTATTGCTCTGTGTCCCCTTGGCCACACACCTCAGCTTCCAGCACTCCCAGACACATGGGTTTGTGCGGCGAACACAGGACACAGCTAGAGACAACCTCTTAAGTGCAGCATGGTTCTTCTGTCTTACACACACGGGTGCCAACACCACACCAAATCACACACACAGGGCTCTTGTTGGCCCTTCAGCATTTCCCCCCACGGTTTCTCAGCGGCCATTGCATTCTTTGGTACAGGAAGAGCGTGGCTGAGAGCCAGAGGCTGGTCTTGCTTTCTCCTCTCTTTCCTTCCTTCCTTCCTTCGGCTCCCTGGGTGTGACAGTCTGAACGCCGTTGTTTATTGCTTTTGTTTCCACATATAATCAGATCTCTTTCCCTGACATTATGCAGCTCAGCACAAGCACTCCAGGTGGGATGAATCCAGTTCAGTGCCCTCCTCCCACCCTGGGCTGCTCCTATCGCTAATGAACTGCAAACAACCATGTTCCCCATGTTCAACCTTCACCCTGCCCGATGCATCCATAATCTAAATATAGGCCATAATTATTCCACTGGCATCTGTAGGCCCATTGACAGAACTGACAGTGGCAGAGGTCGGGAGACCCTTTGCACCTTTAATATATTCTCTTAACCATTTCCCTGCCAATGATGGTTACGCTCTCCCTAAGATCCAATAAATGTCTGGGATTTGTCCTTTGACTGTTCCAGATCTGTTTGTTCCTTAGTCCGCTCAGTTCCTGTACCACCAAACTGCAGGCTGATTATTTTTTTCTCTCTAATTGGGACACTTGATTTGTTTATCTGGTTGTGCAATCAAAATGTGAACTCAGAATGCTCTTTTCAAGCCAATGACCTGCATCTCCCCGAGATGCAAATCCCAGTGCCTGAGAAAATGAGTGCAGGAATCGATCTCCTGGCCGCTGTGCTGTTTCCATGTTGGAATACCCTGGAAGCAGAGGCACTGACTTTCCATATTATTATTTTTATGGCCCTATGGAACAAACAGTTGAATATGGTGCTGTGAGAGTGAATAGCGGGGGGATAAGCTAATCTGTGCTGTAAGTAATTTGATCGCAAATCATTTAGAGAATGTAAATTGTAGGGGAGAGATGTCACTCCTGGCAGGAGGTCGCCTGTGTCACCTGTCAGACAGTCCCCAGTGGCGATCATGAAAATTTCTTTGTGAGATTATTAATAAATAAACATAATGCTCTGCATTTCTGCAGCACCTTTCACTGGGGGGACAGAAAACACGTCAACATGAAGAACTATGCTATGCAATTACTTTAACTTCCTTTCAAACTATTATTTTAAAGGTTACATTTGTCATGTTTCCTGGGATCATAAAATGGCATTAATTTTAAACTTCATGATTTCCACCTCCACCTCTGCTCATTTTAGGGTAAAGTATATTCTCCATTTGACATCTTGATAAATTAAATGCAGTGACAAGTCATTAGTTGTAAGGCGTACACTAAGTGTTCAGTGTAACAGTGCTCAGAAATCCCATGTGCTACTACAATGAGCAAAGGTTTTGTCCCACCGAATTTATAGTTTAGTTCAAAACTAAGAAAAGCAGTAGAAGAGAAGGGGGGTTGGGTAACCCCAATCGTGACTGCTCCGATTCAGACCTGCTGTAAGTGTACATCATGCGGGGCACGAAGTTATAACCGTAAAATTGTAGTGCTGTCATTCAGTGTGTGGTGATATATTGCTGCACTTCTAAAGAACCGGATCCTGGCAGCACATCTCAGTATATGCATTGCCATAACTATTAATAAGCTAGAGGAATATATAGAAAAGAGGAAGAAAAGATGGAAGAAGAGCTGTTGATACTGCATGGTCCCTGGGTGCTATGCTAACCAATATTGCCTCATTTTTCATCGGTGTTCTCTTGTCTCTGTGTATCCATATGGTTACTCTGAAATGTAAAACATACCTGCAAGCTTTCTTTCTGGGCAGGAATCTTCTTTTGTCCTGCGTTTTTCACACAGCACCAAGCACAATTTGGATCCCAACTTTTAAGTAGGGCCCAGAAGCCCTACAGTGTTACTAATCTGTCCTGCTCCCACTTAAGTTTATGGCAAAATTCATCCCACTTTATCTGGAAAATTATATAGCACTGGTGCTATGAACAGATCTGAGAAATGAAAAAGAGAACAAATCACCAAAGAAAAGAATTACACAGAACAGATTCTTCAGAAACTCTCCCCCGTGCAAGGGGGTTGAGCCTGGGAAGGTGCGTGGATGCAGCTTCTGGCAGGGTCACACTTGTAACATCTGGCTGTGAAAGCTGGAAAGCTCTGCCAGCTCCCTTTGAGTAACAGGCCGTGCTCACAGAGACTGAGTGTAACTCTGCATTCCTGCAAAACTCGCCCAGAACACTTGGAAGGGGTCACCAGAAGGAATGTCAGGGAAAATAGGGGAAGGGCCTAGGACTGTTAAAGCCAGAGCTGCTCAATCTGGCTTCAATTGCTTTTCTCCAGTTTTTCTCTTTTTCTCCCCTTCCCTTCCCTTCCCNGCAATAAATTCATTCATGGAACTGTAAGAAAGAACATCTCTGCGAAAAAAAACCCGAGAGGACTCCAGCATGGCTGAGTAAGGGAAGACATCTGAGTCTCAGTAATGACCAGAGACACTACAGAAACAGGGGCCAACTTAAGACAGTTCATTAAGAAAACAGGGGAGACAGAGCAGTAAAGCTTGTGCCTTTGCTAACACACTAACGAAGCAGTTAGAATGGTAAATCTTCACTATCAGCTTAACATATGGTTTGAGTTCACACCTGAGCCCAGTCTCTCCAGTTAGGGAGCCTGCCTGTGTGTCAGTGGGCTCTGGGGCTCCAGCCCAGGCAGCCACATTCAAACCCATCTCAGAGAAGCAAGAGGGAGGCAACTCGTTTGAAGGAAGGTGCTTCAAACTCCAGCACAAATGGCAGTGTAAGCTGTAACACAAGCAGCTGAGAGCTCAGGCAGCGACAGAATAGCGTCGCTTCTGATTTTTATTGCTCCATATGTGGTGTGGCCAGTCTTGCTTCTCAAAGCAGGCCTTAGAATCCTGCTCAGTACAGACACTTCTGCCAACAAGATGATTAAGAGAAGAAAACAGATAGCACACGGTGGGACGTATCAGACAAAGTACTGAAGTGACATGCCTCTGTCTCCCTCTGCTCTGTGACACACAGCCTGTTGTGACCCTGAGATGTCTGTGGGGCTCCTTCTCCCTGTTGTGTGGATCTGCTCTGGGTCTGGGCACCGCCTGCAGCAATGGTGCAGGACGTGGTTCAGCTTCTCTTTGGGTTCCTTCCCACCAGTGTTCTCCTTCTCTCTCTCCTGTTGTTGGAGTCGCTCAGGGGGAAGCAGCGACCAGCTGGGCTGTGTGCAGTGACGTGAAGTTTAGTTATTGCTTCTCCTTTGACCCCCAGGTTGTTTCTCATAGTACAGTGGGGCTCCTGGTTGTTCAGCCTGTTGCTGGGGTCCTGCTGTATCATCAAAGGCCACACCTGTGTTTCACCAGTCACTACAACATTCTAGTGCTGATGAAGGACTTTAAGGAGCAGGCGCTGCAGCTGGGGATTACCTTTTTGCGTCACCTTCTAATTGAAATCCAGCTCAAGGAAACCTTTTACTACTTGCATTATTTGTCCCATCTGCTTTCTCCTTCCCTATGATGAAGTTCCCAAAAGAGGACCATGGGAGATACTGGCCGCAGGGGAGATGACAGTGACCACATGCTGTCGAGAGCTGAGCTGCCAGCTCTTGGGGAGTTGTGAGCAGGCAGAGGGTGGTGCAAGGCCTGCAGAGACATCACGAGGAAGGATGTGCTGGCTTTGGAGCAGAGGGGAAGTTACGTGAAGGGAGCTGCAGAAAGGAAAATGCATGAGTCAATATTCATCCATATATTCATGATCTGTAGGCTTGAGTGCTGTGATGCTCATTATCTAGGCATGACCTTAAAAACTGCAGTTGATTGAGAACACGGCAGCCCATCTGCTTGGCAACACGGGCTGCTGGGGGCCTCACCCCAGCCCTCTGCTCCCTGCACCACTCTGCTCCTTCTTTGAATACAAATTCAAGGGCACAGGCTTCATCTCCAAATCCTTTGGAAGGGGCTGAGAGAAGGCATCCACAACTCCTTCTCTCTCAAGAGCACAGGGAGTGAACTCCGTGTGTGCAGGACACAACAGCTCCCTCCAGCTCTACACAGCAAACTTCCTCCTCCTCTCCCTCTCCCCAAAATATGCCGTGACCACAAGCCTGTGTGCCTGAAGAACTCCATCTTCTACTTGCACTTCCACAAAAGCAATAGAAAGAGCCATCCCACAGCCCCTGCTTGGCAACATGGAGCTGGTGCCATGAGCTCTCTTTGCAGTTGGGGTGGTGGCAGGTACCACCCGTCAGTTCCATGGGGACAGCCCTACAGCCAGCTGGGATGTGACAAGGAGAATGTGTGATGGCTGACACTTGAGGGTTCTCTCTGCCCTACAGCTACGCGGAGGTGCTCTGCTGGGGCAAAACACCTCTCCCCTGCTGCCCTCCCCACATGGGAGAACTAGCAAATTCATAAATGAAAACTCACCATTTCCTGCCCTGTTAGTAAGGGACAACAGGCCTCTTCTAGTTTTTCTGTATCGCCCCACCCTGTTTTCAACTGACCAAAGAAATGAATGAGAACTGTCTGCTGCCACTTAATCACAGAAAATAGACAATCCCCAGAAAAGAGGAAGCAGTGTTAAATTTTCTGTCCATGTGAAAAATCCCTCAGCTCCTTCCTCCAGACACCTTCCTGGGCCTGCTTCCTAGCATCCCTTCTTCTTTAAAAGAAAACGTGTCTTTCTTCTAAGTAATTAAACTCCATAAAAAAAGGACATTTTCTCCATCATACTTTCCCCATCTCCCCTTTCCTGGATGGCAATCACATACTCCAGATCTCACGCTGTGAAGGATATTCTGCCACTGGTCACATCTGGTTCCCTGATGAGATCTGCAGGCGGCTGAGCTGGAGCGTTCGCTGGGTCACGTGGCGGCTCTAGGTTGCCTTATCGTCCTGAAGACCAGCGCTTTTTAATCTCCTTTGATTCCATTTCTCTCTTTTTGCAGCACCCTTATCAGTTTGAGACTAAACTGCTGCACAAATGCTCATGAGATCAATCTACAGATCTTAAATATGGTAAAAAAGAGGTGTTTCCTCTGAGCAATCTGTTGGAGAGATTTTGCTCTGACTTTTAGACTAGTTCCACACTGGTATGCATTCCTTTAGCATTAATGCTTCCTCTGGGACTCAAACCTTACAGAAATCTGAGAAGCGAGCGTGCAGGCTGCAGCCCCGCTGTGGAAGTCAGCCCGTGAGCAGGGTGTGTGGAGGAGACGCTGCAGCTCCGGCTGTGGAAAGAGACATTCACAGCCTGGCTTCCCCGGCTACTGCGGGAAAACTGACGCTCTTTAAACTCTGTAATTTTCATCTGAGGAAGAAGGCTGGGTTGTGGGTTTGGGTGGGTTTTTTTTTCCCAGAAAATAACTTCTAGCAGTGTCTCCTCGGTGTATGCTATGAAGAATGGAAAATAACAAATAAGTCAATAGGCATATATTAAGACAGTAAGGCCAGGATTTATCAATAATGAACTGAGGATGAAGGATACAGTGACAGTTGCATTTAGCACTTAGAATAAAGTAAATCAATCAAATTGACTGTATGGTGATTTAAAATCCTTAAAGATTTGGGTCAAGATCGTTCTAGTTTTCCCAAAACAGACTTCCTACCGGGAATCTTCACGCCTGCAAGTAAAACAGGCATTTTCCTGTTTAATTGTCTCAGCCTCTGCAGATACTCTGTGCTTAACCTGCTGTGCTGGGTTCCGCTGGCACAACTAAAATCAAGTGGCCTCACTAGCCATGGGTCAGTACGAAAGCATTTGGGCTGTAAATAATGGTGGTGGTTGCTCTGCAAGTATGTGAGTATTAGTCATAAAAGCTTCAGAGGCATAAAAGGCTGTATCCTCCTGTTTTAGGTTAAAATATTTTTATTTATGTAGTTCTCCATTCCTTCCAGGCTGGTTTCAGGCTTTCACCAGCTACTGAGAGTTGCTTTTGGCAGGTGTATCAGTGGCATTTTAAATGTTGTGGATTGAAATGTGCATCAACCCCTCCTTGAACTGCATCAGACAATTAAACCAACTCAATGAAACTGGTGAGGAGAGACCTGTGAATGGAGCGACCCGCATTTAGATGGATGGGTACAAAATACACTTCTTACACATCAGAAGACTCCAGCTGGGGACATAAAGCCCTACCTTGCTGTTCGTGGGCACGGCGTTCACAGGGAGGTGTTGTCTCTGCAGCGGGGAGGTGACACTGTTGGGAGAGCCACACCTGGCCCTTCTCATGGGCACCGACACAAGGAAGAGGTAAAGTCTTCCTGACTTCTGAAAAGTCAAAAGAAGGCGGCTTTTTCAGAAGAAAAAAACTGCTGAAAGTTCTCACTTTGGGGGTTGTTTAGAAGAGAATTTCACACAGGACTGGAGCACAGACTATGAAAGAAAGTCTATTTCTGTCAAGACTTAATTGAGGAAATTTAATTTTCTTTCCTAACTGAATTGCTGTTGATAATCTGAAGTAATTCTGTCTGGTCTGTCTAATTTAGCAATAGAAAACCTGGATCTTGAAGCTGTGCACGAGAATGTAACAGATTTTTAAAAGCAGCTTTTCTGAGTAGAAAGGCGGTAACTCATGGCAGTGTAACAAAAGATTATTTTTTTTGTCGTCATTTTGATGTAAAACACTTAAGTTCTTATACCTCAAACCACTGACACTCTCTTTTTAAGAGAAAGAAATGTGGTTTTGCAAATGGTACATCAACAGACCTTGGGAAAATTGAGTTTGGAGAAAAAAAAAACGGAATTAATTTTGTTTCTCTAAGCACTTTCCCATGTTTCAGATTCTGTACTGATAGATTGATGATATGATTTGCTTTAAAACCAGGTGGCCTCTTAGTTTCCATCTGTTGTGTCTATTGCTCCGTCTCTAGTGAGAAGCACTGCAGAGCTGTGCAGGCATCTGTACCCTTGAGAGAAAACTCTCTGCTTTATCAGAAATGCTCAGGGAGAGAGAATCTCGTTCCACGGTATCTTAAATGTGAGACGTTTAAGCGACTTGAGCCCCTGGAAGTATCATGTTTCTACTCACCCAAACTGAAAGCACTGAATTTATATTAGCTTTGTGTAAACAACTTTACAACAAACCCCAAACCTAGTGACATTTCCAGAAGAAACTGTTCAAATCTGACAAATCCACCCGAATGTCCCGCGAATAGTTGCTGCAGTTCCTTGTCTCTCTGGGTGCCAGAGGTGGCACTGCTTTAGCAAGAACGTTTGCCTAAAAGTAGGAGTTTGGAAGGATAAAGGACACCAGCTGAGCAAGGACCTGCCACAATTTTTCAGGTTCTGCAAAACAGAGACTTACTCTGGAGCTTAAACTACCTGAGTGGAGTCTGCTGGAAAAAGTGACTTATTTGAAGCAAACTGCCTGGGGTGGCAGGTTGCCCCACGCGGGTGTAGGTGTGGGTGACGCAGTCAGTCGAGAGAGGAGGTACAGCCGCCGAGTGCTGCCCCCCACGTGGGCTGCAGGCCCTTCCCGGGAATATGACCCCCAGAACGGGGCCTTTCCCCGCTGCTCCCAGGGAATGGAAACCGCAAACACCCGCTGCTGGGGGGCAGGGTGTCATGGTGCCCGACGGTCTCTCTAGAGAGCCAACCGGAAGGATTTGGAAACCTTTGAAGGCCAAAGGCACAGGTCAAACGGGATGGAACCACCAGTCACATCCTGAGGAATGCGTGGTTTCGCTCCGGGAACTTGGGTGTTTGTCCTGATGAACCGGGCTGACGAGAACTCCCTCCCTCAGACCTGCCTCCCCCATCCCGGCTGCGGTGGCAGCAGCCACCAGCTCCACACTCGCTGCCCCCAGCAGTTCAGCCCGTCTTCCTTACAGGATTGATGGTTTTGGTTTTTTTTTTTTTTTAAAAAAAGTGCTATTTTTATCTGGCAAAGGGCTGAGCAGAAATGAAGTTACACTGGCAAAAGGTGCTTTTGCTTGTATGACTTGTTTCATTTGCCGGGCTGCTCTAAATCCTGCTGGCACCATCCCTGTGCTGTGACAGCACTAGGACGTTCCCAGTTGAACCAGCAAACACCCTGGGATGGAGCTGAGCCCTGCCGTACCAAAGCTGACAAAAGCACGAGCAATGGCATTTCTCACCAGAGATGCTGCTACCGGGCGCCTTTCGCCCAGTTCAGACCATCCCACGAGACTTGCTACTTTCGTTTTTATTGACTGTGAAGTGCACTTTCTGGGTTTGGTTCACTTGTAAAAAAAACCCTGTCCAGTTCCAAGTTCACACTGGACTGAAACCGACCGACTGGTACCGCCTGTCTCCGTCCGCAAAGCGCGGCCGTTTGGGAAGGAGCCATTTCCCATCTGAAACGCTCGGTGTCAGGACTGGACCCGTTTAGGCCCCAATTCCGGGCGAACCGCGGCTCTGCTTCGCTGGAGCCATGTGGCCGCGGCCGCGAAACGCTTCGGCTCCACGGGCCAGCAGGGACCCGGGCACCGCGCCGGGCGGCCCCGGGAGCGCCGCCGGCAGCACAGCCACGGAGGCGGCAGCTCCGCCGTCGCGCAACCGCCCCGCGGCTCGTCCCGCCGGCGGCGGAAGGGGCAAAGGCCGGGACGGGAAACCCCGCAAGAAGCCGCCGCGTCGGTTTTCCGGGCGGGGGGAACGGCGGGCATTTCTTCCAACACCCGGGCCTTAGGGAAACCGTCCTTTTCCGGGGGCGGAAAGGCGNNTCCTTCCTTCCTTCGCTGCGGGGCTGTGGGGGCCGAGGCCCCTCCCGCACGGGCACCGGCGCTTCTCCGCCGCCTCTCCGGCCGCAGGTGAGCACGATCGGGGCCTCGCGGCCGCGGACGGGCCGCGCCGGGGGTGTGCCCGCCACGGGCCCCTCAAGCGGTGTTTGCGCGCCTCCGCCGTTCCCCCCCCACCTCGTCCCGGGCAGTCCCGACCGTCCCGGGCCGTAGATCGAGAGAGAGGGGGAGGGGAGAGCGTGCGGGCGCGATGCCGGGGCCGCCGAGGGGCGGGCGGAAGGCCGGCCCGGCGCGGGGGCTGGGCCGCGGCGCCTCGTGGCCTTCGGTCCGGCGGAGCTGCCGCACCCCCCGGCCCCGCCGCCGGCACGTGCCCCGGCAACAGGGGGACACGCAGGGGAATGTCACCGAAACGGCGAGGGCCGGCGGCCCGTCCTCGGCTCCCGTCGGGGAGGTGGTGTCTGGCAGCCTATCGATTCGAGCAAAGTTTAAAGTGTTATAGAAATAGGAGTATTTGTGAGGTTTGGTGTCATCGCTGAGTCTTTTGGGAGGGTTTGGGGTGGGTTTTTTTGTGTTGAAAGCTGCGGTGCCGCCAACCGCACATGCGGGGCTATAGGAACTCCCCGTGTGTCACCTCCAAGGGTCGCTCCCCACCAGCCCGCCCCGGGCTCTTCCGTAACTTCTCCCCTGGTGAAGCTCCGGGAGCTCCGCGCTGGCGGAGAGACCTCGGACGCTGGGCTGGGACCCCCCGGCTGCTCCCTCCGGCTCTCCCGGGGCTGCCGCTCCGGGCCTGCCCCTCGGCCCCTCCGGGGACAGAGGTGAACCTGCTCCCGGGGTGCTCAGCCGGTGGGAGCTCCCAGGTAAAGCCAGCGCTTTTGGGTATCGCCACATCGCTTTTGGGTATCGCCACATCGCTTTTGAGGGAGCACGTGTTAGAGATGAGCTATGAAATAGCATATATTTTTTTTTTTCCCCGACATGTTATTCCCTCCAAAGTGTGATTTGTGCGTGTTGAGAATGATGGTGGCTTTCTGAGCTCCATCTGTCTGTCTGTCTGCTCGCACACACGCTTCTGCCGGCGGTGGTTGCCTGTGGCATTATGGCAGTGTGGGGAGCTTGGTAGGAAATACCGTAGCAGCTACAAGTCCAGTGATGCAAGTTCCTGACACATTATGGCTGTCTTGCTGTCAACTCCTGTGTTTCCTCTAAAAATTCATTTTTGTGTGAATCACTGTAAGCAACCGCTTAACTTGTGCAGCTTTTCTGCAGTTCCTGCGTTTTGAGACGTCTCTTGACGTTGAGTCAACCTCTTTCCACTGGGGTTTTTTTTTCCTGTCGACATTTTTTTGTGACAGTCATGTTCTTTTAAGCAACAACAGAAAAAGGAACTTCTTTTAGATAAGAGCGTGGCTGCCCCTGCTTCCTATGGCTCTGTGCTTCAGAGCCCTAAAAAAAATGGGGGCTGGGAGGAACTTTTAGTATTGATGGAAAAAGAACATCATCTGTGGGAAGTGAGGTTTCTAGAGGGAGTGTGAGTGACTGCTGTCACCCCGAAGGAATTGCCAGAACAAAATCAACCTTTTGGTTTCTGAACACCTGCGACACATAAAACACTTTTGCATGTTTTGTTTCCCCTCCTTCCTCTGGAATTCTCTATATATTCTACATATTTTACAAGAGAGGATGGACGTGTAATTTCAGTACAAGTTCTAATACGCCTTTGCAAATTCTTCAGTATTTGTTTTGTTGGGAGAGAAGGTGGTGAAGATTGGTAACTTGGACTCAGCCTACACTGGGAAACATGGGGTTTTTTCGGTAGCACTTACCTCCTGTGTTTTACATCAATAGGTAGTACTTAAATGTCCATTAAAATACTGAGCCCACACTGGCTTTTCTCATTTCCCGTAATAATTGAGGCTCTACTGGAGAAAATAGTGGGAGATTCTGAGCTGTATCTTACAGCATGCGGTTTTGGCTTTATTCAGACCAACCTGTTGGGATGAAGGTCTCTTTCAATGGCTTTAATGTTTTTTTTTTTTGTATACTGAATGATCTATTAATGATTTGATTTAAAATGAGGTGGTTTGGGTTTTTTTGTTTGGTTGTTTTTTTGTATGGGGATAGGAGCCAGCAATACCTGGGTGGGTTTTTCTCTTCCTCTGTCTCTTCTTCCTGAGCTGTAAAACAGGGGTAGTTACCAACCAGTCCACATCCTGCACACCTTCAGTACACGCTTTTGGGATGTGTAGAAGGTGAACTAGTAGAAGTACTTTAACATCTTTCCCTACTTTATGTGGTGCCAAATGTATTTAACCTCAAGGCTACGAAAAGCGTATGCACAACCCACAGCACGGACCGGGCCGGGGGAGCTGGAGCCGCCAACGAGTGGGGCAGGGGGTTGAAATCAAATGTATTTGTTCTGAATTTAAAGCAAGAAAATTGTCTGTGCGTTGCTGGAGGAGCAGAGGAAGATTTCATAAATGGTGTGATGAAAGTGGGCATCAGGATGACCTCTGGGTCATTGCTCTGCCTTAAATAAAAGCCCAGTTGGGATACAGCCCTTACAGAAAATGGGGTTAACAGCCCGACTTGTGTTCTAGGTTTTTGTCATTCTGATTTACTGTTCTTGTTATAGAAGAGGTTGCTCATGGTGATCTGCAACAAAGGAGGGAAATAAGTAAGTGAAACCTCATTTTCGAAGTTGAGCTCATCTGTGCCATTGAGTGAAAATGTTTTTAATTGCAACTTTCTGAGTATTAGTGCAGTTCAACACTCATCTGGATGGATGGTGGCCGTGACAGATGCTCGACATGGTTGGAGACCAGAATTGTGGTTAAGGAAGTCATGAACAACCTTTCTACCTGTGACACACAGTCCTGCGTTTCTCTTGTAAACTCACTTAACCAGTCTGTTTTACCTTTGATGGGGATGAAGGTGACTAATTCAGGGTACACCTATCCTGGTGCTTCAGCGGGTTCTTTGTAGGCAATTACATGGTAGATGTCTTTGTTTTTCTTGCCTTTCTGCTGGATACATTCTTGCAATATTGAAAGCAAACACTAAATATTTGTGCAGTTTTTTTCAGTTGACCATTGCCTTGATACCGCTCCTCGCTGAAGACCCTGAAAATGTGGCTTTTGGCACAAAAACGGTGACCCACTGTGTTCCTGGCTACAGGTCAGGCACGGCAGCAGAGGCAGCTCACGTATGGCCCTGCCCTGCTCTGTGGACTGGGCAGAAAGGCCTTTCCCAGTATAAAATCACGTGGAAGTTAAAGGTTCTGTAAAATGGACAGAGCTAACACTTGTGCTGTTAAAGGCAGAAGCCTTGAAAATAGTTTCTTCTGTTCCGAAATGCTGTTCATGCTGTGTTTATTGCACTCACCCTTCCCTTTAGTACAAGTACTCAGCAAGTTCCTGGTGCTTTTTCATCAGTAGATCTCCGAGAGCCCTAGAAGATAAGTATAATTTATCTGAAAGCTGAACATAGCAGAATGGGGAAGGTTTGGTACGGCTCAGTGTCACACAGAGTCCCTGCCTCAAACAGCTCAGGCCACCAAACTGGATGGTGTCCCTTGTGTTCCCCTGTGCCAGGGAAGGCATCCTGAGTGCTGGGGAGTCGGCTCAGCTGGGTAAATCGGTGTAAAACTGGGGAACTAAAAAAGAAAGAAGCAAAAAGAGAGTTCAACCACTTTACTCACTGTTGTGGCTGCTTGAAAGGGCAATTTGTGTTTTCCCTGGCTGTGTCCTTGCCTTTTCCCGGAGCGACACTGTCCTGCCGAGGGCTGGAGGGACCACTGGGGCAGAGGGACGGGGCTGTGCTGTTACGGGAGTCTCTCGGCTGCAGAGCACGTTGGGTGCGATGGAACAGGGCTCTCCCACTTCTGAATTCCGTGTTTCACTGTAGAGCTGTGTCTCTAAAAATAAATAAAGAAAAAAAAGTATTGTGTCTAGGAGTTAGAAGAAGAGGTAATGTTGGCCCAGACAATATTTTTCTCTTTGAAGAAAAGAAAAAAGGTAAAAAGCCAAAAAAAATTGCATTCAAACTGGCTTCAAAATCATAGTGGTTTTGTGTTTTTCCCCAGCAAGGTGAGATTGCTGCAGTGTGTCTAAATGACACAGAGAATTAAGCTGTATAAAATACTGAAAATTTTCTGACAGGTTTGAAGGGGGGTGTGTGCGTTGGGGTTTTTTCGAAGCCAGATTGGAAGCTGCTGCTTTAGTTGCCCGAAATGTAGGACGGGGAGAAGCGAGGTTCTGTGTAAGTGTGTGACAAAGTGGGCAGTTCCAGAGCTTGTAAGCTAAGTTTTCTTTAAAAACAGAAAACCACAGGGAGTTATTTTTAATACTGGTTCGAATGCAGAAGTCTGTAAAGCTGTCAAATCTTTTTTATGGGTAGATAGTTCTTTTTCTATCTTGGCGTATTTTTCGTATGCATATTGAACTGGATCAGGGTTACTTCAAGTTCTAACCTGTGCTAAGTGTTTAAACATCTGGACTTGCCCTGAGGGCCATTGCTCTGTACATGTGGGAGAAGTTTCTTGGATTGTTTTTGAACATTTTAAAATATTTCGGAAAAAAAAAAAAATCAACTAAACTGGTATATTTAGCTTCCAGTGTTCAGTTGTATGATACAGCTTCTCACACGGCACGATGCGATAAATTGCAAATGATTTTCTAGTGTCAGTACAATTAAATTACATTTCTGAAGTGTTTACTTCAGCGTGGTGCTACTTTAAGTGTCTGCTATCATGGATTCCAGGCAGTGAACAGCTGTCTGTCGCAGATGGGAGAGGGGAAAAAAAAACTTCCCCTTAGCTTCTTACTTCTAAAAGGGTTTCCATATAAAACCAGTAGTAATGTAATACAACCTTTTAGTCAAATTTGAGTTTCCTGTTACACGTTTAAGTGAACTGACAGCAGACTGTATCTACTTGAAACCAAATGGTGTAAGTGAATGAGACTCTAGGAATTTCATACTCCAAAGCATTCTTGAAACCTCACAAATGCTTGTTTGGCAGGCAGAATGCATTATTTATTACGTTTTAAAAAATAATAGGGGAAAAAAAAAGAAGACTCGCAGGTAGTTTCTGCATTGCTCCTTTGGACTCTGCTGTGTTTCAGGAGATAAAGTGGTATTTCTGCCCTCTTCTTGTACGGTGTTTCACACAGCAAAATCAGGTAGATTAGAAACCATCAAGGAAGCACGTAGCAAATGTGTATTTTTAAGAGAATCCAAGTGCAATGAAGTCAGGAAAAGAGCAGGTGTGAGGGATACAGTGATTTTGGTTAGAGCTGAGTGTTTTCTGCTTAGATCTCAAGATGGCAGAAATGGAGTTGGTGCGCAGAACTGGATGAACTTAGTTTTAGATTGTAAACTGGATATGCTATTTTTATTGTTCTGTGAGCTAGTACACCCCTGCAATTATAAAGCCTATTAAAATAGTTATGACATGTCTGACTGCAAAAAGCAGAAGATTATAAGATTGTTCTTTTTAAACTGAAAAGTTACTGCTGCTGGCATTAAGCTTTTCCTCATATGGTTGTTGCCTCGCTTTTTTGTTGGGATTTTTTCCCCTGGACTATTAGCAGTTATATTACAATCCCATGGCACTTAAAAGTTTATGTCTTTATTTGCTTTGAGTAGCTGAGCTCTCCAGCTCTTTGTATGTGCTTCATGTGGTGAGTCCACGTAGCTGCCAAGCCATGCCCTGCCTTTGGACGGACCCCGGCACCAACCCTGACATGTCACCGCATTGGCTTTTTAGGAAGGAAGTTCATTGTGTCATTTTATCAAAGTATTGACTGGTTTTGGTTGTTACTTCAAGCAGTTTTCATCCTGAAGCTATTCTGATTTCTCTGTTGGGTGTTGGCAGGTGCAATGGTCTGTGTGTGTTTCGCTCACTGTGTCCTTAGGTTGTGGCTGCACCTCTGGGCGATCCATCTCGATAACGTGTAACGTCAGTTGGAAATCGTGTAGGAATGTTGTTTTTCCAAGCTGGAGGGGCTGCTGAGGCTGCTCCAAGAAAGCCCCTTTGGAAAAGAGCCTTCTGGTTCAGGGGAAGGGATGGCTCCTGATGTTGTGCTGTGTGCGGGAGTGCTCCCTGGCACATCTTGGGCAATGCTGGTTGAGTGAGTTAAACCTCTTACAAACTAACCTACAGGGGAGTCAGGGGTAATAGACCCGAGTGTGGCACCACTGGAGAAGAGCAGAGATTCCCCTTTGAGGAGGGAGTGATAACGTCTTGCTCCGCCACAGCTATTTACAAAATGAATGGCTGTCAACAGCCCGGCTGGTGCGTCCCCAGATCGGCATGTCAGCCTTGCCCGGAGACAGCTGAGGGACCTTCCTGTGGCGCTCTCAGTGTCCCCTTTCATCGCAGCATCCCACCTTTCGGGCCCGAACCATCCTCTGGTATTTGATCTGTGTGGGATTCCCCAGGAGGGGTTGTGCTGTCCCTTTGGGGGACACCATCCCCATCCTGCTCTTCCATGCACTCCATCCAAGTGAATCATGGTGGCCTCACCTACTCCGCTGGTATTTCAGGGATCAAAAACCGAACTGATAAGGGCTGTGACCCCGTGCCCAGCGCTCTGACGGAGCAGGTGCCGCTCCACACCCTGGGGAGGATTTGCAAGTCTCTCATTTCGCAGAGCTCGGTGACAGATCCTGCTCTCTGGTTACTTTTGTCATTCGGTCTTTGAGAAGCCCACTTGCCGAAAAGCCATGGCGTGTGTGAAGAGGAGCTTTAAGTCCATGCTGACAGGAGAAACGGGTGCTGGATAGTTGGGATTGCTCCCGCCGAAAGCCGATGTGCTGGGAGGTGGCACAGCCCGAGCCCTCCCGTCCCTCTTTGCTGCTCAGTAGCACTCGCTGCTGAGGCAGCCTCTGGCTCAAGAGGCACGGGATAATAAAAGTTCCAATTTTTCTTCTTTCTGTAGAGCCAACTCTCTTCCTTTACTTGGGAGAATAGCTTTTTTTTCCTTAACCTAGTGATTTTTAAACTCTGGAGTTGGAGATCAAAATCACTTCAGAGGGCTCAGTAATTGGGGGATGTTGACCTACAGGATGGATCACAACTTCACAGAACACAACACGATTCCTTTTAGGCATTTCAGTTTCAGTCTCTGTCCTGTCCCTGTGGACACTTGTCTCTGCTGTCTGGAAAAGGAGTGGTGTTCTCCTGATTGGAACCTTTTGTTTCTTGCACAAGAACTCTCTGAACGTCCATTGAGAGTTTGTGGTGGGTTCTGGTTCCTGGGGCATATGGATGGCATTATGGTGAGGAGATGGGGAGAAAAGCTGGAGGTATTTTAAGGTTCCTTTTCTTCAGGAATAGGGACGTGGGGTGGAACAGGTATCATGGACACAACAATTCCCTCCTCTTTCATTCATGGGAGTTGTGCTCCCTTTCTTGTGTGTTTTCGGTATTTCATTAGCTTTTCTCTCAGAGTTGTGCAAAACCTAAGTCTCGAAAATGTTAAACTGGAACAAAAAAAAACCCTTAACCTTGAAAAGGGTTTTAGGAATACAGTATTCCAAAGAAGCAAGTAGGTCCCAACTGTGTGTGTCTGTGCTACCCTTTAATCAGCTGGGAAATCTAAGTGGTGACTTTCAGCTGTCACTATATTAAGAACCAGCGCTGCCTTTTGTGGCAGTCTGTATATACTGAACTCGGGGCTATGTAGTAAATATTCTTGCTGTGTTTTCATAATCATTCTACTTAGAGTAAGTGCTTCTTGGGTGGGTATTACAAATCTGTTAATCTTTATGGTATTTATAGGGTAATTTTTAACTCTCTTGAGCTCCTTACTTCCTTGCGGGTCAATTACTCAATTTATAACATTATGTCAGTTTTAAGAACTTTACCATCCAAGGGTAAACACTGTGGGGTACAGCTCTTTACCTGTGTTTGCTCTTAGTTCTTTGTATATTAAGGGATGCAATAACTTACTTCATGACTTACTTCTTGGGCTTTCTTTTACTCTCCCTGGTTTGTAGTTTAAAGTGACTGTGATGGCTTATTTTAGCTTTTGTGCTTCACCACTAATGCAGGGAGAGGGAAGTTCTCACTGAAGGAAAGGCTGTTAATCAAGTTGCAGCTACTTACGTCAAAATTGCAAATAGTGCTTAAATATATTTGATTGTCTATTGATGAAACTGATTGCTACAAGCCAAACATTTTTCTGTGTTGTAAGCACAGAGCTCTCTCGGGGAGGTTTTGGCAGCAGGGAGGGCTGGTGGACTTGATTTTATGTTCTCACTGTAGGTGTCCATGTTAAAGTGAAAATCTGCTCCAGCTCCGTGGGGTTTCTCTTGGCCTATGGAAAGAGGGAATAAAGTCAGCTCCCAGCATTGGAGTTTTGCTTCTTGAAATTGCCTTTCCCCTTGCTACCGTCAGCGTTACCAGAGCAGTGAGACCTGATGGTGTTGATCCTTGGGGAGCGAAGGGGCTCTTTCCATAGTGTCTTACCTGTTGAGAATACGTTTGGGGCTGTGGGCTGGGAGGGAGGTGTGTGTAGGCAAGAAAATAGCTCGTGACTTGGAAACCCAGGAGTTGGGGAGCATCCAGCATTGCCCATGCGGCCACCAGCTCTTGGAACCAGTAGAAAGGCAGGAGATTTTCTGGAAAGGCCAAGGTGGGTGAGGACAGAGATGCCAAATAGTCTAGTGCCAAAGGCTCCTCCTCTGTTACCTGTGAATGCTGAAGTGCAATCAACCGGATTTTCTTCTCTTACACTTTCCTGTTGCATATTTTCAAGATGAAACTTCTGAAAAAGCAGGTTTCAGCATCTACAGTGTTTTTTTGAGGATCTTTTAAATCCCAAAAGGAAGCCATGCTCTAGTTGCGCTTTTCTTTCTTCCCAGTGGTAAGCAATGATTCACTCTCATGGACAAACAGACCTTGTGGCATTTTAACACTGTAGACTGTCTCTCTCAGTGAAGTGTGCATTGTTTTTGAAGATTCAGCCAGGTTTTTCTTGGAATTGGTTCTTTTGTGAGCACATCACACTGTGGTGTTCCTGTTTTTGTGGTGGGGTTTTGGTTTTTTTTCCCATAAACCCCTTCAATATTCTGTTTACTTAATGGATTAGAAAAATGTCAAGGGGTAATGAAAGAAACAAGAGCTCTATTTTCAGAAGAGGGAGGTCAAATGTTTCTTGCCTCAGCATCGTTCATTGCGTCAGTAACAAGGCAATGAAACCCGGTATTTCAGCACTGCTTGGAGCACCCTTCTCCTGCACATCCAGGCACAGCTTTTGGAGGACCTGGCTTTACATCTCCCTCAGGGCAGCTGTAGGGGAGCTTTGTGCTGGTGCTTTCCCTGCCGCACAGCGTGGCCGTGGTGCAGGTCTCAGGTGCCCTCCTGCCCTCTGTCAGATTTATCTCCGAGCTGGTGGGACTGGCAGGAGGGAGGTGGCAGTGGCTTCCTCAAGCTGCTGGGGGAGAAGTTGGTCACTAGAAAAGCATAAGTGAAAGCAAAGCCTGGGTTGGCAGGAGATGAGAGTGTTGTGTGTGTTGTTTGCATGTGGTGGTCCAAAGGAAGTAAAGTTTGAAATTAATCTTTCGCTGTGAGTCTTACCAGACTTTGCTGAAGTCACGTGTTGTCTTTCTTGTTGTTCATTTGAAATTGGGGACAGCCGGGTGCCAGCCTGCTCATTTTTTTGATGGCATAGATGACACTAATGAGTTTGATAAACACAGCTAGATGATGTGAGGAATATAGTTTCCCCTTGGAGACTGTCTCTAATTTGTTATACAGGACCATATCTCCTCTGAGGTCGTTGGGCAGCAGTAACAGCCAGAGTAGCTTTTGTTCATGCATCCAATATGTGCCATTAATTCCCCTCTGGACTCGGTTGCTGTTGTCCAGAGTTTTTCCTTCATGCTCTTACCACAGTGAAATGCTGGCTGTAGGCTCTGCTGAGAGTGTGTGCAGTTAGGTTCTGCTATAGACTAACTATCATTTCACTAGTCTGCCTTTGGCTTGGTTTGGACTGTAAATTTGTCTGGGATGAGTTATGGGGCAGTGGAGCAGGGACACTGCAGTGTCAAAGCACCTCTCCTTGCCACCTCCCAGTTTGTAACGGTTGGGTTGGTGAGGTCCTGCCTCCCTCCACCAAGGGAGGGATTCACCTTGGTCTGATCTGAAATAGCCCATGTCTGTCAACCAGCTGCTAGATGCTGAAAATTCATGAATGAATGTTTTCTGTTTTTTTTTAAATAACTTACTTTTCTTCCACGCATTTCTCTTTTTTACACGTTTCCTCTTTCAAAGCAAGTTGTTGTGCGGCTCTTGGCTGTAGTGTGGGAGCTCTGTCTGCTCACAGGAATGTGTGCTACCGAACGGCTTTGTTGTTTTTGTAGAAACCTTGCCCACACACTCCTCTTGCTTTCCAAATGTCTCTCAATCCCTGCAGGATCCTGCTGACATCGCAGGGGGGATCCCCGTGTACTTTGTGGTACTGTCTGGGGGTTAGAGCGAAGCAGGGACAAGCATCTTCATCCCCATCCCCGACTCCAGCCAAGTCTGGGCACTTAATACAGCAATTCGTTTTATTTCCAAATTTCTGCATCGCTGTTCATCTGTATTTTGGTACTAGCTCTTTAAACTGCTTTATTTTACGTCAGTTTGATCATTTGCTGTTGTTTTTTTGTTTTTATTTTTCTGCCTGTGCACTTGCTTTGCCATTGCTTGGTGCCCGCTCGGGGAGAGCTGTGCCTGGGTCTTGCAGGACAAGGACAGTGATTTCTGTTGATGAGCAGTAGTGTGTTATTCACAGGTATTAATAAGGTGTCAACAGAATTTGCACTGAGATTACTAAAGCATATTGTAGCTTATTTTGAAATACTGTGAATATTAGTGTTTCTTGTCTGAAACAGACCTTTGTGTTTGTGCAAGCATCTGACGGTAAAGAGTTGTCTTTGCTGATGGGCTGCTCCATGGCAGGTATTTTCAACTGTGTTCTGCATAATTGCTCTTAAAAAAAGGTCATTTGAGATGTTTGTAAAGTTATGTTTTACTTAGTTCATATATTGCTGAAAGCTAAATTGCATTCTGTGCCTCAGCTGGGCTTTTTTCTTTCTTTCCTTTAATTGTATTAGCATTTAAACCCTAGTGCTTGTCCTCGTGGCTGTGGCTGGTGGGGAGGTACCTGCTGGTAGGTAGAACAGACACAGCACTTGGGACACATAATGCAAAGGCCTTTGCAAACGCCTGTTTGTTCCTTGGTTCCATGCTGCCTGACAAAAGTGCAAGGCACCTCCCAGAACATAGCTGAGATTTTTCAGGTGAGAAACTAGAAATTAAACCATGGAGCTGTTTTTGTGGTAAGTAAAGTGTACTTTTTCTAGCTGGTGGTATTACTGTGACATCAGCGTGGTGTTCTGGCAGCCCAGGGGGGTTGGGAAGGAAATGCAGGGTGGGCAGGAGAGAAGATTTTTTTTGTTTGCATGAGTAAGCTTATGGTTTTTAATAATCTGATACTACTGCATTTATTCTTCAACATTGAAGCTTATTAGAATAATAGACAATTGCTACATAGAGGGCAAAATACAGTGGGAAATGTGATTTGTCTCTTACACAGAGCTTGCACATTTAGTTGTAATTTTCTTGAAAGGTTAATTCCCAATTTCTCTTCAGAACATTCTGTGCAGGCCTTTCTGTAGGAGAAAAAAAAAATTGGATCCAATTTAAATAGACAAGTCTTGTGAATCCTGAAAGAATTTGGGCATTTAGCCCAGGAAAGGGAGAGTTCTCTGCAAGAACTTCATTAACCCTGTCTGTCATCAAAATAAGTAATAAAAGTAGTTATGCAGACTTCATAAAGAACAAATCATTTTATTTTTTTTTGTTTTAACCTGCAGCCTTGATCTGGGTCCTGGTGAATGAATCTTGTTCTTTACAAAAAACTGTGCCCCTGCAGGAAAGGAGTTTGGGAGGTGACAGGGTGATAGAGAAACGGGGTGTCAACTAAAGAGCTGTGTTGAGTTTTGAAGAACTGGTGCCATTAGTTCCAGACACTCAGGAAGGTGTGGGGAAGCTGACTTTGATCTAGTGTAGGTAAGACACCTTATAGCAATGTTGATGCTACAGTCTTATTTAGCATATTTTGAGGCAGAAAAAAAATACAAACATATTTCTAACATAGCTCTTTATTTTTGTAAGTAGAAAAACGTTAAATGTTTTTACAGGGGGAAGAGTTTCTGCTTCCGTTTGGCTGTTACTTGCAGAATCCAGATGCTGGGAAAGCTCTTCGGCAATGCTGGCATCTGGCTCTTGGAGGTTTTGCGTGGGGTTTATGGCGTGGCTTTGAAGTTGCCTTTGGATTTGAGTCACATGAATCTGTAGATTGGCTGGGCTGCATAATTCTCAGCATCATTTCCTCTTACTTCTGATTATGTGAAATGTAAATACTTCAAGCTGTTGTTCTGATTTTTGAAGTTGGCTGAACATGTATCTGTATCTTCCTCCGTTCCTTTACCCTGCATTGGAGACAGATTTGTTGGCTATTAAAGACTGGAATTCATGGCTCTAGAGAGAAACTGCCTGAGCAGAGTGCTTACAGCAGCCTCGGGGGTTCTGAGCCCATCTGACATGGGCTTGTTCTCTTACTTTGGGCTGCCTGAGCTCCCATGGAACATTCGGGAATTTAGAGTGGTATTTCAGAAGTCTCTTTGTGAGGTTTGCTTAATATTGGTCAAGTGTTCGGAAATCCACTAATTAAAAGGTATTTCTCAGTGCTAAGTGGTGGTGATTCTAAGCACATATGTATATATGTATTTATAGAAAACTTTGTTAGGATTTAAGGTTATAAGTTTGTGAAACTTTCTGAGAACAGACCAGGCTGAACAGTTCCCCCATTGGGGATTTGGGGCTGGAGCAGCAGAGCTTAGTTCAGTTTGGGGGGTTTTGTACCTTGGATGTTACTTCTGTTTTACTGGCTTCAGATGATCTATTTGCTTGAGCTCTCATTTGAGATGACTAATTCCTAAAGGCACCTTGACAGGAACAAGCTGTGGAAGTAGTTTGGATTCTTAGTTATGTGTGGTGGAGACTTATTTTAGTGACTGACTTACGTTGGATGTGTTTGCCATGGGTTGGGTACAACCAGTCTGCCCGACTACTTGGTTTTTGGCTCTTCCTTTTACCAGGGCTCGTGAGGTGTTGATGGATTGTATTTCACACGTAGATTGTCAACGCTCCGGTAGCACAGTCAGTTTGGGTACTTCTGTGGAAGCGGGTGGTTGTTCCCTGGATGCAGAGGGGAGGCCGTGCAGCCAGTGCTCTACAACACTGGCATTACTGGTGCAGACAGTGTGCCTTATTTCAGTTGTGAATTAACAATGGGAAAATGCCTGGCAGTTTCTGTGAACATATCTGTTATGAACGTATTTCCAACCTATATTTAATCTTTCCGTCATCAGAAATGAATTCTGAGAAGGATAACAGAAATGTTCTGAAATAATTTGGCTTCAGGCTTGAAAGCTTTATTGCATTATAAATTAAAAGGTGAGCATGTTGTTGCATGCTTAGTAAGCAATACAGTAAAATTCCAGGTAGATTTAGTATGTGTTTATTTTTAACATGTGTTTCACTAGCACCAGTAGTGGCCTGAGAGGCCTCTCTCTAATGTTTCAAGGGTTGTAAAAATGCATATAGTGAATACTTCTGGAAGGCACAAAATTGGAACTAGACGAAGATAAATTAAGGTGCGTTGGCTTCTTACCTCATCTGAAACATAGGTAAGTGAAACCTAGTTGGGGGAAAATGGAACCTGCTTTTGCTGCACTGCCTTTACAGTCTTACCTCTCTTCAGAGGAACTGTTGTCACGTTACGTGCTGCTGACAACTGTCCACCCTCAGTTTTAGATGGGAATATGTATTTGCTATTTTTCCACATCTTACGCAAACATTGTATGTAAATATTAACATATGATGTTGCACAAGGAAATTCTGTGCAGTGAAATGAGAGATAGGAATAGTCCAGTTAGGCTGGTGAAAAAGAACGTTTCCCTTATCACATTGATGACTTAGTCATAACTACAAATCACCAAGTGCTCTTGGAGCTGATCCTGAGCCTGGTTAATAGGAGCTGCATGAAAGCATCCCTTGGAGCAGATGGAAGGAGCTATGTTGCATCTAAAGTTTATTCAAAAGACTTTAACAAACAATTACGTCTTTTGATTTGGGACCAAGGTCTAGGGAGCTGATACTACAACATCAGGACAAAAAATCCCCAAAGCAATCCCAACCTTTAACTCAAATAAAACCTTTTTAAACTAAAATTAGAAGTAAGCTAACTACCTTCCAGGATGGTGGAGAGAACTGATGCAAGCAACGGGCACACGAAGCCTTTGGTCTGTCAAAAGTATCGTGTAAACTCGAGTGGCATCTTCAGGCACCTTAATACAGTCAGGGAGGGGAGAATGCTGTGTCAGACCTGGCTGTTGTCAAGTCATTTTACTAGATTTGTCCCCAAAGTAGAATACAGAGTGTTTTGAGGTGATAATCTTACTTGCTTAAAATGGGAATATGGACCTGAGCTGGATGTAGAGAGTGATTTGAGAGGGGGACGTTTGACACAGATAGTTAATTATTGGCAGGAAGCATTTGTTTTATTGACATCTACAGTGAGATGGCTCTGAATAGTTTTAAGTAGTTGACTTAATGTCATTTTGCTTCTAGGTATGGAACAGTGAATTACAGTTTCTGTCACAGCATTTGTTTAATGAATATCAGTTGTTGACATAGTATGAAGAAGCTCTAGGGCTTTTCAGCCATTTCACTGAACCATTCTCAGTGAGTGGATCTGGGCTCTCTGAGCAGCCGTCGCTCCAGCACTGGCTGTGGAAAATCTAGTTTGCACAAAGTTGTAACAAAAGATCTGCACAAAGTCTTTACACAAACCCATCTGAACCTGCTTTTGGGGTAAATCCAACGCTTGTGAAATGGAAGGTGAGATTAAACCACCATTCTTCTGCTCAGTGGTCAGTTTGTTACAAACATCCACAACCTTTCTAGGGGTTTATAAATCACAGGTACACTTTCAAAAATACCCATCTGTTAAATGAAATTCAAATAAAAGTTGGTTAAAAAACACAGCTAGGGTCCTTAGTACCCACAAACACGGATAAAGCAAAGTTCACCGTGAAACACGACTATTGTGTCTGACTGTGTTTGGTGACTGCTGCTTTTATTACTTGCAGTACTACATCCAGGGCCTGCCCTTCAAAGTTTCCCTGAGGAAAGGCTGGGAAAGCTGATTTCTGCTTGTTTCCAGTTGTCCTTTAGAGTTTGTCCATGAGGATGAGAAAAAGTTACGTTCGCTACTACATTAGCACTTTGCTCACGGATGGCATTACTGACTCTAACAAAGCTGTGTGACTGAACCATCTGAATATATTGCTTTTAAGAGCCTAATCACATTTCCATATATTTTATGCTTTCTCAGGCTTTGCAGGTGTAAATAACTCGTTCTGTGTTACACTGGTGTGTGTGTGTCTGTACATACAGTTTCATCTTAATGCTAAACCTCACATTTTGAACCTGTTTCCTGGTGCCATATCCCTGCTCTCTCCATCAGTTCTGGCTTGAACTCTCTGGTTGGAGCCTGGAGCTGGGCTCAGCCCTGTCCCCCCCGTGTCCCCCACCTCTGCCTTCCCAGCCAGCTCTTCCCAACCGAACCGTGGTGTTTAGCTCCGCTCCTGCAGCGTTCTCTCCTGCCTTGTGTGTTTCAGTGCCATTCCTCATGTTTTCTCCTTTAACATTCATATTCATATTTTTTTTTCAGTGTTGGCAGGTGTGTATTTCACATTAACATGAGGGGTTTTTTTGGATGTTAGACTGCTATTTGCTTATGGTAATTTCCAGTCATCGTAAGGTGACGGTTGAGAGGGATGAACAGAGAGGAAAAAATTGTCAAGCATTTACAGTAAATACTCTCTGCTTTTGGGAACGCTGTCAGAAGTTTAATTGTTAGGTTCAAGTAAGTTTGTCATGTGCCAGACAGAATCAGTCTGCTGTAATGAACAGGGTACGCACTTCACCAGCAAAAAGGGAGAGTGAGAAACCAAGGGATGCTCAGGATTTCCTGTCACCTTGCACTGCAGAAGGAACGGGGCAGGCTTTTTAACCTACCCTGTAATTAGGTTTTTGTGTGGACGCATATATTACTGCGCCTGCTTTGCCAAAGCTCTTCAGTGTGATGGATGAGATTTAAAGGTTGATCTGACTAAATTGCAATGAGAATACTAACGACAAAGATATTTCTGTGGTGAACTATTCCTACCAGGCATCATAGCCGTGACAGAAATGGTGCAAGATAATGGACAATAAAAGTCACTTGAAAATAATACTCTCCCAGGATTGGACTGCCTTCCCACAGCACGTACCCTCAACCACGGCGATAATGTAACCGTAAGCCAAGATCATCATTTAAATATATAGGTAATCTCATATAGTATCCTGACAGATTTATTTTATGAGCAAGCAAGGGGAGGAGTGCTTTGGGCAGCAGAGAGGAAGAAGGTGTTACTGCTGTGGTTGTGTTTATTTTGTAAAATAGTTCGTGTTGCTCATCTCTGTGGGGAGCCTGTGCTGGAGGCTGCTGATGGCCCGGGGTGGGGGGGCAGGAGAGCCTGGGTCTCATTCACTGTTAATCCCCATTCTTTGTATATCTTAAAAGATGGACATTTGTGCAGTAGTTTAAGTAATGCACTTGTCTGTGTTTAAACAACTCGTGGCTTTTCTGGAACTATCTAAGACTTACCTTTTTGTTTTGTTTTACACAAGGTACCCAAACAGAGCCTCCCTCCCCGCCCCAGGTCCCCGTGTAGTGAGAGGATGTGAGAGGGATACAGGAACTGAGTGGAAAAGTGTGTGTATATATATATATATACCATGTGATATTTGAGGGCACTGGAGCAGGACAGAGGTACAAAAAGCCCCATAACCTTTCCATGAAGGGCCCAGCTGCCCCTGCTTCACAGCCAGGAACACCGGGATTCCTCCGGGCAGCGTCGAGTGACGTGTACAGCAGGAAGTGGCGCAAGAGCGGAAACCTCCCCAAATTGTTCGGCAGAAAACTGGGGGAAGTGGGAATTGCTGTGGCTCATTCTGCCTTTGCAAAACTGTTCACTGACATCTCCAGTAAGTGTCACAGGAAGAGCTGCTCCTGCAGTGCCACCCTGTGCCACGTCCCTGGCGCTGAGAAGGGGTTTGGCAGCCGGGGGGGTGTCTGCAGGAAGGTGAAGAGTGTTGGTGCAGAAAACGTCTCTAACACTGAGTGCTCAGACTGCTGTTTGCTGTCTGCTTCAGAGATGGAGGGTCCCATCACGCTGATTATACATCTGGGAGCAAACAATTTGGCCTGTAGTTGAGTTTGAGGCTCTGGAGCCACATGGCGCTGCTGGTTAGACTGGTCACAGCTGTTCCACCAGGCTGCTGCGGAGAGGAGCTGCACCCGGGGCAGCGGGTCTGTGCGACTGAGCACCAGGATGCTGATGAGGTTCTGCTCCTTAATGAGAGTCTTGCAACTAATGATCTTGGCCTTTGCTACCAGCTGCCCTGGGCCATTCAGCTCTGAGGATCCCACCTGTCAGGTACCTGTGAGGTACCATGGGCTTCGATGGGATTTGGGTTGTGTTTTACTTCCTACTGATTCTGGCCTCAGCAGGACGGGATGGGGTGTAGGGGCAGTGAAGTACCCCAAGAGGAGTTACAACCTGGGACATGATAGGGGGAGGGGGCTGCACGAGAACATTTTTATTTTCTCTTGCTTTGTAAAAACTCCAGGTTACCTGTGAATCCTCCAGTGCGTGCAGCAATAACTGTGCTGCAGGAGGGTGACAGTAAGTGGCAGGATGCTTGGAGACTGTGATGCCAGTCACTTATGGTACTGCAGGGAATGGGGCCGTATCTTTTTTGGGTGTTTTAGCCTAGTTAGACATACATCTTGTGTTTCTCCTTTTTTCATTATTCCCCGGTGGAGTGCAGGGCACATGGCGACAGACAAACCTACATCGAGTTACAGTTTGAGAGAATAATCTGTTCCTCCCACAGGGGCATCCCACCTACTGCTGCATCAATAGAGCTTCAGTGAAATCTCCCTCCTTGTGCTTCATTTCCCACTGGGCACAAACATGGTTATCTGCTCTGCTTACCCCTTCTTCTCCCCGGGACTGGAACCCAACTCCTATCATTTGGTTTCTTTTTTAGTGGATAGTTCCCAAAGCAGATAGTTACTTTTCTGGAGGTGGACGTAAATGCATCAGTTTTCATTAAAATAGGGTGGAAATCTGTCTTCAAAAGCTGAAAAATGTTGTAAGAGATGTTATGAACTGTGTGCACTCCTTCCTGAGGTGTATATGGATTTTTGAGGTATATATGTTATTGGGGGCTTCTGTGCATGAAATAACTTGAGTATTTGTAGTAATTCCAGAAAGATATTATGTTGTTCTTGAAATGCTTTTCACAGATGATGACTCTATTGGTTTATCTGCTCTCTGGAAACACACTTGATGCTTCATGCAATTTAAAAGTGTTTTAATTTACTGTCATGGTCAAGACCCAATCTGAAAATGGCTGACATTGCAAAGCTTTGTAGGAAATTTGGAAGCAGGAATAAAAAGGCTTGTCACTTGAGAAATAAAAGTGTGGAGCTGGAACAATGTGAAGCAGGAACGTGGCAGTGTTAAGAGAGCTTATTTCAAGACCTCTTGCCTTATTTTCTCCTATTGTCTTTGGCTGTTTAAACAGATAAAAAAATACCCTCATTTGTTTGCGACTGTCCCCCTGTTAAGACTTTCTAAAAGAAAGAATCTCAAAAAACCCGTAGAATTGTGTAGAGTTACAGTTCTGTGCAGTCTGTGTACCTTTTCTGACGTAATGAAGTGCCTTTGTGGTGTTGGCTGCTATTTGGGGACGCTCCGTGGAGCCCCTTCCCGGGGATCCCCCTTCCTCGCCAACCTCCAACCAGCGCTTGCCGGAGCCCAGAATAGCCGAGGGGACAGCCTGGAGCGGGACACGCTGTCCCGAAGGTGTCAGCGGCTTGGAGCCCGTGTCATGTGAGTTCTGCCCTATCTCTTTTCAAAGCTGATATTTTGCCACTTACTCCTTCCTTTGCTTCCAGCCGTAGTGCCTTAAGCAAACAGGGACCAAACCTAAGTTCTCCACCTGATCCGTTGCCGTCCCGGCTCGTGGCAGCGAGGCCGTTCCGAGCTGTTTGTTGCCTTCCTCTTGTCTAACCCCTCACGGTGAGTAGCTGTGCCCCGAGTTCCCTTAGGGCAGCTGGACGGAATGGGGCTGTTGGGAGTCTCCCAGACCTGTGTACGATCAGGTGTCTCAGGTCCTCGCCTTCAGAAATAACTCTCTTCTCTTTTTGAGCTTTAGTCCTTCCCAAAGGCAGATGCAGTAGAAGTGGTGTTGGATCCGTGTTAGACTGCAGATATTTCACATGACACTGCCTAGACATGCCTTGTGTCTTGAGGCTGTACATGTGAGATTTCTGAATTCCTTTGGAGATAAGTGGTGAGCAGCGAGGCCGGCAGAAGCCTCCAGTTCCCAGCAGTTTTCTCTGTGCTTCTGGACGGAGCCGTCCTTCAAATCAAGAATAATAAAATAGTTACGATAGTTTTGGCAGTGTAAAGTAAACCAGAAATTTCACATGACAGTTTAATGTTGATATTAAGAGAAATATTTTTATTTTTCAAGTATTCACCTGGTGACCAGTGAACTTAGAGGTACCTGGTGCTGAAGGAATCTTAAATTCAAACTTCTCCACGCTAACAGTGATGGTCCTTCTCCTGCTGGAGTTTCATCGTACCAACCTTGAAAATCCTTTTATTGAGAGCAGCCCATGTGTTAGCCTGTTTACATGCAGCAGGTTCATCAGCTCTCACTGCTCTTCTCTAGCAAGTGTTGTTGGAGTGAGTGCTTAAGAAAAAAGAGCCTTTTCTCTGTGTTTTCCCCAGAACTGAGTGTGCACATTACAGTAGCTGCTGTTGGGAAAGATCTGCAGGAGCTAAAGGTGTGTTCCACTGACAACTGTTAAAGGAACCAAGCACAACTTGCCACAGAAGTCCCCCTGCATCGTATTTTCTCCTCTACTCCCCCAAATATTTAAAAAGCCTTTGTATTTTAAATTAAGACTTAGTCATTGCCCAAGTGCCAGGCATGCACTATTAATACACTAATGGGGTCAGGTTGTGCTCTTTCACTGAGTGAATACTTGCCAAAACTCTTAAAACAAGTTTCTGCAAATGCTTGTGTTGGCCACTAAATCTTCCCTTGTCACCGGAACACGTCTGGTTGCTGCTAAGGACCACAAAAATGTGACTCTACATGACATATTAGCTGGAGCGTGTGTGGGTAATGAATAACTAACTATAGATAACGTTATTAAATAAGCCCCCAAACCTGTGTACAGTCCTTTGTCGGGAAAGGAGGTGTGTGTATGTATTGTGTGTTCTGTGTGTGCTGTGCATGTGTGCTGAGGGTGTTTGCAGGTCTTTGCTGGGGGACAGAGCCTCACCCCAGAACTGGTGTGGAACAAGGAGCACCGGGATCCACTCTGAAAGTGTCCCCTGAAGAGCCAATAGAATTGCCAGGGTTTGTCCCCCGAGTCAGGCTCAGACATGGTGACACCGGAAGGCCTTTGTTTCCTAGAAGGACTAGAGAATACATATATGCCCGTCCCTCATGTGTGTGTGTAAACAGAAGGTGTATCTGGAGGGCTTCCAGCCAAAAGCCCCTGTCACTGTTTACTGCAGTGTTCCCGAGCCCCGTGCAGAGCTCTGTCGGAGGAGGGAGTTAATCTGGGATCACGGTGTTGTTCCGGCACTGGGAATGTCTCAGCTGCCTGACGGGCAGCTCTTCACAGCCTGATGGGACAGTGTTTGCAGGTGAGCAGGTTGTCACTTCAGATGACTGCCCGGTGCTGTCCCGGACATGGCAGGGGCTGGGTGAGCAGCTGCACGGGGTGGCCCAGTGTCACCGCTGGGTCCTGGGCAGGGTGAGTGGTATGTCCTGGTGCCCAGGCATGGTGCTTGCACACACACACACACACACACACACAGACACAGGGAGGAACACAGTACTTCTGCATGGTGGGGATGAGCAGTGGAGAGCAGTTGTGCCCAGACTGCTGCCCCTTGGACTTGGGAGGGGTTTTCAAATGTCCAGCAACTTAGTTAAATAATGACAGGTCTGGTACATCCACTTTGGGAAGTAAGTTCCTTTTCCTCATTCGGACACTGTGAGAGTTTAACTTCTTTGTTTTCTCTCTTTTTTTCTTTTTTTTTTTTCTTGGCTTTTTTTTGTTTTCAGTTTAGTTCTAAAAAATGGGAACTTGCCTCCCACACTTGTGATTCCTTCTGACTGGTTTGTGTTAAGCTGGATCGTTACCTCTTTTTGGAGCCTTCTCATCCAAGTACTTGTCTCTTCTTCCTTCCGGGGACCCACAAGCTTTTGCTTGGTTTTACAATATCGCTTAAAATGAAACAAATCTTGTCACTCTGTGAAGTAACTTGGTTGAAGGTAGACCCAAGATGTGACGTGTCACAGTTCAACGTTACAGGTCTGGATTTCACAGCCCTTCCACAGTTGTGCTACCAGCAGAAATGAAGGTTAAATTTTGTTTTGTGTTGTGACTCAGAACTTCACAAATAAATTCTTTGCACTATAAAAAGGGAGGGGAGACTGAATGGGTCTGTATAGGGTGAAGGGTAATTTTAGAACAAAAATGAAGGATCAAACAGTGATGAGGAATTAATTTTTGCGTCCTTGCAGTAAACTGTATCTGATAACTTTTGCTAGATTCTCTTCAGCACCGCATCCTGTTAATTTCTGTAATTTTGTAGGAAATTCTGCTGGACAACTGTGCTTAGTAATTGCTGCAGGTAAAATTGGAACAAATTAATTTGTGGAATTGTCCCCTTTTAGTTTGTTCCTAGAATCATACTTTGATCTCCTGGAACTTGACATGGTTTCTAGCTACTGCTTCCTGTGGGTTACCAACCTGCATGAACACTTGTCTTTTGGGGTGGGGAAGAGGGATTGTGGCTAAAGCTACGCTTCTAGGTTGTCTCTGGCCAAAGAAAGCTGCAACTGTCTGGTGGGGCTTTTTGTCATTTTTGCTTAACAGCTGGAAAGGTGCTTTCTTGGAAACCTTTCTTGGCTTGTCCATTCGGTGTCTGATACCGTAGGGCCTCATCCCGGATCGGTAGCTCCAGGGGAGGTCACAGTGGCTGCTCTTACAGTTGACAAAAGCAGCATCTTTTGTAGATAACATACTGCTGGCCAAATAACCTAATTTTCTGCTCTTTTTCTTGTTATGAAGTGATACCAGTAATATGTGTGACATTGGTATTTTTGCCTTGTAATTGTGGGAGAGCAAGGGCAGCTTTGACCTGTTGCTGCCTCCGTTCAGCTTGTCCTGGTCTCTGTCACCAGCTGAGGGGAGCTCCTGGGGCTGGTGGGAGAAAAGGGGTTGGTTTTTTTGGGAATATGTGAGTCAATCTGAGGGGAAAAAAAGGCTGTCTCATGTCCAGCCACATGTAGGGACATCCCTGGAAAGAAATTCTTGCTGTCAGGACAGTGAGGGATGGACTGTGACAGTGACAGACTTCTCTCCCCTCTTTCTTTAACCCCCGCAGCACCGAGAGGCAGAGTTTGGTATGATACCATGGAAGGGCAGCACAACCACCCACATCATCTAGGGGACCAGAACAACCCTCTCTGCAAGCTGCCGGGGCAGGAATACCAGCATGATCCTCAGGTAAGTCCATGTGTCTCTCTAATCTTTCTCCTCCTCCTCTGTTTTCTTCCTTTTTATAAAGGTCTATAAATCTCTTGGCATTTAGCCTTCTCTTCCAGCCCCCACCCCCTCTTTTGTTTATGGTGCAGTTATATGGCATAGTGTGCTTTTAGGGTATGTCCAGTTTGGGATTCTGCTAGCCAGCCAGAGTTTCCTGACTCCCATTTTTTGGATGATAATAAGAGAAAAAGGAAATAGTTTGATTTTTGCTTAAAGCAAGTATTTTTAAATTATCTTATAAAAACACGTACTGTGTTGGCCTTCTCTTCTCTTTGATTCTTTGAAGAAAAGGCCAAAGAAGAGCAGTTGATTGTGTAAGTGAATAAATGTATTTTATCTCCTTTATAGTTTAATAATAAACGCTGAAGAGGTAATTATCAAATACAAGAAAAAGTTCTTCCTACTTGAAACTGCAGGCTCTCTGACTTCATTTCCTGAGTCTCTGGAATCTCTCCCGCGATGTATTTTGTCTGTGCTATTCAGTTTTGTTACAGCAGCTCCTGTCTCTCTCTTCCCTGCCTTTCTGCAGCAGAAGTGGGCTAAAACTGGGGTAAGGCCTGTGTCCAAAGCACTGTAATCACCACACTTGTATTCTGTGAATTCTGGCTAATTGCCTTTTTCAGACTCTCTGCCTGGTGTTTCAGAGCAGTTCAGTTTTACCTAGACATGCTCTAAGGAGTAAACAAAAAGCATCATGGAAAAGCTGCCACAAGAAGTATTGCAGCTTGGGGAAGGGGCTGTGAGTGTCATTTGTCACTCAGACGTGCCTTGCCGTGCTGTATGGTGGTGACCCAGCTCCTTGAAGAAGAGGAGGGTGTTGGTGGAGGCTGGACCAAACCCAGCACAGGATTTGGGGAAGCAGGGAGTTACCTCTGCACAGGGTACAAGGATGACTGTGCCTTGCACAGCCCTGCTGGGAAAGGAACGTTGTATGGAGCAAAGCCCCCCTCTCCTAATGCGGCAATTTGTCATATTAAGTCATTTAATAATAATTGAATCCCCTTGATTAATCTCCTAGAATTAGCCAGTTGCATTTTGAGCAATTAGGGTTAATTACTGCCTCATTTGGCAGGATAGAGCCCCTGTAATTATTTCATGAACAAGATTAGGAAGTGTTCCTGTGCAGCAGATACATTCATGGCATCTTGGAGCACATGTTAGAATTTGTAATGACATAGTTAAGTGTAATTAGTAGCTAATAATCTGTGTTCTGCTGTTAGTCTGATGCTGAGTGGGCTCATTTTGTGGTATGGTCATTGTTCAGTGAGACCTCCCCTTAATATCCAAGTCGTGTTAATGGAGGTCTCCAAGTGCATTAACTGTTCTGAGAATGATCCACTCTGGAATTAGGATTGCAGAAAGACTTTCTTTAGTTTTGCTGTTAAAATAAAATCTTTAAAAAGCTGAATAACAAAAATACGCAGTACCAGAGAATTGAAAAAAAAAACCCAAAACCAAAACCCCAACAAAACAAACCACATCTTCTCAGCAAACTTGGTTTAGGAATTAACAAAAACGGTGCTATTTAGAGGGCAGGCTGCCTTACCCTGATGGCATGATCTGATTGCTTACTACATAGTTTGCAGGACCACAATTATTTATCATTTGGATATCAATTTTCTGGTACAAATTACCTGGAAGAATCCAAAGTTACATTATTTTTTCTTCTGAAGATACAAGTAATGCAGACGAGCTATATAATAGCTTGTGGAAGAGAGAGGTGTGGGGAGGAAAAATTGACCAAACTTGTCTTACAAGAAATGTAAGGGGTAAAAGCTTAAGCAGTAGAAAAGAGAACGTGAGCTTTTAAAGGCTTGGATGAGGAGGGGGTTTGCGTGGAATGGTCCTTTCTTCCTTCCAGCCCTTTCATTCAGAACTGCTGTGTCACTCCCAAAGAGACAGAGCAACAACGTGCTCCTCTAGTAGAAACATTTCCTATAATTACGCTGCTTCCTAAAGCCCACCCTCCCTCTTTTTTTATTTCATTCTGACAGAGGTGTTATTTCTCTTCTATAACCAGTTAGTGTACAACGATGAGGTGGTGCATCAGACTTTTCTTCAGACTACTGTACTTCAGTAATCACGTGATATTTTTGAGTAATGCTTCATATTTAGAAGTTTTCTAGACTAAGTGAATATTTAAATAGAAAAAGACCCAATAAACCCACAGATTGGGGCTCCCTTACCTGCCCAGCATTACCCTGAAGAAATTCATCGTCAAGAGTCAGAACATTTTCTAGCGATGTTCCTGAGTGAAATGTCAGTTTTTCACGTCCCTAGATTACTTGGTGTTTATAGCAATAAGCAGTAAAAGTTATTTAGGAGTAGATCAGTGATATAAAAATACGGAGCTATAATTTTTTACTTAGTTTTCATACTAAATAAATACAATTACTCACTTTTAAACAACCCTTTTATATACTCACACAGCTGTTGGTAGTGTCATTTTGGCTCATGAACTGGAGGTAGATTTGAACTGGTCGCCCAGCAGTGAAGGCTCTTCAATTTGTGGTTTTCTGGAACACTTAGGTTATTTCTTTGTTAATATTTATTTCTTTCTGAGTATCACCTTGGCCTGCAATTTTTAAGCTGATACTTCTCTCTTCCCTTGTCTCAAGGTAATACAAATACCTGCTGATAGGGATGCTAAAACTTTGAAATTCAAGCTGAGTCC
This sequence comes from Nycticryphes semicollaris, assembly GCA_013400055.1. Classification (NCBI taxonomy): domain Eukaryota; kingdom Metazoa; phylum Chordata; class Aves; order Charadriiformes; family Rostratulidae; genus Nycticryphes; species Nycticryphes semicollaris. Next base: position 92,826 of record VXBJ01007377.1, read on the forward strand.
TTCAGCAAACTTTAAATTCTACATAAGAGGTCAGGTTAAGGGTATTTTATGATGGCTCTGTAGTCTGAGCTTGAAGCTGCAAATTGAAAAACCTGATGTATTCTTCAATAATTACTTGACTACCTGTTTGAAGGATAATCCATATTTTAAAAGTTTTCTCATCTCTTGTGAGCTTGGAAGTTCTTTTTTTAATCAATCTGTTCTAATGTGTTCTTGTAAACTCACACTGGAATTTCAGCCTCAAAGCATGCAAAATTCTTTTCAGGTAGATAGGCTTTATTGAACGGAGATGGGGGTATAATTTGGGACATGATAAAGAGGTTTGAAACACTGATGTTGATAGTAAATCATTGCTTATAACGTGGACGTGTTCAACTGGAGGGGCTGCAGCCTCCCCACCTACTGTCACAGATGTCTTCTAAAGGTGAAATTAGTTTATGGTAAATGTCACTCAGATGAAGTGTGCACTTTAGAAGCAAGGAAACCATTCCTTTAAAATTAATGATGCATGGCAAATACCAGGAAAAAAACCCCTTACATCCAGCATAAAGATAATTAAAATTCAGGTCAGAAATGTATGACTTAGTCGGGCTAAATTTTTTAATGAGATTTCAGAAAATTAATTGGGTGAGTATGTTTTTACTGTTCTAAAGAACATTTCATTTCATGGCTGTACAGGAAAGATGCTTTTATTGGCATCTAAAGGTTGTAGGTCTGCCTTTCTAACTGTTAGTTAGCCAATCTTTAACAATTTTTAAGTTGATTACAAATAATCTAAACCTTGTAGGCATTTGTGCAGACTGACGACTAGTGCTGGTTTTACACATGCCAATCAGACAGCCGTAAAACAACTGACTTTATTGTTAATTAACGTTAGCACTCTGGGTTTATATATTGCGCGATTAGCAGTGAATGCTCCCTTTTTTTTCAGCTCATTCAGGCTTATTTTTTCCTGTGCCTTTGGGAGAAGCACTCATACAGGCTCTGCAGCCTCCTAGCATTTTACTGATGCTTTTGTCTCCAGTCTCTCAGTCTCTCCGTGGCCTGAAACACCAGGTTATCGGCTGCAGGGAAAGCTGCTTGAACACTTTTGGCTCAAGACTGTTCCGGTTTTCCCCAGATCTTAAATAACTACAAAGAAGTAAATTTATTGGCCAGACACTAATTCTTCTGGAGACTGAAAGTCTTCCTGCAGAACAGTTCTTTTTTATTCTTCCTTATCCCAAAATAGAAATTCTGAGCTGTACAACTACATCCCCTTAATCTTTAAGTTTCTCATCCTTGCAGCGTATCTAGCCAGGTGTGTACAAGATGATATAACTGAAGTGTCTATTTCAGTGGCTTTTTTATTTTAGTATTGTAAAACCTCACTGATTCTCTTTGGCAGAAGATTTCATAATGCCTCGAAATGTGAGGCTGGAAGTCCTGGCAAACTTCTCCCTGCAGTGTTGTGTCGAGGGCTGTCGTTGCAGACTTTGGCCAGTTTCGAAATTTTTTCTCTCTAATCAGTGATTGCGTGGAAACGAGAACACGTGCTCCAGAGATACTGTCCAGAATAGCTTGCTCTTGGAATAATCTCTGCATTTCTTCTTAAAAATGAATGGCCTCTTTATTTGAATGAGGAATTAATTGACTTTTATTCTTTGGCTTTTTTTTTTTTTAATTAATGGAGTAGTAGAAGAATGAGACATCATTGTGTGGATAAAGAGAACAGCCTTTGTCTCAAAACTAGTTCTTCCCAGACTGTCCCCTTCCTACAGCTGCCCCAGAACAGCAATGTGCAAACAGCTCATTTCATGGTGTCTTTTAGGTCCAGTGGTTGGAAGAGGGTTTGGTTGGTTGGGTTTTTCTCCCTTTTTTTAATATTTTTTTTTTCCTTTTAATTTAAGGCCACGTTGGACAGAGTTTTGGGCAGCCTGGTGGGAGGTGGGCCTGCCCAGGGCAGGGGGTGGGAACTCTATGATCTTTAAGGACCCTTCCAACCCAAACCATTCTATAATTCTAAGCTCCACTGTTGACCTTGAAACCTGTTCTGCAGAGGCAGTGTCTTGGTTTTGCTGTGTTTATGCAGACCTGAACCCTGCACTGAGCCTGAATCTGTCCTGAAAATGAGAACATCTATTTTTGGTGAACAGGTTTGAAGATGATGGTGGTATCTCGTTTTACACACAATTTATATCTGTATAAGAAGACACTGAAATTTGCAGAAATAACGATCATGGCTAATTTGAATGAATAGGTCTTGGTTCTTTGACAGCTTTATGAAAGATTGTAGCAGTTAAACGTGAAAGGACTTTGAAAAAACAGAGCTCTGCTTGTGAAAAGTCATGAAAGAAGTGAAATGTCTGCAGAGGATGGTATTCTGAGGAGGCAGATATTTCTTAGCTATTCGAAATGTGTCTTGTGACCGTATTTAGTAGAGTTACCTGCTTACCTTTAATCACATAAGTGATGATTAATTTTAAGCAGACATGGGGCAACGGGCTGCCGTAGTCAATGGGGGGCTCTCTGTATGGGCTGGTCTAACCCGAGGACGCTCTCTGGTTTGTCCTGTAATCAAACATCTCCCAGCCTCTCTGAAAGGTCCATTACTTTAATTAGGTCTGATAGGTTGTGATAGCAAATGCAAATCTAGGTCACTGCATATGTAAATGTGCAGCTGTAGTCCTGGAGGATGCCAGAACCTATCAGCTGAGGTGTCCAGCCCTCACCCAGCTCTTACTCCCGTGCGGTGAGCAGGAGCTGTGCTCACCCTGTGAGAGTGGGGGACACACACACCCACACATCACTCACCTAACATGTATTTATGTTTTCAAGTTAAGAAGTTCCTAGATATTTCTGGGCACATGCTTAAGATATTAATTTACACTTAAACACTCTTGGTTTAAGCACACAATAATTTATGAAGGGCACATGGATACTGTCCTTGATTGCAGCGTGGATTTCTTCCTTAAAAAGAAAGTTTTGTGGTAGTTGCTTCACAAAATCTCATTAGAGCTGCTACGTGTGAACGTTCACTCCAAGTTAGAAAAGCTTTTGCTCAAACTTTCTTAGTGGTGAAGAAGAGTGTGGCTCAGGAGGCACATACACAGTGAAGGGAATGCTTTGATTCCACTTTGTTTTGGCTGGGGACAGCATGTGACTGGACAGCTCAGTTGATTTCCTTAGTAACTGATGTGTAAAAAAAGTCCAGAAATGGGGATGTTCCTGATTAGTTACCTGCCACATCAGACAGTGGTGTTCAGACTCTCTTCTGGTGATTTTGTCACACGAAAGCCACACGTGAGCTGATGTTCCGTTAGCATGAGGTGGGTATTCCCGTGTTACCGTGTGGATATGGATGAGTGTTACTGTCCCTCCAAGCCCTGCAGAGAGAGATTGCAACCAATTCAAACTGAGAAAGCTGCAGGGACAGATGACTTTGAGTGTTTGTTTGTCTGGTTTCATCCCCTGCTGTCTGACTTTGTTGATAATTTAGTAATTTACGTTCATAAATAATAAAGCAGCGTTATCTTAACGTTCTGATGACTCACAGGCAACACATTTGTGAGTGAAAGGATACTCCCATTTTATTGTATAATACACACTGAAACATAGAGAAACAAATCCTGAATCTTCATTTCAATTTTTATTTTGCTGTGTTGCTTCTCTCATGATTCTGTGTCTAAGTGGAGGCACAGCACAAGCCCCAGAGTGACCCTCCTGTGGGTCACAGGCTTTGGCTGTGGGTGACGGGGCTTCTTCCAGAGGGTGGGGAGACTCAAGTCATCCTGACAGGGAAACGCTCCCTGAACTGCTTAAAGGAAATACTCGATGAAATTAGCTTCCTATCTCTGTGTGACTCGCCTTCACCAGTAGCTGCAAGTTCTGAGGCAGCCTTCTTACTGGTGTAGGTCATGAATTAAAATTTTTATTACGTGTTGTCTTTAGCCCAGAGAAATGAAACCCATTTCTCACCGTATAAGGATATTTAAATGCTAGTGGGGATAGATGGAAAAACTTACCTGTGGCCTTGGCATTTCAAAAATAATTACATAAAGCATCATTTCATCTGGAAAGGAGCAGGCTTGCTCTTTTAGGGAACTTCAGCTGAGAAAGCTGATGATGATGATGGCCTGGAGTTAAATTTCCAGTTACGTGCCTACTTGAATTAGCAGGCACTGGCTGGCCATTAAGGTATTGCATTTTGGTCTTCTCTGGAGTTCATAACCACCTACACTTCTCAGTTTAGCAACAGCCCTCTCTTCCCATTGCTGCGGAGCGTTACCCTCGGGAGGGTCTCCAGGGCTGGCCCGGGGCAGTGTGAGGAAGCGTGGGACAAGCTCCATCTCACAGCCTTTCGCTGCCAGAGAGATGAGGGGGAATGACAGCGATATCCCCGACAGTCTCTGCACTGTCTGGTCTGTGGTTTACATCTGCACCTCTCTATCATCAGCATTTATAAAATGTTATCGTTTTTCTTGAGTAGAGTAGCTTTCCATGGGGGGATTTCTCCTGCATTTGTTGTGATGATAAGATGCTGTAAGGTGACAGTTTTCAAAATAGCTTGTCTTGGTTGATTGATGCAGTTTGTGGGTCACAAATTACTATTTAGGGCACTTTATTGTGGTGTTTTCTTAAAAACATTGAATTTTACAGCTTTGTTTACAAAACTGTGATTGTAGTTCAGAGTTGTGCAGGCAGCTGCAAATCTGGAAGTGTTTTCCCAAAGTCTGATTGATACTTTTTATTGCCTGTTGAATAGTAGTTGTTTTTATTTCTGTTTCAAAGAAGTCCAAACTTGTTTACTCATCAACATAAATACAAGCTGTAGGAGTTCCTCACACAGTCTTGTGTGCAGGGCCAGCAAAAGATACTGGGCTGGGAGCTCTACCTGCATTTTAAATGGAACTTCCAGCCCCAGCGCTCTGTTGGGGAAGGGCAGAGGTAGCAATAGTTGGGGTAGAACCCCCAGCCTGGCCTGCTCCCCCTGGAACCTTGTGCTGGGATCGGCCACTAAAAATGTGGCTGGAAGCGATGGCTGCGTCCCTGGGAAGACCCCTTGTCCCCAGCAATGGGTAAATACTTGTGGAATTGGGTTTTGGTGGTTTTTAATGGGAAGTCGGGAATGGCTGAGGATGGTGAAGCTTAAAGACATTCTACTTGTCTGTGCATGGCAACTTTAAGTAATTAATTTTCATAATTCCTTTTTTAAACATTGGTTAGCAGTCATGCTAATTACAGAAGAGACCAGAATGGCTCTCGGGAGCAGTTCCGAGTCTGTGAAGTCCATAATCCTCTTTACTCTGCATCGACCTGCCAGGCTGGGGATTTACCTGGGACCACTCAGAACCCCCACCAGCATCTCCCAAGTGACAGGAGCAGGCAGGGCTGATGAGAGGGTGTGGAATGGAGGAGACAGGACTTGGGGAGTAATTAGTTATGTACACGGAAGGCAAGGCTTTATTTCCTTTTTTAAAAAGCCATTTAACTTAATTCAGCCTATGTTGCTACTACATTTGCTGGGAGTTAATGCATTTATGGTCAGAATTATCTATAGACTGGTCAGCCTAGATTCAATTCTTGACCATCAGAAAGGAGAGCAAGAGGTTGTGCACATTTGATGACCTCAGCTGTGTTGGGTATGGCTTTGGTAGCTATTGCTAGTTTTGTGCTTTGGTTTGGGTACTGTTTTNCAGAAGCCACACCACTCCCTTGGCCATTGTGCCCCAAATCAACACCAAATTCCTTTGTCTGTCTTGCTGGGCAATCCTTACTGCGAGGGGTTTATCCTCTAAATAGGGTTAGTCATAGAAACTGCTAGTTTGCAGTCCTGGAAGGACAGGTTGGGAATGCAAGTTCACGGGTTTACATCACTTTTTTTCATTCCTTGATTTAATTTCTTTTGACTTGAACAGAGGCACTTAACGTCGTACCCGTATCGCTGCACTCTGGCAGATTTTCAAATAGAGAAAAAGATCGGACGAGGACAATTCAGCGAAGTTTACAAAGCAACGTGTCTCCTGGACAGGAAACCTGTGGCATTAAAGAAAGTTCAGGTGAGCGCTGAGGTTGAAAGCAGTACTGCAGCCTCATGTTTGGTTTTAATTCACTTACCCCTTTTTAGAAGGGCTCCAGATTATTGAATGTGTGTGAATGAGCAAGGCCCCTGTGGCCATAGTCACAGCTCGGGGGCTGCGTCTCGACACGGTGAATTGGGGGGATGCGGGAGCGGGAAACGCCTGTGTTTGCTGAGGGAGTTTTAGAAGAATTTCTGCAGCTTCCACTCAAGCAGGATAGGTCTGAGACTGGGCTTTGGAACAGCAGTTTGTTTGAAGAAATTTGCCTTTAATCCTTCAACAGATCCTTCCAACTCTTGTTTTTAGTGATTTCCTCTGATTATTACAGAAGGAATATTAATGCTCAATATTATTGTTAATTATTACAAAGAAATCAGTGGAAGCTTTATCTCTATTTAAAAGAAAAAAGTAAACATTTTATCTTTTATTTACCATTTGAAATTAATAGTAACTAACTATGTTTTGAAAATCGAGACAACAAATTCACAAACTAGTGTCTTTATTTTTCATCCTGCTTAGAATATTGCCTACAGGTTCTAAAATTAATTTTACCCTATCACCAGCCCTTTAGTGGTTTCAAAATAAAGGAAACATTGATCTTTCTTTGATCTGGGGATTGTGTGTGTACTCATTACGGTAGCGGATGTACGGATTGGGGGAGGAAAGACCAATTTCTTGTTAAAAACTAAAATTCTTTTTTGTTGTTGTTGCTTCATTTTCATCTTCTGTGCTTTTGTCTTTGAAGATTTTCGAAATGATGGATGCCAAGGCTCGGCAAGATTGCATTAAAGAAATTGACCTCTTGAAGGTACGGAGTTTTGCAGTGACTTTTTCTGAGTTTTGTTTTGAGATTAAAAAATTGTTTTCAGGTTGTCAACAGTCATTTGCTTTTATGGCAAATAAAGTTTCTGTGGGATGCTATGAACTTCATGGACTGTGCTTTCTCTTGTGAGCTAGAACGCCCACGTGATGCAAGAGTTTTGTCTTAAAGCTTATTTTCATTGCGTTTTCTGCCCATAGTCTAAGGAATCTATTATTCTGGTTTATTCAGAATAGAATGCGTAAATTTATTAGTGAAAAATGGCAATTAAATTCCCACAGTGACAGGAGTGTAGACGGTTCCATCCATCTGTGCAGGGTGACCAGAGGCAACTGGTGTGAAACTCACCAGTTACCAAACTGGGATTACTGGAGTGGCTGAGTTTGTGATAGCAAATATGATACATTCAGCTAAATACGGTTGATAGAATTAGACCATTCTATCAACTTGCACAATATTTTATTGAAGACTAGGATACAGTCTAGCAAATTCATTTGGTTGAGGTGAAGGGAAGAGTAGGATGTTTGTACAGAAACATCCTAATGTGCTGCTTATTATGCAAAATGCTGCTGTGCTGGGAGTTTAATTACAATTTATTGTTGGATGTCAACAAATCTTCCTGCTTGGACAGTTGTGTAGCACCATCCAAGGAAGCTGAAGTCTGAGTCTGTTAAAAAGTCATTTTGATGAATCCTGCTGTATTCCAGATGTGAAGGGGATGAAATTCTCAATATTGCCTCTAGTTCACTTCCTTCACATGGCTCCTGGTTTTCAAGTCAGAGGCAATGAGATCTGTTGAATTTTATCCAGGCTGTGTGTAGCTCAGCTTCTGAGAAGATTAGCAGATAATAAGTAAAAAACAATGCAAGCTGAAATTGAGGAATTTGTGAAGGAATTACCCAGACTTGCTGTGCTCCGTCCCTGTCAGAGTAATACTTTGGGTTTTTTGATCAGACCAGAGTTCTGTGTGACCATGGAAACAAGGGGCGTTTTTTGTGACTTCTAAATGAATTACAATTATTGAAAATTTAACAGAAGCCAGACAAAATTGTGTATTACTTTCAGTGTAACTCTGGCTAAAAGGTTTAGGTAAAGCAGCTCGATAATGTGGCTGTAATCAGCACCCACGCTGGCTCATTTAGAGGTGACTTACCCTTCCGCGTGCCTCCCGCCGGCGGAGCTGCCGTGCATACACATCAGGCATTAACCGCCGTCAGACTTGTAGGATGCGTTAAAGGAACGGGAGATGTCATTAGCCCAAGATAAAGTGTTTGTGCATTTAAGGATTTGTGAGGATGAATATACTTTCCTTCTGACAAGAGACATTTCAGATGGTCTCTTCCATCTCTTTTGCTTGCTATAAATGGTATTTTTTTAGAGGTCATGTGTCTATAATAACCCAGAGCAGAGTTTGTGGTTGTACCTATTATGAAGTGTTTTGTGTAGTGATTACAGAACTGGATCAGGTGTGGTGTCTTGGAGTTGTCCTTACTACAGTGTTACAGATTTCCTTCTTGAATTCCTTCTATCTGCAGCAACTGAACCACCCCAATATAATTAAATATTTGGATTCCTTTATTGAAGACAATGAACTTAACATTGTCCTGGAACTGGCCGACGCTGGTGATCTCTCTCAGATGATTAAGGTGAGGGGCCACAAACACTCGGGGTTAGGCGGAGACGCTGGTGGGGATAAGCACGGCTGTGCAAGAAACACTTCTCCCCTTGTGGTTTTGCACACCCCAGGGTGTTGCCAGAGCCTAAACCAAAGCCTCTGGTGGCATTTTAGGTACATCAGGCTATGGCACTTGCTGCTGGTTGCCACTTCAGAAGGGAGCGAGGCTCTGATTTGGTGGGACGTGTGTTATTTGCGAGGTTGATTTATCCAGCCTGTGATTGATGGGGACATTTAATTATTGTTAGACTCACTATTCGCCTAGCCTCTCTGCCACTCTGAAGACAATTCAAGAAAGTGTATTGACTTTCCTTGCAGTGGGGATTTGGGTTTGAGAAAATGTTTCAAGTACTTGTTCTTCTCTTATGTTGCTCTTAGGAATACTTGTATTGCTGCAAACCAGCTTTAGTTAAGCTGTTACCACCTGCTTTTATATTTTCTTTGACATGTTAATCTTTAGACATACATCCCTTGTGAGAACAGATGTGTTATATCATGTGTGTTAGCACTCTCAACCTCCTCTCCATGTTTTACCTGGTTTTTTGCCATCATTATTCTGTAATTATCATAAATGAATGTTTGGAAAGTTCTCCTCCTCCTTGTTGTCACAGTTAAAATATCTTATTAACAGATTTGTTTTCTTTGCCAGCAGAGCTATGAGGCACTAGGCCAAAGGCTGTCAAACAAGTTCTCTGTTCAGTCCATAGTCAGCGGCTAAAATTTACAGTATCCATGAAAACCTTGCTCCATCTCACAGGATGGGCACTGGGGACAGGCAGTCAGAGACCCCCAAAATTCCAGACACAGCCTCTCTCGGCAGCCGCTCAGTAGCAGGAGCGATGGCCAGGTCAGTCCTGAGCCCCGGGGACAAGTGAGCAGTGACTGAAGCCACCACCTTGAGCACTTGGGGACTCGCACCAAAGCCAGTCACATCCCACAGCCACCACTGGTGGGTCTGGGGACAGAGCTGGTCCTCCTGTGGGGCACAGCCCCTCTGTACTGCTGCCACTCGTTGTTTTCTGGGGCTTCTTGAATGTTTTACCCTTTTCCCAACAGACCCTGGGAAACTTGCAGTTTGTCTCGGGCTTTTTGTGGTTGTGGTTAAAGATGGAAAAAACAAAACCATGAGGGCTGTGAGAGTCGGTGTTAAGGCTGTGATTGTCCTCGGGTCGGCAAGTGTTTTCCTTGGTTTTTGAAATCTTAGCTTATAAAAAGTTTTCCCTACACAGTTGTGAGATGCCATCGTATAGAATAGCTGCATTGTTTGGTTTTTCGTTCAAAACATTCCCTAGTGATAAACATGAGAATTTATCTGTCAGGGTTGGCTACCTGATTTGTTTAAAATTAATTTTTATGTCATTATAAATAGGAGCTACATTTTCCAAAACACAATTTGTAGACTCTTAGGTTGACAACTTGTGTTCTTTTCTGCCAGCACTCCCTGCTCTGCTCTGTGTTCCCACGTGTTTATCGCAGGCCTGAAGGAGATGCACTAGTGTTTTTCAAGGTCATAGAAACGATGCTTTTCCATTGGTTCAAATCTTGGAATTCCATTTTTTTTTTTAATAGAGAAAAAAAAAACCAAACAACCACCCTCCCCCCCCCCCCCCACCCCAAAAAACAAACCCTAAAACCAAGAGAGAACCAAAGCCTCCTCCTAAATATAGCTTTAACTGCTGAAGCTGAGCTTTCCTGCCTGCCCCTCTGCCACCCCCCGCCTCACCCGTCCCTCGGGAATCGGAGCTTATGTGAGGATTTTCGGTTTCGTCGAGGCGGTAGGAACAGCAGTAACAACACTCTGAAGGTGTGAGAGTGATAAAACCAGGGCCTGTCTCTGTCACGCCCCTGGTGCCTGCATTATTTATGAGGAATTGTAAAGCTGCTGTAAGGGAGTGCTGCGGGATAACCCGCTGGAGAGCTGGGACTCTCTTGTAAATGTCAGGCGAGTCTTATTGGACATGACATTTAGAAAATTATCACTTGTGGTCTTGCATATCCACTCTTAAATGCTTTAATGAGAATTAAATAATTTTATCGTGTATATAACACTTTATCCCTCACCCTCTGCAATTCCTCTGTGCTCTCTATCAAGTTTTGGGTTGAAACTGTTGCAATCTGTCAGATTTGCTGCCTGGGGAATTGCACGGTCGTGCCCCTTCGCAGCTGATCTGCAAAGGAAAATTTGCCATTACTGGAGTCAAACACGAACCAGTAACAGCATTTCACATAAAATATAAAGCGTGACAACGGACATCAGATGTCTCTACTGAGAGGAAAAGCACAAGATGTAGAAGGGGGCAACAAGCAATTCCCCTCCTTTATTCCCTCTCCCACGTGCTGCTGCTCCTGCTGGAAATTCTCGAGGGTACGATGCAAAGGCGCACTGGAGAGTGTACAGCGTTTCCGAGGCAGTCGTCAGCCAGTGACACCTTGTGTATCAAAGGAGGAGGATAAATCTTAAACCTCTGGAAGCATCTTGCAAGTGTATTTTGCGAAAGCCCCAGAAGAAGCCCAGGCTCAGTAGGAGCACGGGATGAAGCAGTGGGAAGTCAGGAACCAATAATAAGGAGCAGCTCAATTTTGGGATGAGGAGGAGGAGGAGGTGGTCATGCTGGGTGTGATGCTGTTGTGCAGATCTGAAAGAGGAAAGGAGTGGCTGTAGATATTTGATGTTTAGCCTTCACTGAACTGTGCAGCCAGTTATTTATTCCTGGAGAAAGTTTCTCAGGAAGAAGAGTTCAGTGTTGCAGAGAGCCCTGGGCGTGCTGCTCTGCTCCTGTCCTCTGTGTTCTGCTCACGACTGTTTTATTTGAGAGCCATTAGTGCCCAGAGTTTGTTGGCTCCAGCCTCGGCTCTGCTTGGTGCTGCATAAATGTGTGCAAACCCGTCTTTTCCCAGATCCGTGTCTCCTGATCAGTGGGGTCTTCCTGGCTCACCAGAGGTGGTTCAGTTAAGTAGTATGCAGGCAATAGAAGATAGTACTCTCCCTGCTCACAGGAGAATCGTGGCTACTTTGTGGATGCTCTGGCCGGCTTTTAGAAGAGGGAAGCAGATTACCTTGTTGTGAATAGACTGTACAATAATGAATGGTTACAAGATTGGGTTTTTTTAATGATCTTTTGTTACTTAAGGCAAAATATTTGAGACATTTGTTGTTTTGAGGCACTAAATATGTTTTGCAAGGTAATTAGGGAGATTAATGCTAATTATAATTGGTGTCCATTCAAAAATGTCAAACCTATTTAAGTGTATTTTTCATAATAGTTGTTAATTAGTGAACTGCTCTGAAGTTTACATACAGAGAAGGAGTTAAAAGCTAATCAGATGAAAAGTCTTGCTGCTGCAGATGTGGAAGACGCAGACAACCTGCAGCTGAGTAACACACGAGTCCAGGAATGAGTCCAATATCTTGCATTTTCACTGATCTTTTATCTGTTTTTTTTTCCACAGTATTTTAAAAAGCAGAAACGGTTAATCCCGGAAAGGACGGTGTGGAAATATTTTGTGCAGTTATGCAGTGCAGTTGAACACATGCACTCCCGCAGGGTGATGCACAGAGGTAACATTAATTCAGTCTCTTTTCACTGAATAATAATATAATGTTCCAATTAGTAAGCGCCTACATTCAAAAACAATTATGCTGATGTTCAGCCAATGCATGTTTAGAGAGGCTGGAGCTTGCGAGATGGATCTCTCTGTCTGTCTGTGCCTCATTGTTAAAGGATTCAGTCCGAAGTGAGTGTGGTATTAGGAAGATGAGCTGCTTTATATTCCAGACGCTGATATTAAGTTGAAGTGTCAAACTTGCCATTAGGAAAGTGTCAGAAGTAAAACGCTGAGACTGCTGCATCCAGTGAACTCTTAGAAACAGTCTTCATTTCTGTCCTGTGAGCTTCTCTGAAACATTCATACAAATATGTCTCGTGCTCTCCTAAACCTGTTCTTCAGTTTCACTGATTGTTTTCGAATCTCTTGTCTTAGAACTTTTCATAACTTTGAGCTCTATCCAAAAATCACGTTGCTTCTTTCAGCGTAAATGAAATGCTCTATGAAGGAAGTGACTCAGGAAATGCAGATATCCCAAAAGGCACCAATACCAGTCTCTGTCGCTTGTTATTTCCTTTATCCTTTGAAGTAGTGAATCCTTCACTACTTATGTTGTATTTGCCCCTGGTGCAGCTTATCCTGTGTACCTGTGTGCCTGAATTAGGGCCGGAATTGGTGGTTGAAATTTGGAGCCTCAGACATTCACCCTGCTTTAACATGAGCAAAGAGCCTCAGTAACAGCCCTGAGCTGACTGCTTGGGAAATGGGGGTTCTGGTCATTTTTTGCACTCCATGAACAAACGGGGCCATGTAGAGCCCAGTATTTATGGACATGGGGGGCAGTAATTTGCCCCTGGTGTGAGGGGACCGTGACGGGCAGAACAGTTTCCTGTAAAAAGCAGTCATTTCCGAAAAGGAGCAAACTTATTCCTTTGATTTCCATCTGTCAGAGAGGTTGTCTCTGTGCTGTTGTGCTGTTTCCTGTATCTTCCCTCATTGGTATTTCTTGTGTGCTGGGAAGCACACTCTGATTTTTGTGTATGTGCAGAGCTTGAAGTCTTGGAAGATTGAGCCTATCAAAGCTATAAAGCGACACGGTGCTGCTCGAACCTCTTTTGTACCGAGAGAGCTCCAGGCGATGCTTCTATTGCAGTATTAGAGCCAAATAACCTTTTGTGGCTTTGACCTTTTACCTTTTTCTTCTTGCAGACATAAAACCAGCCAACGTGTTTATAACAGCCACGGGGGTGGTGAAGCTGGGAGATCTTGGATTAGGCCGCTTTTTTAGTTCTAAAACCACTGCAGCACATTCCTTAGGTAAGATGGTGCTGGGGCAGCCGTCAGCTGGGGTGTTCAAAAGCGGTGTCTGTCCTCGTGCTGTGACAGAAGGGTGATTCAGTAGATGCATACAATGTTTTTTATGACATGTGGTTTATATGCTCTCCCTCGTTTTTACCATTAGCATTGATTACAATGCTCTAGAAAGTTATACTGTATACACAGTTCAATCTTTAAGTCTTACAGGATAAAGTCTTTCATAATTGAGTGTAACTCTTGAGAGGTGGCTGGTTTTCTGTTTTATTAATGGGTCTCAATTTTGTGAGTCACAAAGGAACCTCAGTGTTACAGCGGGGAAGGAACTTTGGCTTTTAGTGCGGTATTTAAGCTCTTTCACATTTATCACTCACAGTTGATTTTTGGAACACACAACGTTTCATTCACTATTTGTCTTTGTGCAATTTCCTCTGCTGAGTGTGAGTCTTGTTCGATTGTTTCTTACTTGCCTACAAACTTAACTGATAATACTCACCAGCAACACCTGGGCTTCCTGGTGGGCAAGAATGGAGGAGATACACCTTATTCTGTTTGTGACCAAAAAAATAAAATGAGGCATTTCTACAGTTTACATTCATAAAATACTAATTTCCCTTATCATCAAAAGTTGTGCTAGGTTATATGCACACTGTACTTAACAGATTAAAATAAATCCTCTTCAGAGAAACCTACACTTGCATCATCTGAACAGGCAAAAATATGCTCATGTCTAATTATGTGATCTTATCTGGTTTGACTGCTGCACTTACATTGTATTAATAAGAATAAATTGGGGCTCAGAAGCTGGCTGCACATTTAAGCCAAGCTTGTGACCTTTACCAGAGCTGCCGTCTCTTAATTGAGAAAGCTCGTGTGGGAAGAGTTAAGCCTCTTCTGCGTGAACCTTGCGCTTCCTCAAGTCAACAGCATCCTGGAAACCGGTGAATGAATAAGGTGCAAACCGCTAAAGGAGCAGCAGAGAGGGATACAGGAGATGGTGTGTTGTGCTATGGGAGGGATGGGCACACCACCACATCCAGTGGCTCTTGCAGCCAAGTAAAAAGAATGTTTCTACAATCCAAAAATATGCAGACTTGAAGCTTTTTCTCTTTCTCTCTTTTTTTTTCTTTTTTTTTTTGGGGGGGGCAATTTGCCAGATGTATAGGTTTTGTAGCAGCAGGCATTTCACTGATCTTGGTTTTGGTTTAATTAAGACATTTGTTTAAGTAGCTGTGAGTGATGAACACCCTCAAACCCGAGTGTGGTACCCAGGCTGCGATGCCGGGCACTTCCCGTAGCCGCGTTGCCCCGGCAACCGCCCTGAACCGTCATTTCTCTGGCTGCTGACCCATGAATTGAACACGCGGCTTATGCAAATATATTCATCTCTGGTTTTTTTCTTTTTTTTTTTTTTTTTTCTTTGTATTTACTAGCATCACATTGGCATAAAAGGGCATTAGGCAGTACCACGACCCATCTGACAGGTGTACCACCGGGCTGCGGCAGCGCGGCCGCTGCCGTGTCAGGAATGGGAGCCGTAATTAGAGCAAGGAACAGAATGAACGTCAGACGAATTACCAGGCAGCAGATCATATTTGTCAGGAAGGATTGCATACATAAAAATTAAGTGACAGTACATGCCGGGGTAATGAAATAAAAACGAAAGATTTGCCCATACACAGCTCCTGAGATGCAGGCGAGCGCCTTGCTCGGAGGGACGGCGGGATGCCTGACCCGCGGCACGGCCGGGTGGGAGCATCTCCAGGGCAGCGGGCGAGCAAGGGGCAGGGAAAAAGCTCCATGGGCAGAGGGGGGAAACGTGGGCACCTCCTGTCTCACCAAGTACCAAAACTGTGTTGGGAAAGGCAGCGATGTTGTGGGATGGGCGACAAGCACCAGGAACCCACCCAGGGCTGGAGGGTGGGTTCCCCAGGCAGCACCTCTTCTGCCCCTTGCCCTTGTGAGAGAACTTTCCCTTTGGGGAGAGCACTGCATGCACAAGCTGTTCCAGAAAGCTCCTATGATTTCAAGGTAATGAGTGTAGCTAAGGTGAATTTTACTACATAATTACAACACGGTGGCTTACTGTCCTTCCTTCTCTGATTTAAGCTCCCCTATAGCAGAAGCTCCAGGATTTAGTTTAATGCAGATGGTCTCACATGTCACAGAAACTTCATTTTATTGGGGCCATAGGAGGGAACGGTGGGGGGCAATTCAGCAGGAAGTGAGGAGGAATGCTTTCTCCTTCTGTTTATTTTTCTAAATTTTTTAAAAAATATTTTCTTGAAAAACTTTTACCTTTTACAGCCTGTTCTTTTATAGTTTCTAATGTGAACATTTTACTACATTCATAGTGGGGTTTTTTCCTCCTTTCCTCCTTTCCTCCTTTCCTCCTTTCCTCCTTTCCTCCTTTCCTCCTTTCCCATGGTCAGTCTTTTCCCCAGAGGATCCCTATGACACCTGTTTGACGGGCTATTTCACTACAGAAAATGACTGCCCTTAACGCAGGGCTTTGTGCTCAGTAATAATGAAATGATACCTGGCTGCTGGAGTTTGGGGGTGTGACACCACACTGTCTGGGTGGATTTTAGGGTATTGGGGTGTGTCCTGCTTCCAGGTGTCACCTCTTTCATTCAAGATTTAATAGGGCTAGGAACGTTAATTTTTTTTGTCTGTTTTTAACGTTTGGTTGTGTCCATTATAAAGTTTATTGATCTCTGAGGTGGGAATCCAGAGGTTTATCTGGTCAGTTAAAGCTATTCTGATGTGCTTCTTAGAGAGTTCAGGCCGTTAACTTTGCTATAAAACTTAATTAGTTATAAGACAAAAATTCTAAATAGCAGAGCGTGTTTAAGAGCTGCATAGACTTTGGAAAACTTAGCAGTAGTCTGCCAGATTTGGTCTTACTTGGAGCTGTGCTAAATACAGAGAATTTCCATTAATCTTAAAATGGATAACGTTACTGTGAACTGGTATAATGCCCATTTTTAGCCAAATAGATTTGGCATTATCCAAAGGTTCTGATTGGCTTTACATTTTGGAGAAAAAAGAGAAAAGGGGGAAAAAAAAACCCAACAAACAATTTTACACAGAATACTCTAGTTTTGGAGCAGATGATTTATTATTTATTCTTGGACAAGAACAAACTTGGAGCAGGTTTTGCTTTCGGGGGATGCGTGTAAGTCAGAGCTTCCCAGTTGAGAACGTGCTCGTAGCCATGGACTGGAGCACGTGGGACGTCACGCGTTCCTTCAGGGGTCGTGTTGGCTGCGAGGGTGAGCAGGGAGGAACCACAGTTGGGAGGAGAAGAGCAGAAGAGCTCACTTCGAAACGGATCGCTTGGCTTTTGTCCTTTTTTTTTTCTTTTCCTCTCGTTTCTCAAACCAATTTGCCACCTGAAACAAAACCCCAGTGTTTCATGGGGCTGGTAGGCAGGATTTGTTGAAAAAAAGTGGACCCAAGAAATTCCCTTAAAATTTCAGCGGCCAATATTCTGTGTGTTTTGAGACATTTTGGCCTTTTGGTCTGTCCCTGTAGTACAGTACTTATTGCAGAAGAGATTGCTGCAGAACTACTGCAGGTACATTGCAATACCTACGTGTCGGGGGAAAAAAACCAACAAACAAACAAGAAAAGCCCAGAACCAAAACGGGAAAAAAAAAGGAAGTCTAAGAAGACTTTGGTAGGATTGTGTATGTAATTACATGCTCATGAAAATAAGGAGCTTAGAGCAACAGGGCTTGTAAAAGCATTTGAAATATCATGCACAAAATATTTATTTTCTTTTGTAAGATTAACTAATTTAATCTTTTTTCTTTTTCCCCCCCTTGAAACAATTACTGGGGGTACCTCAGACTGAGATTGGAAGGGATTTAAAGCATATTTTAGTGCCTTTGACCACTGCTTCACTTCAGGTAATTCCCCAAAGTTGAGCTAATTCCCAAATTCTCTTTCTGGAAGAAGACCTCAGCCTTCTTGTTGGAAACATCCCCCAAGTGACACAAATGTTTAGAGGCAGATACTGATGACCTCGACCCTTTTTTAAATAATGCTGTAAAATTTTCTTTGTAACCTCCAAGGGTGTCCGGAGGGATGAGACAGGTGAGAGATGTGGGTTCTCAGGGTCCAGTAGAAGCCCTTCCCTGTTGTGTTTCCACCACTGGATATGCTTAAAGCATTCTGAAACGCTTTTCTCAGCTGTATGTATTTTCATGGAACATGTAACAGTGTGTCTTACATCTTAAAGCTAATAGCTCTGGAAATTATTATTATTTTAAAAACTGGGTGGGTTTTTGTTACTCATGGATGGCATCTCAGGTTTTTGAGCATAGTTCTTTGCCTTTCATTTGTAATGAGCATGTTTCAAAAATCACAAGTATTTCAAAACATGGCAAAGTTTGTTTTGACAGGAGTGGAACATCTCTAGAATGCAGGAACGCTTTAATCACTATTACCCCTTTGAGGCCCGCGTTGCGCTCTGATATCTCTTGGTTTGAAACTGGGAATACTCTGTAAAGATACAATAAAGGTCAGAATTTGTTAGGTTCTTTCATATTCAGAACTCTGTTCCCTGCTGTGAGAAAGAAAAGTGATAGATTCAGAAACACTGCTCAGCTCAGTATTAAAGATTAGGCTGGAAGGTGCTGGCCAAGGCGCAACAATAAAAGCTTTCCTTGTCACTTCTTCTTCTTGTACTTTGCAGCCAAATATGGCTATGGAGTTTGATTAATTTCAGGAGATGCTTACTTTTTATAGCATTTTAAAAAACCCAAATGCAGAGGCTGTTAAAATATTTGGAAATATTCTGCACTGATTTCAGTGTAATGACGATCTGCCTGAAGCTCTGGGAGCCTGCTGCTGCCAGAGACTCCTCTGTGCCACATTAAATGCGGTGAATGAGACTCTTGATAGAGAATCCCAAAGTCTGAATCGGGTTTTCTCTAGTTTCTGCCTGTGTGCAGCTGAGGGTGAATTTCACAGGGAAGCATCAGTCGGTGGCTGAGCTGTGCTTGCACAGGGAGAAGCCCTGTTCAGAAAATAGTGATCCTGTGTGTGACTGTACTGATAACCCAGCCACTGTCACCTTCACGACAACACAAGTCCTCTGATTGAAGCTGGAAAACGTTTTTAAAAACGAGTGAGTGTGATCTCCCCTGTGCAGGGAAAGACTTGCTGGGTTCAGAAGTTTTGTAGCTCTTCACTGGGGTGTTTCTGTGGCAGATGCAGGAATCGGGCTCAGAGCCCCTGTGCACACCGGGTGCTGTGGCTCCACGGGTGGGGGTTTTGAGAGGAAAGGAATTTTATTTTTGGAATAACTTTGCTGTGTGTTTTCCTGGTGAAACGAGAGACCCTGCTCTTAATCTAGCTGGGAATGATTAGTGTTTCCCTAACTGGGGTGCTGGTGATGTGCCGGGGCTGCTGTGGCCCGCGCTGTGGCTGTGCTCACGGGAGGAAACGCTCTCCTGGTGTGGCTGAAGGAGGCTGGTATCGCAGGAAGGGCTTCAGCTTCCAGGAACAGAATAGGAAGATTCTTACTTAGTCATAACCCTCTTTACCGTTTTGCAACCTTTGTAACCTTAAAGGCATTACTCCACCAGCCAGTGATTAATATGAAATCTGAACAATATTTGGTATTTTCAGCAGGGCAGACACCAAAGAAAGTTTCTGATTAATAGTCTCTGATTAGACTGTTCTTGTCAAATTGACTAATGTGATGCAATGGTGAGTGCTGACTGATTGCATGGGAAGCCTTGTGCGGGTTTCTAGAAGGTGCTCATTACAGGAGATTCCCACGTAATGTTGGACAGGCCATAAAGAGAATTGGCCTTGTCAGTCTTTCATCATGGCAGTTATTTAAAAATTAATGCATCAGTTTTGAAACGCAGAGACCTGCTTGTTCGTACATTTGCTGACAACACTACGGTAACGACAGGTAAATGTGCAAGGTAGAGTTCATCAAACCAGCTCAGGCGTGGGCTGCTCCACAGACCCATTAATGTAAGGGAAGAGACTAAAGCGCAGAGAATCGGGTACGGGCTGTAACGCGCTCATCCGTACCAGAAACCCTGTCGTTCTGCTTTGATCGAAGGTCGTTTCAAGGCATAATCTGAAAGGACAATGTCAGCCTACCAAGCAGACCCCTGCTAACGTGGAAGGCAAGGCCATAACTTTGGAGCCCACACGTTAGTATTTGCTCTGAGCGTGTCACGCGGTGACCCGGGATAACTGGTCACAGGAACCGCCATGGCCAGAGGCCACCCCTGGCACTGGTGCTCTGAAGGACAAAGACTTTGGGGGAGCAGGAGCAGGAATGATCTTGATGTTCCCTCTTGCCACCTGGTCACCCCTGCCCACGCTGGTGCTCGGTGGGGACTTCCAAACCCTCTTCAAGAGAACTTCACATAATGAATCACCGTTGCTTCTGCAGCTGCATGTTTTTAAGCAGGAAAAGGAATCGGTGCTGTTCCAACCAAGTCAGCTCTTGCACAGAAATCTGGCAAATGTGTGGGAATTTCTTGGAGAGCTGCGCTGTCCCTTGGGCACGTCTTGTGTGCACATGGGAGAGATCCACGGAAAGCCTTGTTGTTGAATGGCTCCTGTCCTGCTCTCGGTGTTCTCTGAAGTTACTCTGTGCAATCTGTTAAAAACTATTAACCCTTAGGGGAACTCTGGTCTCACCCGTTCACAGAGGCCTTTCACTGGCGATTCAAGCCGTCCGGATCTGGGACGGTGTGGGTTTAGCACACCCCTAGGCTGGCTGTGACAGTGCTGAGCATGGAAATACAGTAATCTCCATGGGTTTTTTTCTTGTGTTGTAGTTTGTATAAAATGTGCAAAAAGGTAATTTCTCATTACTTCACGTTGAAAGTGAAGTAATTTCTTATTTGAATGGCCTGCAAGCACAAGCTGAGTTTATTATATGGGGCAGCTGATTTACTGAAAGTCCTGAGGGACCACATAAATGAGCCCATCGGGGCAGTGCTCCCCTTTCTTGGTTACTTGTTCTGTTTTGCTAAGTAGAGTTTTATATATGTATTCTTGTAACGTCTTACCTTTCTCACTGGTGCCATAGGACTAATTTCACATTATATGCTGCGTTTCTGAATAGCACTAGGGTAATTGCATGCTGGCATAAGCACTACTAATTTCTAATCAATGCTCTTAGTTTTGACTAAGTGACCTAAGAGAAGATTTTTGTATTTTTCCAATTTCCAGATTCTGTTAGGCTGCTGATGTATGAGAACAAGTGTTGCCTGACTCCTCAGGTGCTGCCCCACGTCTGGCTGTTCCTCTGAGACGTGGTTTATAGACGGGTTGTGAATCGTCTGGGGCTGTGAACAGCTTTTTGTCCTCCGAGGCCAGGCCTTGTGCGGTGCCTGTATCAAAGGGACCCCAGCCTGTGTCTGGGTTTTCAGGACGAGAGGGGAATGTGGTTCAGGTTGGACTCACACAGTCTAAGCTCGAGGGACCCCAGAATGATTTTTGCTCAGGTATCGCACTGCCGGCAGCAGCTTTGTGCTGGACCATCTCTGCCCTTGGTGGGGGGTGATTTTTGCCTTTCTGGAGGCTGTTGTTTCTGCCCCAGAACTCATTTGCTTCCCACAGTGTGCGACCCCCTCCTTGGGAACGCTATGGGAAAGTGGTGGCTGTTCTTCCCCCCACCTCTAACCCCATCCTTCAGCCGCTTATTAGCCCCCTGGCTGCCTGCAGTCAGCATTTCAAGTGGAGAAATTGTAAACTGAAGGGTACAGGCAAATTAAACATTTGCCATCTTGTGAGGAAAGGTCTTTAATTAGGAGTAGGATACACTGGAATGCCAAAAGAAGAAAAAAAATTGACAGGGGACGGGGAAGCAGGAGAAAAGAGAGCATATAAAGTCCTTGGATGTTTTAATAAATGATGTATCTGAGGATTATTTGATGTAGTTGAGACTGCCAGGATGTCTTGTATTTTCAGTACCATGACTGAAACTTATTTAGGATTTTTTAAAAAGCCTTTTTGAGGTAAGGAATTTATTAATAATTTCCTGTAACTTCTGTCCAAAATACTGGAGTAAATTTCTTTTGATAAAATACAGACTTGTGGAAGTACATTGAAATCCCACGGCTTCTGAGGTGACTGCAAGTTAGAGCAGTGTATTAAAGTTTGGAATGATTACCTTGGTTCGTTCAGAAAGTTTTTGGGTACCTGTTGGGTGCTGGGCTTGTTACTTCCATGTCTCTCCTGCAGTAAATGTTCTCCTGAACTCCTGAAAAGGAGTGGGTTCCCTGTCATCCCCGGAGCGGTGCTGTCACGCTGCTGGTGCCGTGTGTGGCAGGGGGACATTCAGCTGAGTCCCCGTCACATCGCTCTTGTTTTAGCCAAGGATGTTTGTGACATCTGACTTTCAGTGTCATTGCTGTTGAGTGACCCAAAGGAGGATTGTCCTTAGTGTCGCTCCGGCCGTCTGATGCTCTGAAGGTACTTGGAAGAACTGGAAGGGGAAGAAAATGTTCCTCAAATCTCCGAAATAGAGAAGATGCTTCCAGTAGCGTTCACCAGTCCTTGAGCTCTGTGTCTGGTGACAGATTTGGTTCTACGCCTTCAAAACCATGAGTTGCTTCCAGATTTTTGTGCCACTCTTTTCTAATTAGTTATTCATGCTAAACCTAATCCTTAATGAAGTCAAACTTCTCTGTAGTACAGGTTGTACTGTCACTTTTTAAGACAATAACTCCTCGTTTGTTTGTGTTTTACAGTGGGAACGCCCTACTATATGTCCCCAGAGAGAATACATGAAAACGGCTATAACTTTAAATCTGATATCTGGTCTTTGGGCTGTTTATTGTACGAGGCAAGTATCTTCTAACTGTTTTTTTTTCCCCCCAGGTTTGTATTAACCACACAGTACAGTTCAGGAATTGAATAGGTCAGTTACTTTAATTGTTGAGAAGCCTTGCAAAAAGATAACTCTCTTTGTGCTCATCATGTGCTTTTTGAGCAGGAACAGCAAAGGGGTTGTGCTTGAGACTTGAGATTTGGAAAGTTGTGAGTTTAAATGGAGTGGCTTTGGGCCTGTCCTCAAATTCTTATTACCTCTAGTGAAAGAATTAAAGAGACTTCTAATAATTCCTGAAGCAGCAGCAAGATACCATTACAAAGCTGGTATATTTTCTTAAAGGATGGTTTTGCTTGTAATGTTTCTCAGGAGAACTGGAAACGGGAGTAATAGTGTAGCTGTCTGTGTGTGGGTCTGCTGGTGGGGCTTGAGAAGGAATTTGGAGATTGTTCTGTGGGAACAGGGGGAAGGAAGCCTGAGCTCCCAGTAGCTTGTGATGCTGAAGAGTTCCAGGTACAGTCATGTGTCGGGCCTAAGGAGGAATTCTCAGTTTAATGCATTGCTGAGTCCAAGGCTCTGGCCCTGCCGAGGTGTGTTGGACTTGCCAAGTCTGTCAGTAGCAAAGTCACCCACGTTGGACGTGCTCCTCATTCGCTGCTGCAGCGTGAAGCTTCTCTGTCAGGCTCCGAGTCATCCTGTGGCTGAGCTCTGCTGGAGATGGGATTCCAGATTTATGCAGAGAGAAATATTTAGCGTTGTGCTAAGATATGTTTTTGTTGCAGGCAATATGGTCCCCTTATGGCACAGTAGTCTTGGTACTCCTTGTATTTCAAGAAGCTGACTTAATTGCGCGCTAAACATAATTCTCTGGTAGGAGTAGCAGTACTATAGTAACATGTGAAAGATCTGGCATGTGAAGCAATTCTAAATTTACTTCCTACGTAGGTAAGCCTTAACTTGGTGAACAGGAGCTGTGAGATCTTGAAGATTCCAAGGAGGACTGGACAGTTACCAATTCTGTGCTCAGTAGATAAACACCTACTTGACTTTTTAAACTACCTAGAATTTGGAAAATTAAAAATCAAATTCATATGTCGTTCAAGGAACTGTATTTTCTCTTCTCTAATTTCTTGTAACGAGAATGTCTTTCCATTTGGCTTAAAAGTAAGGAAGCGATGTTTGTTTGGTTGTGAGTCACTTCTGATATCTCTCCAGCTAGATTGTGTAGATAAGCTGCAGCGAGATTTAATGCACAAATTGCCTTCAGAGACACGCGTGTCCACTGGAATCCACTTAGGGAGCATTGAGGGGTTTGGGATGTGATGCCACATAGCACCACTTAACTTTGACATTCATAATCATACAGTGATTTTTATTAAATCTTATCAATATAAGTAGTAACTGTCTTCATCCCTCACTTCCTGTAGATATCTGTCAGCAAGATCACTTGGAGGGGATAGAAATAAGTTGCTAATTCCCAGAATATAGCTACAAGCAGTGACTTTAGCACTGCTGGCAAGACCATCAATTTAAACACTAACAGTGATTCCTATATATATATATTTTTAACCAGTCATACTGCATGGTGGTCATTTTAAATGGAGATCTGGCTGTCCTGTGGTAATTGCTCTAATCAAAACGTCAGGAGCAAGCCCCAAGGTGGCATCACAAACTGTTGTTAGGGAGATGCTGGGAGCGCCCGCGGTCACGGCCCTGCAGAGCCGGCGCTTGTGTCAGGATGTCTGTGCTCTTTCCATGGCAGTTCCCTGCATTTACCACCCAAAGCCCCACGGTGTTTCCTTTTCTTCCTCTTTTTCCCATGACTGCTTAACTAGGCTCGGAGAGAAAAGTTAATGGGAATTGAAAAATTCCTTTCAGCTTTACTGGTGTTATTGATGTTTGTATTGAAATCTCAGAGACCTTGTTTAACCTTTGATCGCCTTCTGTGCCTTCCCTAATGCACCCATTAATGTTCTTGGAACCTTTCTGCATGCTGGGCTCTTCACTTTTGTTTTAACTGATTGAGAGCAGTTTGCTATCAATCTCTAATTGGAGATTAGAGTCTAATTGGAGTCTGTAATTTTTTTCCCCCACTGATTTGCCTGTTACTGTTCCGACAGTAATGAAGTTACAGAGATACAACTCCACCTTTTGCCTTCAAAAACTTCCCAAAGGACAGGAGGACGGGGCTGTCGGGCTCTCACCCGGCCTCGGGGCTGGTTCCCATGCCTGTCAGGCAACTCTTCAGCCTCGGGGTGATGAGGAAGAGCTGGGTGATGGTGCTGGGGGCAGTGAGGAAGCCCCAGTGAGGTGGGAACGTGCCTGTTCCCAGCACCTTTTTGGATATCTGAGAAAACCCCTCTGGAAGAGCCTCCTGAGAAACATTTTACTCTGGTGGTACATAAGGAGATAAGCTCGGAGATTTGGCCAGAATATGTTTTATGACTTCTTGAAATGGCTCAGGGCTCATTGCAGAGGGTTCTGTCCCTCTGCAGGGCTGTTGTGTGCAAGGGGACCCCCTGCAGCTGGGGTGTTCTCACTAGTTTCAGGGTAACCAACAGTGTCTCTTGCAAATAAGCAAGGAGGAAAGGTAATACCTTTCAATTATTTTAAAGGTAATTTTATTTTTATATACTATTTCTATTTATGATTTAAGGCAAGGATTACTGTGTCCTGCATTGTGGAGCACTTGGCTGTGTGTTGATGGTGACGCAGTTTGGGTCAGACACCCCCTGCGGAGCCAGGGGACAGCTCAGGGTGCTCACACTAGGCCACATTACTGCTGGAAATCCAGCCCCAACGCAGCCATCCCAAACCCTGCCCTCATCAAATCTGCTTGTCTGTCACCAGGACACTAATACTCCATCAATCTTGTTTCCTAACTGCAGGATAATAGAGTGGGGGATCTAGTATTGACTCTCTTTAATTCTGCTGGGAGCTTGCTGTGTGTGTCAGCAACAAGACAGCGTTCTTCAGATGGCTTTCACAGCGCATGGTAATGAGGAGAAGACTAATCATCAAATAACCCCCTATTAAAGCCGTAGTGAGAAGCACCAGCTTCAGCTGGCCCTGGTGTGAGACTCTGCCCGATTTGATGCGGCTCGTAGCAAAATGGTTTATAAAGATGTGACCAGAGTGGATAATAGTCACAATTATCCAGTGGTGCTTCCTTACAAGGAGGTTATTGCAGGGCTGCCTCTGACTGGTGGCACTTGAGTAACACCCTGGACTAACCCTGGATGGGCCCAGCGTTGCTGGTGGCCGCAGGTGGCCCCGCTGGTCCTGGTGCTGGTGTGGGAGGGCGGGAGGGAAGGCACCGAGCGCAGACCTTGGGTGGACACAACCAGCCCCGTTCTCTACGTACAAGAAAGCCCCTGGTGCTACGGCTGTTTTTCTGAGGCTCACGTTTTTGTTTAGACCTCCCAGTTGAGAACTTGCAGCGTAAATGGTTTTCCGCGCACAAAGATGCAGTTTCCTTCCTGAAACTTCAGTATAATATAAACATACCTCTGTGAGGAGTCTCTGCCTGCCCTGGAAGGAATTCTTCCCCACCCTGAGCCTTCTGTCGTGTTCTCCTTGCTGTGCGTGGACACCCTCTTCATCTCACACGTCTGTGCTACTGGGGATGCAGATACTGGATTCATGAAACAGAATTCAAAGAGGAAAAAGACCAGATTGATTAGGAAAAGTTTCAGTAGTTTGGTTCCCAAATCTGCCTGGGATATTTTTTCCTACATAGCAGATTTCCAGAGGAGAGGATGTTTGTTTTGAGGTTGGTTTTGGCTTGTTTATAGGCTGAAGTCCATTGCTCACATGGGATTCTCCATATTCTAGGTAGCCAACTGTCCCAAAATAATCAATTTATTCCTTGTAGCAGTCTATTAAAAATTTACTGGTGTCAGAGAGCAAATGAACTGGTTGTTCTGTCTATGATTGAAACCGAGAGAAACTGAAACCACAACATGTTACCAGAGACAGGAGAGCTGCTCCTTTTTAAAGAGTTGATCATGTTTACGAGAGGCTTCCACAGTCATCCTCGAGCCAGTTGGTTTCTAACTGATTGCCCAACAATCTGGACATCCTATTTCTTGGTTTAGAAAAGTAGGTACTGTTTTTTCCTGTGTACCTGTAGAATTACCAGTGTACACCCAGTGCCCATGGCTGAAGTGTTTTGGGCAGGAAGAATCGCAGCAACAGGGAATCAGGGGACTGTGTCGGGCTCGGGGTCACCCAGCAGCGGGGTGTGGTGGGCAGGGAGAGCTGGGACAGGGCCTGGCTGTGCTGAGGACACGACGGGCTCTGCTGTGGCTTCCCGGGGACAGGGCATTGCAGGAGGAGCTGCTGCTGCCACGGCTCAGCTGGCCCTCGCCGGTGTCTGAGGACCCTGCGGTGTCGGGAGGTGGGCGCTGGCGCAGCCGTGGGGGTGTGCGGAACTGTCCGGGATCTCAGAGCAACTTTGGCTGCACAGAGTCTGGGAGCAGCAGCATCACTTGCTCCTGTCAAAGAACAACATTTGCTCTTGCTGATGAGCGGTACTGGGTGGGGATCAGATCCTTTGCATTTCTGAACTGGTTTCTGTTTTTTCTCTCCAGATGGCAGCTCTTCAGAGCCCGTTCTATGGAGATAAAATGAACCTGTTTTCTCTCTGCCAAAAAATAGAGCAATGTGACTACCCACCTCTTCCAGCTGAGCATTACTCTGAAAAGGTAAATTGGGAGCGTTTTGGCAGGGGATGCTGTGGGGGGGGGGCCGGGAAGTTCCTCCCCCAACAGGGGTGAGGGAGCCCGGGAGGAGAAGTGCCCCATGGGCAGAGCAGAGCAGGAGATGGCCAGAGCATGTGAGTATCTTCAGGGCTGGCTGAGGAAGCTCTCGTGGTGTCTGAAAATCAACAAGCTGAATTAAGATAGAAAAGAAGATTTCTTAACGTGGGGAATATTTTGAAATGGAAAGTCTGTGACGTGTGTTGGCAAAACCCAGTGACAAACCCTTCAGTGCAATGAGCATCCGTCCAGTTTTCGCTCGGGGGCTTTCAGAAGTCTGATTTTGTGCAGATGAAGGCGGGGGATGGAGAGAAGTACCTGAACCCTGGAGTATATAAAAAAAATTATCACTGCACGCTTGCTCAGCGATGTTTCACTTCAGCTGCAGAAATGTGTTGGGTTTGTTCAGGGCCTTTTGAGATTTTGGGTTTTTTTAATTCTTTTTTTCCCCCTTACCAAGACAAACCAGCTGTTTTTCCTTCCCTCCTCACACAGTTAACAGTTGCCTTCTATTTGCAAGGAAATGGCTAATGTAATTTTAAATGTTCATCGTATCCTTTGGGGTTTTTCTTTTGTTCTCCCTCAGAGTTCTGAGGAGCAAGAGGTGGGATGCCGGGGAAATACCGTACGTGGCTGCAGCAGACGGTCTGGGCTGCACCCTGAGGGGGGACCCTGCACCACACATTTTACATGCCTTAGTTTGGGGTTTTTTTACTTACTAACTCGAGCAAAAGGTTATTTGAGAACTGTTCTGGAAAAGGGGATTTTTTCCAATTTCTTTTCCCCCCGTGCTGCCGTAGCAGCACGTCCCAGCTCTGTGCATTCACGTTTCCGTGCTGTTGTAGCATCTCAGGATATGCCTGCTGGCAGCAGGAATTAGTGTAAGTTGACAGATGTGTTTCCTGTCTTTACAATTACTGTCTGTTTGCTTCCCTCTGGCAGTGCTAAAGAGTGTGTGTAGTGTGGTGATACGATCCGGGGTGAGAAGGATGGTTTAAAGCTCAAAGGCGCCAGGTCCCAGAGAAGTCTGTTCCAGATGGTGTTCATGCACTATTAACAGGACAAGTGACAGAGCCCGGGCTGTGCCCTTGGCTGCAGCTCGTCGCGGCATCAGCTGCTGTCACCGCCTGACACCACAGAGAGCTCCATTTTTGTGAATATTAGAGCACGAGTCCACCACAAACAGTATTTGTTTTAGTACACACTTGTAAAGGTTGGATTTTCAGGTGCTTCTGGAGTGGGGTGGGCAAAGGGGAGGCTGTGCTCTGCCTCCCGGCAGCCAGGCTCCATAAACGGTGCCGCAGCAGCGTCGCACCAGAAAGTGTGTGGGGGTGGTTGTCTCCAGCTGGACAAACGTGTTTTCTCCTTTTTAGACTGAAAGGGCAGAGTCTCCACCATCACTGTAACACTGTCACTGCCACGGGGCTGGGGGGGATGTGGGGAAGCAGTGACACCCCCAGGCTGAGGGCAGGGCTGAGTCTGCCGTGGTGCCCCATCGTTTATTGAAGAGCAGCTGCTTTAATGGTGTTTCCCTTCGGTGATGTTCCTCTTTGTAGCTGTTTGTGGCCGACCAGTCCAAACCCTCCCACAATGGACTGGTTGTGCTGCTTGTAGCAGGGGGAGGAGCCAGGACTCCAGCCAGGATTAGTTTTCTATATCGGGAACAAATTTGCTGCTAATTGGAGGCAGCGGTTGGCGATGTTTGTCAAGGCCTGGTCCACCAGTTCCGTGGAGATGATGGGGAAAGGTCCTGGTTGTTGCCAGAGGGCAGGACTCCCCGGGCTGTGTTTGGGCCCTGTATTTCTGTGGGGGCACAGCTGCTGGTTACACAAATTGTACGGATGGTGCAGGCTCCGGTCGGAGCTTTGGAAGCATTTTCATTTGTTTGTGGGCATTTTGTGGTGATTTTATCGGGTCAGGGCTCCAAAGCCACATTGGGCCCTTGCTCCATCCTGAGCTGAAACCTCACCGGGTGCCCCCGGTAAAGCAGCTGCAGCCGTGTGCTCGATAGCTCTATGGTCATGCTTTTAATTACCATTAAAATAATTGGCACTGTGGCTACTGGGAGGATGTGAGAAGATCAGAGGCTCAAGGCTGTTTCTCCCGGTGCCTCGGGGGTACCAGCAGCTTTCAGTGTCTGTATAATTAAAAGCTACAATCTTTCATGTGCACAATAAAGAGGGTTGGGAGGTGGGGGAGACTTCAGCCTTTCTGCATTTTATTTATTAAACATAATCAATGACCAGTCTCTTCTCCAGGAAGGTTTTCAGGAAACGCTGGTGTCTGACAGCCCTGCTCCGGTATCTTTACAATACACCGGTGCTGGTCTTACATTAAATACCTTGAACTGGTTTCTTACTGGCCTGGTGTGGGCAGGAAGTGCAGTTTATCACACAGGAGAGCAGACAGAGGTTTTAAACCTCTCCCTCTCCTTCCCCATTTTCACCAGCAAGTCCCTCCCGGTCCATCAGCATCACTGGGGGGATCTCCTGTTTCCTTCTTTCATCTCCATCCTGCTCATGACCACGAGCTGCTGGTTGTCTGATGGTACTGGTCATCTGTGTTCATCATTCACATTCTCTGAAGTGAATCAAAAATCCCACAAGAAAAAAGCATAGTTTTTATTTTTAATTAAAAAAAAACAAACAACCAAACAAACAAACCCTTGACACTCCCAGGGCAGAGGTGGTGGCTGTATCCTCTGTCGAGAGCAGGGAGCCCCGAGGTCAGTATGTGGCACCAGTGAGTTGTAAGTGCCAATGTGAGAACCCGCTGGGGTTGGAGGAAGGTGATTGAGGTCTCCAGAGCTGAAGGTTTGGTGGAAAAAGTTCTCCCTGGCCCTTCTGGAGGGAGGGGGGGACAAGGGCCGAGGGGAGGGAGATGTGCCTGCCATCTGCCCGGGGACGTCTGCCTACCAGGGGCTCCCAGCTCCTGTCCAGGGCCTCAGGGGTGGGACAGACTTTCCCGTAGCCTTTTCCAGTAAGAACCCAGCGCTTTGGTTCACGTTGTGGTGCCTGTTTTCCCTCTCTTTCAGCTGCGGGAGCTGGTCAGCATGTGCATATACCCCGACCCCGATCAAAGGCCCGACATCGGTTACGTGCACCAAATAGCGAAACAGATGCATGTCTGGACCTCCAGCACATGAGGAGCCAGCACAGCCCAGTCTTACTTGAACCTGATTTCTCAGCTGAAACCGCCTGGTGCCCAGTCACACCAGCGAGAGGGTTGAGCACTCAATGGATGCTCCATTATTTCTGCAGGTTATTTGACAAGGACTCTGACAAGGTGGTCGTGCTTTAAAGTGAGGATTCTGTGAGGTATTTGCAAGTGTTTTTTTTTTTTTTTTTTTTTTTTTTTATTAAGGCCAATAACGTTACAGATGTAGATCATTTAAGGATCCTTTCTTAAAACTGTCGTGTGTAATCTAGGCTAGATGATAGCAGTGGGGGGAGCAGAGCGTTTGACACACCCCTTCTATCTTAACTGTAATGTGAAATATTGAGATAATTCCTTCAGTGAAATCACTTTATACTAATGTAAGAATGACAGTAGATTTTGTGTAATTTGTATAACTGCTACTTTGCCTCTTCTGCAAATGGTTAATAGCAAATTCAGTTTTTACTTCGTATATTTTAAAGCAGCCATTTATGTATTTTTATTAATTCCCTCCTCTTCAGACTTAGCAGCTGGGAAGGGCTGGGGGAGGTGGGGGGGGGGGGCA
>VXBJ01007377.1:123584-206963 GCA_013400055.1 Nycticryphes semicollaris
TTTAATTGAAAATTTCGATGAGTATTTTTCGGATGGGTTTCTCTGTTCACTTGGCTACAGCCAATGAGCTGAGGTGAGTGTGTACCTGGGGAACCACCCCCAACCCACACACTGCTCCTGCAAATCCCTCCTCTTTACTCTTTACACATATTTTCCCTTTTGACGGATTCTGGTTTTTTTAGACACCAGGGTCTTGTCACAGCCCAGAGGGTCTCGAAGCCAACGGGAGTTTGGCAAAGATGCTTTTACACGGTCAGTGGTACAGCAGGTACTACAGGTGAAATGCCAGCAAAGCTGTGTTTTAAACAATCTGAGGGGTTTTTTTAAAAGAAGTAAAACGCTTTGTGCCTCTTGTTCTACACGAGGATCAGCCCCGGCTGTTGAACTGTGAAAGCTCATTTACAGAATGTGAATTTTTATAAAATCTCAACCCGATCTGAAGGAGTCATCGTCTTTAACTGCGTGAAAATTTTCAACCGACTAAATTCATTCATTGAATCAATGATTTGTTTCTTTACTGGCGATGGAAAATATTCACTGCTTTAGGAACAAACGTGGATTCACGTTCAAGTGTTTCCATTTCAGGGGCCTGTTCCGGGGCCGGGGGCTCGGCCGAAATGTAGAATTGTGTGTGACAGCTCAAATGCAGCCTGTGCCTGGGATTTTTTGTTTTGTTTTGGTTTGTTTTTTTTTTTCTTAAGAAGAGCATACAATCCTGAATTTTTTTGGAAATAAGACTAGGGTTAGAGGGTTACCTACATATATATATGCTTTTAGTGGATTATTTTTTTTTTTAAACCTAATTTGCTCTACTTAAAGGAAAACTGCAGTGCCTTCGTCAACGACTTCCCATCAGATTTCAAAATATTTATATATTTTAGCAAAGACAAGCCATTCATTGCTGTGACTGATGTTGGTGCCGTTAACGCCAGGTGCCATTTCATTGAGTTTTCTCTGCAGAAGGTTGAGCTGCTGCTCTCGGGAGACTCGGGGGAAATTCAAAGCACCACGAAAATGTGGTGGAGGCACCCAACTGCTTTCCCTGCTCCCACCCAGACTCGTGTCATTTATACCCAGCTCCGTCAGCGACTGCTGGGTTTAGGACTGGGGACTGTCACCTTCTCGCTGCAGCTTTCCTTTAAGCCGCGGTGGCAGCTACGTGTCGGGGGGGCCGGGGTCACGCTGCGCCTCCCGCTGTGACACGGAACAGGAGCTCTGGCTTCCAGGGAGGCTCAGCCCAACCTTGAGTGTCTGGAGAAGTCTGGTCACTTTCTTGCTACTTAAAATTTATTAGTGCTTATAAGTAAATGTATTTCAAAGGTAACTTTTTTGCAATTGTGCATTTTTAGATAAATAAAAAAATTATTTACAAAATAAACACCTTTGTTTAACAAAAAAAAAAAAAAAGAAAAATGCCAGTATTAAGGAAAAAGTAAAAAAAAAAATCAAACCACTGAAAACAGGCCTAAAACGTGTGTGAAGCTGTTCCTTACAGCTGTCAGCGAACGGACCGAGAGCCATGAGCTGCATCAGGTCTCCCCATGGAAAACCGTGTCCGGGTTTCACCCTCCGCAGTGGGGCAGCTCCAAAGCCAGTTTTGTGGGTGCTGCTGCCAATTAATTAACCTCTTGCAGCCGAGGGGAGGTGATGTCAGACACCTCACCTTTTGACTCTATGAGGAAATAATTCTGCAGGTGGAGTCTCTTGGGTTTTGGGGGGTTCTGCTGCTGTTGTTGTTTACTACTCATTACGTGGTTTGAAACAGCCTGAAATCTGTTTATCTCAATTAATGCAGGCTGAGGATGTACAGAAACAGTTCAGGTGAAACCTTGTAGGAAAATGCAGGTGAGGAATAAGACTGAATTCTGCTGCCTTCAGTGATGTAATTTAGAAATGAAAGTGTGTGTGGGAGGGTGGATCTACTCCCCAGCCCGTCTTTACAGAAGCCAGGGAAGAACAACCCTTAGCCTGTCACTTCTCTGCAGTAACCTGAGTAGAGGCTGCTGTAGGGCCTGGGGACAGCAGTTCTCTGCTCCCTGTCTAGGAGAGAAGAACATTCTGATAAATTAAAACCTGTCCCATTGGGCTTAGGCAGGACAGTTTTCCCCTCACTGTTTGGCTGGTCTAAGTGCCGCCCCTGCCCCGGGAGCTCCTTCCTGTGGCCAAACGGGTCCATGGCACTAAAGAGCCTCTTCTGGTTTTCAACGGTGTGAGAAGGGGAAAGCAGCAGCAGAAACCAGCACCACATGAAAAACATGAAAAACACCAATTAAGAGAATGGTCAGAACCTTCTTTATTCTGGTTCAGCCGCGTGGAGGCTCCCAAACAACCCTGTGCCAGCTCCAGCGCCACAGTCGGGGCTGCAGCCAGGGCTTCAGGACGTGTCCATGGTTTGTACGGTTTCATCCACCACCTCGATGTCCAGGAGTGCTACGTGCTCCGTGAGAATGGCAGTAGTTCCTTTTTCACACTTGTATCTCCCAAACCTGTTAAAGAAACAGGTGACCATTAGGCTGGAAAGCAGCAGGACACATTTAATGCCTTAGAACTAACCAGCTTCTCTGCAAGTTTCCTGTAGAAGGCCAAAGTAAAGGCCCTGTGCTCACTGCAGCCTCTGAACTGATTGCAGTAACTGATAGAGCTTCAGCTCAACAAGCATTTTTAGGAAACACACCATCTTTAAAAAAAATAAATTACCAAGTAACTGTAAGGCCACCTCAGAGAAATAAATGGGATCTCATTAGAGCAACCGCTGTTCTTGCTGTGTGCCCTCACTCAAACAACAAGCAGTTTATTTATTTTTTGCAACTCTAGAATAATTTCACCAGTGCAGTAGCTTTGGGTTTCTGTGCTAAAATTAGCTCCATTTTACACACAGCCTGTCTGTAATGAAGCCGTGTTTCGAAATCTTCACTGTGTCTGACCAAAGGCACTGCCACCCTTTTCTGCTATTTATGCAGCAGAATCCAAAATCTCACTTCAAGTGAGTAATTAAAACTCCTCCAGCTCCTGCTCAGTCGCAAACACAAAACTCCCTGAGTTCCTCAGACGGCCTGGCACTGGGGGGGACAGTCTCCTGGGGCCCTAAAGCTGTGGCGGGTACAGAAGCCATTCGTTTCTACCACACACCTGGAGGGGTCCCTGGCAGCCTCTGCTGCGCTGCAGGAACAGTCACCAGTTCTGTTTTCTTGTTGGGGTGAAATGAAACACGGATCTGGACATTACTCTGACACACTTTAGCATCACAGAAAATGGGAGGTGCTGGGATGAGCACGGAGAGCACAGCGCCTCAGGAACACTCACCTCTCCCCCTTTCTGTTGGCCACATCGTACGGACGGATGAAATCCAGCTTGTTCTTGCTGATGACACAGATATCGATGTTGCTGCCGGAGCCCAGGTCGTTGTAGATGCCGGCTGCGATGGCGTCTCTCACAAGCTGCTTGGCTTCCTCTTCCTGGAAAAGAAGTTAAAAAATAGCTGTCATTGCAGGAGTGTTGGCATTCCACAGAAACGTCTGTCCGTGTGGGAGTGGAAGCTGTGAGCTCTCGGAACAATAAATGAGATCCCAGCACCTCTGTAGTCACCGCAGCGCGTCAACCCGGGACCGGGGGCAGGGGCAGCCTTTTGCCCGGGCACAGGCCACCCCCCTCAGGACAGATCAGACTCCGTGAGGAGAGCTGAGGAAATGATTAAGATTTCTGTCTTAATGAATGGAGAAAGCCAGTTTTACAATCTTTTATCTTCCAGGTGTGCATTACACCTTCCCTGCGCTGCCCTGTGTGCACCCACAAATGACAGTCACACCCACTCGGTGACACGACTGCCCTGGGCAGGGACTGGTGAATCTGCCTCTCCAGGCCCAAAATGATTTCTATGATTTTGTAACGGAGCTGGGTTTGCAAAAACTATTCTGCTCATTGTAACAGGAAGTGTCAGGCAAAGCAGCCTTTGCTGTGTGCTGAAGGGGCACAGGCTGCAGCTCCGACTCCAGCCCTGAGCACAAGCACAGACAAGTGCCCTTTGGAGTTAAGTTCTTACCATTTAACTGAAAAAATGGAAAATTTGCTACAGTTTCTCTTCTGCTGTACAGTGCTACATAGGTAGCTAAAGCAAAATACTTACTATCATTAAATTTAATTATTATAATAACTAAAACTATAATTAATATAATTTACTGTATTTATATATTTTAACATGTATATTTCTAAATTACTTGGGACAACTAATAGAATCCTGTTTGCAGCAAAACTAGAAGAGGAAATAAAGCTCACTATTTTCGTGGCTTCTGAAACAACCCATTCTCCTGCAAAAGTTCCAGTGTTTGCTTTCCTACAGGATTTGCACAGCTACCTTCTGTGAAAAGGGCCCGGTGCGGAGCTGCCGCTCCAACGGGCACGTGGAGGGAACAGAGGGATTCCCTGGTTGGAAGCTGAACAGCCTGGAAGAGAGCTCAAGGACAAGTAACGGTCAGGAAGACACTTCAGATTCCTCAAACTCTCCGTTAAAATACCCCGAGGGATCTCACCGTCTTCACTCCCCCCGACACAGTCCGTGGGGGGAGGTGCTGCTGTGAAGGGGTCAGAAATGCGAGTGCTGGAGCCCCCCTGGAGCTGCGCTGGGTCCCTCTGCGGAGCCCGGGGAGGCTGGGGGTTGTTTCCAAGGCAGCTCATGGAGAACCACCATCAGACACCATCTACCCAGGCCAGGAAATCCCTGGTTTCCCGCCCTCGCTGAAGACGCTGCGCATGAGGAAATGTGGCAAAAGAACCTTTCTTGCCACATGGAAATAAGGCCCCAGCAGATCCCAGAAGGTCTGACTGGGAGCAGCTGCACAAGCCCCAGTGTCCAAGTGCCCCTGAAGAGGAGCCCAAAATTAGCTCAGCTACAACCACGTCTGCTCCCAGCACATACTCCACATTCTCCCGTGGCCTCCAGAAGAGAACTTGTTAATAACAGTATTCCTGCTCTAACAGCTTCATTAAGGTAGTGTCCAGGAGAGGGGCATGTTTTTCAGTAAACTATAGACGTTACTGAAATTCTTACTTTGGTCCCAGTTTTATTAGCATTGCTCTTTCTAAAAAATAAAATACAAAACACTGAACAGCACTTTCCACCAAAGGGAGCAGAACAAAACCCATCCCTTCAGTGCATTTGGCCCAAAACCCCAGCAAGCTGGTATTTCCTCAGTCAACTGAGAGAAACCTACTTCCACTCATTTGTTGCACACTGGGAGTATTTCAGCACTACAGGGCAGGTAAAGTTATTAAAAGACAAAAGTACACGTAGATATGTTTGAAAAATTAACTACTCCAGAGTCCTGTTAGGCTGTTACATGAGCTGTTGGTGTCAGAGAACCAGCAGGGCTCAGGGAGACTAGAACAGACGGGTGGGAGATTGCTCCACTCTCCCTTTTAATGCAGTATTTACACGTCAGTGTAAAGCCTGCAGAGTCATCTCACTCCTGTCATCAAAAGTTTTACTTTTTTTTTTTTTTTACTTTTCCATGAGTACTCTATCAACCTGCTGTTACCAAAACAGTTCTGGAACTTTCCAGTGGGGCACCCACAGCCCTGGGCAAGTCTGAACTGGGCTCATTCCTCTGATGCAGCGCAGTTCAAGCATCTGGTGTCGTTTTAGTTTTACAAAACCTGCCTCAGTGCTGTGTTTATTGCTCCTCCCCTCCTCATCATTTAGGAAAGTGACCCAAACAGCCACGAGCAAACACCCCACACCCCAAGTGCTGCTGTTTCACACCCAGCAATCGGGGTCTGGCAGGGAAAGTGCTGACACAGTTTTAAGTACAGGGGCACAAATGAGTCACTGCAATAATTAATCTTAAAAACCCCTAAGAGTTCAGAGTGTAGAAGAGCAGCACTTCCTACTTTATGGTTGCAAAGACCAAGGTAACTGGGAGTATCATTCTCTGGGGTCCACGCTGCTCCTTAAATGAGATTAGGGCCGGGGTGATGTAGTGTCACACGGGGCGCAGTGACAGGCAGCGCTTTATGGCACTATCTGTCTGTCTCCATCACCGCCACACACAATGTGTCCCAGGACTCCAATGTGCAACTCCATTTACCACCACATGACAAATGGGCAGCACTTGTAAAAGGCACAGAGAGGTCCAGCTCAGGCGGGTAATGGTCAGCACAGCTGTACCGCCGTGCCTGGCGGGGGGAAACAGACCCCCAAGTTCATTACAGTGACCAGTAATGGAGCTTTCAAAATGTGTCTTAGGAATAGGGCAGTAAAGGCTAAAATAAATAACTCAGCATGGAAGGCTAATCTGAAATGGTGTTTGATAAATTATTTATAACACAGACAATTGTCTGCATTTAATATTGGCGCTACTGGTAGCATCTTTAAAAGATGATTTATGTGCTGTAATGCCATTAAGCTTTATATGGGCCCACTGCTAGCTATAAAGTCTGCTGAGATTTAGAGAATGAGTTTTAAACTGTCACTGCAACATCAGAGCAGATAGAGCCTGTATTAAATCTTTACTTTAAACCTGTTATCTGGAGAGTTGCATTTTGTAGACCCTCAAGAACTGATAGATTACCTCTCCACAGCCGCCTCAGCGCCAGTCCCAAACAGCACCAAAGAGGAACTTTTACACATTACTCTTGTATATGACTTGAATCAAGTTTCTCTTCTCACTTAAGCGATTTTGAGCTTCCAAATGCTACTGAAGGGAAAAAAACCAAAGAGCCTCCCCTACAGAAGATGTGGGTATTTCTGCGCTGTATTTATCCTACCTTTTACTAATCCCTTTTGAACAAGTTTACGGCTTTGTGAATATTATTTCCTCAACATTTTGTAACTTCCCAAGGAAGTTAAACAGGAGATGCCTTTTCCAGACTTAAAAACTGTAGAAAGAATTTACTTGTTTTACAAATGCTTACTGAAGTGAAACGAATCCCTTTGCAGGTCAGCGGGTGCTGTCAGAGCTGGGACACACACTGCAGTGCCCAGCAGTACGGCTCAGCAAGAATTTCAGGTGCACAATGAAGAATGAATACAATGATAACAATTTTTGTAACTATAAAAAAAAATTCAAATACTTATCACACTTGCCTTTTACAGCAGAATGAAATTTCTTCAAATTACAAAACGTAAAGAGTTGATCCTACTTAAATGAGAATCTGCAAGACTCACGTGAGAGGAGAAGGGGGGGGAACATAAATCAGAAGCTTCAGGAAGGACAGTGATAATAAAAAATAATCTATAAAGGAGTGGTGGGAACGTGGAGCTTGGGAAGTGATACCTCTTGAAGGCCAGAAGCACAATTAAGACTTTGGAGGAGCAATCAGCAGACTCCAGCACGCGAGAGGCAGAGGCAGTCTGCTGCTGGGAGAAGCCGCGGTGGAGATGAACATGTAACTGGAAGCGGTGCTGGAATCTGCTGGCTACGTCCAGGGAGAACAAAGCTGAGAAAACACTTCGTGTTTTTCTTGTAAGGGGAGACTGAAAGACTCCATTATTGAGAATGAATTCAGTTTGGTCACCTTTTAAAGCTGCAAAGGGCCTGGCACACATCATTTAAACCACTCAGGTTTAACCAAAAAGGCAGGCATTTGGAGTAGCACCTCAGCAGCAGATCAATGACACACCTTCTCTCATAATCACTGTTTCTTTTCAGTACACCTACACTACAATGAAAATAGTTTGTTTTTCTTTCATCTTTGATCAGGTGAATGACATTTAAAAGTACTCAAGTCTTTCTATCTCTCTCCCTCAACCTCCTTCCTCCACTGTCTTGTCTTTGGGCTCTAAGAAGTCACAGAGGAAGTTGGAGGCAGAATGCTGAGATTTAACAGCCCCAACAATGCAAACCAGCCCATTAAAACAGCTACATGTGATAAATGGGTGGGACAGGGATTCCAAATCACGGGAAACATGATTAAACTGACAGCTGACACGTCAAATGACCACAGCACAAAGAAACATTTACAAGGCAGAAGGTGCCAGAAGAAAGAACTGAAGCACAGATGACACCAAAGGTTATGAAAAACCAAGTCCATGAGATGAGCAGTGTCTGGGAGACTCAGGGCAGTAAAACACAGAGACCAGTCCTGGGAACAACCACCCGGTTGTGCATAAGGAAGAGTGGGCAGAAGTTACCAGAATATTCCCAGCACGGGCTGGAAAAATGAAGATTCCCAGCAGTATGTGGGACTAAACCTGTGCCCTGCCTGGGTCTAGGGATGGCATCACCTCTGTTCTGCTGAATTTCAACCACACCCTGTTTTGGAACCACGTGTGCTCTAGAGAAAACACTTAAATCTAGAGGAAAATACATCTCCAAGTATTACATGCAAGTTTATTTAGTTTAAAGACCAAGATAAACAGAAATGCAGTAGCTTCTAAAGCAAAAGCGAGAGGGGAGCAGTGATACAACAACTCTATCACTTTGTGCATTAAAGAGCTCAGTGATTTTAAAGCAAGGTAACGTGTATCACGTTAGTTTCCAGTTCTGCTTCCACAGCCACCTTTAACAAGAACCCAAAGTGCTCCAAGTTGTGAGACATTACTCTCACTGACTTGCAGGAAGGTGAGTGAGTGACTCAATATTTGCACACCAAGCAGCGTCGAGGGCTCAAAGACTATTAAATATGATGAGAATTTTCTCTCCAGAATACATCCTGTCCAAACACTGTAGAACAGGCCTTCTGCTCCGAATGGTAACTTGAAACACGATGGTCTAAATCCTACCTTTTGTGCAAGCTTTGCAAGCGGGACATCCATTGGAAAGGACAGTTCCCATTGGTCACATTCCTGTTCTACCCCACACCATGTGTCCCTGCCCCTTCCTCACCCGGCACCTTCTCACACACCAAGGCCCCAGAGCCCGGCTGTGCCGCTGCCACGGGTACAGGGCAGGGAAAGAGAAACCCCAACTTCCTTAAACCCCTGGATTATGAACACATCAGGGTTAACGTGCTGCCGACGTTACACCAAATCCACAGCAACACCAGGTTGTGTTCACAAGTAGCAACAGTTCAGCACAAATATGGCACGGGCCAGAAATGATGCAAAAAGAAAAGAGAGCAGAGCAGTGACCTGGTGGGTCTTGTTAAACTCAGCAGTTTGAGTTTTTACACAAATGTACCCACATTTGGCCATTAATAGATCATAGAACCACAGATCAGGTAATTCTTTACTGCATTAGATGTCAGTTTTGTTGTGAATAAGTGTTAGTAACTGTTTATTTTCTTAACTTTTC
Organism: Nycticryphes semicollaris; assembly: GCA_013400055.1. NCBI lineage: Eukaryota > Metazoa > Chordata > Aves > Charadriiformes > Rostratulidae > Nycticryphes > Nycticryphes semicollaris. The sequence goes on from VXBJ01007377.1 coordinate 132,812, forward strand.
CAATAAAATGCACCTTAGTCCCTAATTATTATTCTCAGTGATGACAGTTTTCTCCTGCTCGGCTGGTAGATGCCTGCAAGCCCAGACTCATCCCCACCCCCCCTCTGATATTGTACACCACACAAGTATAATAAACCATGTTAATATTTCATACCAGTGTGAAATATGCTGGAGTATCAATTCAACATCTGCTGTCTTTAGGGTACTGGCGTCCCGCAGAGACACTTTCAATTTGTAATTGAGTTCTATACTGAATTAATCAGCAGTTTATCTTTTTTAGTAAAATAACGTCTTCCCCACTAACCTGGATTTACATTAACAATTTATGCCAAATTACCTGCCAAGGCAAGAAACTTATATGATTCGGAACTACTATTCAATAACATTAGTTCCTATATGTCATTCCTTACACAAAGATGAGCACAACACACATTTCCAATGGTACAGAATTAAATGACAAGCTCCTCTCACATCTACAGGATTTCATTTAACGCTGTTCCCATACTCTGAACCACGAATGAACATGAAAATTCATTTAATCCACCTATGACTATGTCTGGGTGAAGTTCACGTTTTATTATGGAACTGATTCTCAAAATCAGAAGAACTTGCTCAGCAGCAGCAGAGCTGTAAATCCTGCCCAGCTGCACCTTCCACTGACAGCACAACACCCTGCATTTTCTGTCCAACAGCGTTACCAAACAGTAACCAACTGAACCAGCAAGTACCCAGGGGTGGAAACCACACAAGAGATGACAATTAAAGTTACTATATATTATTACTGCATATCAAAAAACAAATATCCAGCACTAACACATCTGGCTTCATATAAAGCAAATTCCTGTTCAAATGTTACTTCACCTCTGAGAAAAGGATGGGAGGGAATGAAGGTCACCATTTTATTTGGATAAAAAAATCTTGGGGCCCCTGGTAGATTTTCCTTCCGAATACCCCGAAAGGCTCCATAGATCTTACTGGCTGGGAGGGAGCCCAGCCTGGCTCCCACCCTCCACTCCCTGCTCCAGCAGGAATCTCCCTCTGCCTCCACAGCCCTTGGGGCTCCGGGCCACGTGAAATATTTTATTTCCCAGTGTGTTTTTGCCTGGGTTCTGCAGTTACAGGAGATACACAAACCAAAACAATTTAAACAGCAACACCTGCTCCTGAGAAATGCATCAAAAATAATGACCTGTCCTACATCTGCCCTGTGCAGGGAAATGATCTCTTAACATGGAGCTCTGCTTCCGACCAACTCGTCTACATTATTATGTACAAAGTTTAAGTATTACTTTCATAAAGGTGAAGAAATTGTTGCTCTTTGTCATACAGCAAGGCCCAATTTAAACTGAGGTAAAATTTATTTCCCTCAATACAGTCTGTAAACAGAAAACCAGAAGAAGGTGCTATTGGGTATCCTGGGCAACTCTGACTGATACTGTCAGCGGTTTCCCACCTGATCTCTGCACAGAAATTGGGCTTTGATATATTCAGAGAGCACACCCCAAAACACAGCTCTGGTAGTCCTACCCATCCCAGAGCACATCTTAAACCAGCCTCGTGTTTCCTGTTTAACATTAGTTCTGCAAAGGCAATCAATCCAGGGCACGGGTCTGAGAGAGAGGAGAACAGCACTGTCCGTGTCAAGCAGAAAGCAGGTTACCATCGAGTAATTTTCATCTCATCTAAAAATAAGAAACAGCATGATAAGCCTTTATTTTCTGGATACCTGTCTGTGCTAAAACCCTGATATCCACCCATGGCAACTCGTGTCTCTGAAGGAGACAACAATGCGGGTCTGTAGGGAAAGCATGAAATCTGTATCACCGTGAGCTCTGTCAGGAAAGGCAGTGAAGATATGCCACCGACTCAGTTATTGTCACCAGGTAATGAAATAAACAGATACACAGAGCACTTATTGTTGTTCATGGAGTCAGGTGTCCCCCCGTCTCCCCCCCCCCAATTTACTTAATCTCCGTGTTTGACACCAACGGGGGTTCCAGTATCTCGGGGGGGCTCTCCAGCCTAACTCCCATGGTCCGGCCTGATCTCCATTGTCTGCCGCTGCCAAACCTCCCGGCGAGTGGTCACCTTCCCACGGCGTCATTAACGCTGCCGGTGTCAGCTGGTGGGATCAGGCACAGTCTCCCGCACCTGAGCCCCGCGGCGGGGACACGGGCATTTTGATCACCATCACTAATGAATACAGAATTCATATGCAGCTTGTCATCGCTCTCGAGCCGGGAATCACACAGATGCAGGCTAAATAAGACTGATGAGACAACTATTGTTGAGGATTAGAGAGTTTTGACAGTTGCCAAAAATAGCGCTGTATTATTGTCAGTAGTTAATAAACAAAAATAATACCACCATATTGAGGGACAGTGGGAAATACGAGCACAGAGCCATTTGAGTGATCTGTATCTCAGCTGTTTAAAAATGGAAGAAAGTGACATGTTTTCCTAGTATTTCTGTACTGTCTGATGCACTCTTTACTCAGAGATACACACTGAAAGTTACAACCACTTTGTCACAGCACACAGCGTCCCTGCACACCCCGTATCTGGAGGAAGCCATTCTTTGTGCCTCGGCTTCTTCGCTCCAGGGATATGGGGCTGCTCAAAAGTACCTCAAAAATCAGTGGCAAAGCCAGAAACAAAACTGGGCACCAGAAGAACCCGAGCCTACACATTCTGCACCTTCCAGTTCTCTGCTTTCCTATAATTTCTTTGTGAACTCCTCTACTCTGGCAGCTGCAACTATTCACTGGAAAAGGTACCCCCCGCTGGGCGTTCCTCCTTTTACAGAGAATTACCCCAATCTGCCCAAAGACTGCTCCCCAACCTGCCTTTGTCAAAAGCAAACACAGTGATCACTGCAGGATGATGACACGAGCAACCCTGGCCATCGGTGAAGGGTCTCAGACGCAGTTTCTGGAGGACACAGCGCAGGGTCGGTGCCTGTGCTCCCAGGGGAGCAGTCAGAACAGCCCCCTTCTGCTTCTAACCTGCTCCTACCCTTACACTCCTGCTGTTTTCGTTCAGCACCACTCCGTTTCCTACCACACTTTAAAAAATGGTATAATAAATGGCTATAACTATAGTATCACATTTTTGGGGTGATCTATTTTAGCAATAATTATTAAGTATCTGCCAGACTACCTCCTTCCATTTTTTTTCCCCACATATTCCATGCCCCTGAACTCATTACGCAAAGATTTACTTCCCTTTCCCTGCAATATTCTTCTTTCTGTGGCTTCTACTGTTTCTCTTTCTTCTGGATCGTTTTTATTAAACCTGGCTGTTTTGATGAAATACAGAAAAGATACGAAGTTACAAGCAGCCCGTTCCCCTGCTTAAACACCAAGCTCTTACCAGACAGCTACAACACCGCCTCACTACACATCAAATAATTCTTCTGCAGACAAAAAGCTTCTACTTTTCAAACAACAGAAGTCAAATAGCAGAATAAAATCTATAATACACCTCCAATCACCCTAGGAATTCCACCAATGAGGTAGAGATACACCCAGAACTTTATACTGTAGACACTTTTTTCCCTCAGATGGTGATGGTTTCCATATCCACTGACTCAGAGTATTTCTTTACTATTGTTTAACACCAAAAGGCAGGAATGCATTTGCAAAATCCCACTGTAAGGTTTAAAAACCATGTGTCTAGTCGATTGAAACTCTACTGAAAGAAAAATTGGCTGCAATGAAAGATCTAAGCTCAAAACACTCTATTAGATGTGCTGTTCTTCCACTTATGTTTTTTAAAGTAGATCTATAGCTGCCCACATGACAGATTAATATTGTTCCACAGTAGTTAGGTGCTTGGCATTACATTTTTGAAGCATCTACAGGCCTTCAGGGCTGAAAGTGTTCACATCTTCAGCAATCTATAATGGTTCCTCTAGAGGCCAGCACTTGCTTCATAATGAAACATGCCTCCATAAATCAGGCTGCAGAAGTGGCACTTGTGTACGTCACCATCTATCTGCGCAGTTTCTCTGAAGGATGTTGGGTAAAGATCATCTCCCGGCACCGCAACCAGGGAAAGGACCATCACAGCTGGCATTGATAAAGCATGTGCTACTTAAATCTGAAGACACACTAAGTCTATGGAAAAAAACACATCCTGCTGGTGTTAGCACGCCTCAGGCAGTGGGAGAAGCTTCAGCAACTCATCTTCAAAAGGCAGAGAGCCAGGGCTCTAGAAACCTGCAAAAATTGGCTAAGCCTGCAGTCGTCTTCTTTTATTTTTTTATATTTTTTATTTTTTTTTTTAGGTTGAGCATCTTCAAAGTCTACGATTCTAACTGTAGGGCACAGCAGCTGCCACTGCAGATTTGATCCTCTCAGCTTTTGGCAGCTCTCAACTTGAAATTCTAGCAAAAGAATTTTTCAAGTTGCTATTATTGCCTGTCACAGATTTATAAATATTGTGTGCTATCTGCTGTGGCATGGCTCTCCTGGGACACCAGTGCATGCCAAAAGCGTAACAGAATGAAAAACAGTTCCTATTCTTCAAATAAATGCTAATTTTTTTAACTGTGCTCACACGATGCGTTTGGTGATCAGCTTCAATAGCACAGAATATGTATCAGAGGCAAAAAAGCTGATTGTCTTTTCCAGTAGTATTCAGCTGCTACTTTCATTACGCTTGTTTAATTACATTCCAGATGCTAATTTGCAAGTCGATACCAGAGGGTGCAGGACAGTTTGCCTTTGAATCATTTTTCTGTGATGTGATGGTCTTGAAGCACACCACTACCCTCCAGTAGCCCTAGCAAGAGATTCTGACAATTAGTGCAAAAGAAAGCACCATTGATCCTGACAGGAAAATATTAATCCCCTACCCATTTCATTAAATTAATCTCCGGGAATTTTAAGTTTATCATCATTGCCATTTCATAGCAAATTTTATGTAAAATATACACAGTGTACTTCAGATTTAATTTGTTTTAATTTCACTAGAAATATAATTTGTAATTTGGTTACTTTACTGTGAAAAAACACCCACATCTGACTCAAAAGGTGTGTATCTTCAGCTGGCAGCTGTACCAGAACCTGCAGAAGTGTTTAAAAGTACAGTTGAGCTTTACCACCAAAAACTTTGCTGGTTTATTAATACAGTTACTAAATTGTGATTAGGTAACAGAATATCTGGTAAAACCAAAGGAAGGTTAAGGTGCACACAGCTCTCAAGGATCTAAATATCTATTTCAACAAATTGGTAGGCTGTGTTTTTACACGCTTGTTATAACAGTGAGTATCTGCTGCCATTTATGGTTGTGTATGAAGACAATTTAATTAGGATGACCTTTCTAAATAGGAAAAGTTGGAGATTTACCAATTTCTGGTGCCTTTTTTGGTTGCTCTTACACAAAGAATGACTTAAAATACAAGCTTGAGAACTAGCTGAGAAGAAGATGAAATTTTCAGTTTCACAGCACAGCGCTCTGACATTTGTCTCTTTGGGAGCAGACTATTACGCTGTAGCTGTTGATTCCAGGGATTTGCAGCCCATGTTTTCGGCACCAATTGCACACGTGCCAAGCGAGAGGCTGGAGAGAGACTGTCATTCCTACAGCAGCAGGAGGGGAGAAGAAAAAGTAGAGAATCTCTGTCTCATGGTTCTTCCCACCGGTCATCCAGAGTAAGGCTGTTTGCGGAAGAAACTTGAGTGCCCATGAAAAATATTCCAATGTTTCTGATGGTATTTGCAAATATCCTTCAGGTGTTGCCCAAAACGTTGCAGCGACAGAGGAATCCTGCTCTAAGTGCATTTGCATCATTTTGCATAACAGCTTTGTGTCATTGAGCTACAACTACTTTGTACGTACTGATAGAACAGGAGCCGGGTCCAGGAATACCGGGAAGACTCTTTATTACTAACTCTTCAGCACTTTAACTACTAGAAAACTTGTCAAAATCAGCTGTTTGGGTTTTTCAATCAACGGGTATTACATGTCACATCTCTTCAGGAGATGAGGTAACAGGGTACGACACATCAGTTTAATTAACTGCTCTGAGAGGGGAGCTCAGTGGACTTACGGAATCGTCACCTGAAAATATACTGCAGTCACCCCAACATTTGAGTGACCCACAGCAGCTGCACTATAAAGACAAGGAACATCTGAACATCTTTTCTGAAGTAAATCAACTTTATCCTTTTCCACGTTATCCACGGATAGTAAATAGCTCAGATTTGTTGTATCTGCATTTTAGGCTGCAATGATTGCAACCGTTAGTGTTATGAGTCTTTCTTAATGGGTTCAGTTTTCAATTTTGTGTTCGATAGTCAGGTTTTTCTTTACTGTGAAATTATTAATCAATTGGAGTAAGAAGCAGCATTCACAGGAAGTCTGAAGAGATTAATGCGGTTTAACAGAGGGCTTGACATTACCGAGGCGTTTTACAAAATCTGGTCACAGAAAGCCCTTTAATTGTTTTGGGTTTTCATCAATAGTCTGTCTGCAGATAACTGGGTTTCCCACTGTTTAGTTTAGCAGGCACTGAACATGGTCTAACAGTGTAAGGAAATACTGCAGGTGACACAAAAATAATGTACTGCACACAGTCATTAAAAACAACTCAGTAACTTTTTCTGATCTTAGTCATGCCACTCCAGCTTTTAGCTCTTCTGAATGATTCTCTATAATGAGCAACCCAACAAACTTTTATCCAAACAATTTATCAAGATCGTCATCAAAACACAAACAACCCACAACCTTGTGAGTTGTCTGATACTCAGCTTTTAAGTAGACATTAAAACTGAAGCCCTGTTACCAGTTCTGAACCTGCCCCATCAACTAGAAATCTAATTGGTTTCACACACTACTTGAACATTTTTCATTGTTTTTACAATTAAGAATTCCCTTTCCAAGGTTAAGAGAAGGACGGACTGAGGAAAAACCAGCAACAGTGACTACGCAAGGGCTGGCAAATTCCCCACAGTCAACTATAATCAGTAAGTTGTGCGTTTTTGAAACTCACCTACGTTCAAATCACACAAGTTTTCCATACATAAACTTGCAAGAAAATATATTTCTTTAAATTTCTTTTATCCATCAACTCCTACAGCTTCGCAGTAAGCTGACACTAGTACATTTTAAGTGCAGGGAAACTAGAGCAGATGGAACTTTTTAAAATCTTCAAACCTCTGAAATTCTTACAATTAAGAGAATTATTGAGGGAAGAAACACTGAGCTTTAAAAAACAATAACAATTCTTACCTCCATGTCCTGTTTGTATTTATCTTCAAATACTGCCATAGCTGCTAATGATCCAGAACCTATGGGAACAAAATCAGGACACTTTTTTAGCCACATCTACCCTGGCTCATTCTACACTCTAAAATGTCTACCCTCTTTAAGTCCAGCATCTACTTTAACCCTACATTTACAGCTAGTTACACAGACCCGGTTCTGACTGCCTTTTTCTTTTTACTAGTTTGAACACCAGGAGAGGAAAATGAGGTCAGAAAAAGAGAGTTAACTGGATGCCACAGTTTGTAATTCCTACCCCTCCACTTCTCCTGCCCCACTTTGTGCCTGGGCACATTAGAGGGTCTATCACTTCACACCCAGACAGCCAGGGTGACTAGATTGCTTTAACGAGCTGCCCTGGCACAGTCACCTTCACGCACGGGGATGGGTAAACCAGCGATGGGAACAGGGTGGCCGGTGGCTGCCATCGGGGTATCTCCCACACCTACTTTACAACAGTTTATTATGCATTTACTTTGTGCCATCATTTTTACACCAAACAGTAACAGCTGAATAGACAAAATGACAGATAAGAAACATGAGCTTAACATTATTTCTTTTAAAGGATGCGGTGTGAGTGTAGGGATGGAACAGAAGCCATCTCTGCCCAAAGCGCCCTAACTGCAGGTTTTATAAATGTGCTCTCTGTAAATTAATACAAAAAGCAGTATGATACTATTTAAAACTGTAAACTTGCTTGGTTCAGAAAGAGTGAATCTTCAGGAAGATGTCTGTCTGTGGCCCTAATCATATTTCAGAGCGTGCTACTTTTGGGGAGTGAACAAAGTTACCTGCAATTTTTTACTCCAATTAGAAGATTTTTTGGCATTTATTACTTTTTAACTTGTTTTGCATACTGCTATCTGTTTAGCTGGGTCACAGAGAAAGCCATATTTTCTATTTAAAATGATTTGTGTATATCGCTTGACCACCTCAATGGTTTAGTGAAAGAAAAAGGCAGCGATTAAACAGTTTCAAATGAGGTGTCCTGCTGATTTTATCAAGTCTGCTGAATGTATAATGAAAAAAGAGAAGCTGACAGTGACACTGTTGAGAAAATACAGACTACCTTATCTGAACCATTTAAGGAGGTCCAATTATAGATCAAATTTAAAGGGTAGAAACAGCAGATTTACAGACACAAATCAATGAACATGGTAATCCCAATGAATATGACAGATATTCCTGTTAGAGAATATTGCTGTGGTTGAGGATCATTACCTTTACAGTACCAAATACATCACATCTAAAAGCAGTAGGACACCCTAAGTGTGTACTTGTATTACAGGCAATGACTATTCATTTACACCTTGGAGCAATACATGACTCCATTTTTTAAATGCTGAAACAGGGAATAAAGAAGACTTTTAAGCACCTAATAGCAGAAATGAACCGCTGATATGAACAGCTGATACCACAGAACACACCACAAATAAAAGGAATTTTACTGATCCTCTGAAAGGTCAAAATAAGGTGCATTCCAAAACAAATACAGGAGGTGAACCATAAAATAATTCTTCTTGTGAAATGACATACGGGGGGGTAGGACAAAAGTAAATCTGAGACACATTCTCCAATGAAGACCACATTCTTACCACACTCAAATAAAGACCCACCATAAGCAGAATGGGAAGCCTCAAAACTAGAAGACAATCCTAGCCTTGGATAAGGGTTCTTTGAAAAAAAATTAGAGTATAAAGATTAAAAAATGTGCAAGAACAAAAGGTAATATCTGACAGAAATTACTGCATTAAAGCTACTGAGCTAAAAAACAGTAGTCTTAATTTCTTAAAACTTCTACTGACAAATAAAAGTTACCAGTAATGCAAACATTGCAACAATCTCATACACAGCTTAGACTGGATTCGTTCCGCCAGATCCTTTCTAAAGGAAGTTCCCCAAGAGAACCTACGGGCGAGAACTCGCAGATTTATAAAGAAGAAAAAGGGAGGGAACCTTAGGTTACATGAAATCCTTTGTGCATAAAGAATTGTACTGCTAATTATTTATCTCACTATGTACCAAGGTGCAAATAAATGTGGAATTTAACATCAACTTTTAATAAATAAATGCAGACAGTCCTATAACGTAAGTGTTCAAAGAGCTGTTGTAGGTTTAAATAAATTAAGATTTTCATGTAGACATTTACATCTAAAAACCACAATCCCAAGGAGGTTCTAACAGAACAGGAAGCAAAGCTGGAAAAGCTTAATAAACTCAGGCGGTTTTTGTCTCTACTGTTTATAAATCCTAAAGGTAAGTTTTATAAGCTTAGCATTCTCTGAAAGAACAGATTCTTGAACCTTAAATAGCACAATGAAAATTCTTTACTGGTAATAGCACCAGATGTAAACACTGTGGGTTTAGAAACACAAATAGATGTATATTTCTGAGTTCCAGAATCAAAACAAATCATCTGCTGTTTGACAACAGCAACATGAACTATTTAAAATAAACTAATGCCGTACATATATTCACTGGCTAAGCAAACCCCTCAGTCCCTGTGCACCCCTGGGGGACTCACAGCCGCCACTCGGCCACCAGAAATGCAGAAAACCAGGAACGGGCTGTTGCTCCTGAGCCCAGTTGCAAACTTCACTCCCCAGTTACACCCACTTCCCTCCAACTTGTCAAATTCCAGAGAGGACCCACAAGCCTCACAACGTTCCAAGCACCTGAACCGAGCTGTGAAAGCGATGCACTGTAACAGGACAGCCAGCAGTAAAGCCTGGGAACTTAAGTAAATGCTGCAAGTATGGTTTTCTGATTGCAGTACCTGTGAGAGCACAGAAAACTGAAGAGATTAAGGGTCTACAGAGAACTTGTTTGTATCTGGGGAAACAGCTGTTTTCAGTGCCCACCAGTAATTCATTTTTTAACAAGCTTGTTTTGCCTTTATGTAGAAACAAGCTTAAAAACTCCCAAACATAATGTCTGGAGAAAGATAAAAATCAAAAACATTGCCAAACACCATCCATTAATTAGGAATAGACATTCCCACCTCACACACACAGTAACTGATTTAAGTCACTAACAGTTGGGATTCAACATTGCTAGGAAGCAGCAGTTCACCCCCTAATCTATTAAAACATCCAGGAAAGCTGCGATTAGTAAGATTATTAAGACGTGTCATTAACTAGTGTCTTTAACTGAGCTCAGATTCAAATACAAAACCAGGTATTTATCCCAGATCACTTCTGTTTGAAACCTTAGCACCACACAAGCAACGCAGAAATAGCAAATTCTCCTTGTTAAGATTTTTGGTTTTAAATGTTGGAAGTTCACAACTGTTCTGTGTGGGTAATTAAAGGGTAATTAAAACAAAGTGTAACTGGTAAGGTCATCATGTAGTTGTATTTTGTAACATTCAGGGGAAAAAAAACACTTCAGAAAGATTTTTAAAAACCACTAACTGCTGTGAATGGTTACACTTCAACAACCTTGGAAACACAGAGAAAAAATGCCATGTAAAATCCAAAGGATTTATTTTGCACACATTTTCAGTAAGCTATGCCTTAGAAACAAATATTCAGGAAGTATTAACCTTGCATCTAAATATAGAAAAATATTGATTGCCAAATAATTATAAAAAACTACAGAACCTGAGATGCAAACCTGTGTTTTGAGGCAAATGCTTTTCAGACTGATAATTAACATGAATCAAGGAAGTTATGGGAACATAAAAATTGTTTTTTCTTCTTTAAGAAACATTGGTCATTTCATACGTTTTCACAAATAAGTTCTTCAAAAATTTTCTGGACTCAAACTCACTTTAAAGATCCCCTTTGGTCTTTACTTGAGCAGTTGTACCACTCAGGCACTGACTGAAAGTGAAAGATAACTATTGACACTTATCCAGCCAACAATCATTTCCACCATGTTTTGCAACTGCAGTTGCTTTTCTAAGACGAACTGGATGTTTTTAGCTGAACACTCACTGAAGGCAACGTCTTATTGCTAAGCACAGTCCATTTTCATCACCCAAGGACCTGTTTGCTACCCCCGCCTGCCACAGGAGAGGATGTGCAGAGCCTGGAGAGAGCAACATTTAGCACTTGCCCATCCATCAGTGTCGGGGCTCCCTGACAGGGCCGTTACTCACACGCTCTCATTGTTATTCAATTTGCTGTTCACTCCAGGTAAGAATTCGGAGATCTCCGCAGCCCCATCGATTGGGATCATTTTTCAGCCCAGTTGCTGGCGGAGGGGCTGAGCCTCGGCAGCGGTACTGCTGGCTCTGCAGGACAGTGCTGCCAGTGCAAGAAGAGCTGATTTATGAATATGAAGCAACACCGGCACCGGGGGACTCGCCTCAGCCACCGGGGACTACTGGAACACACTTACTGCTTCTGAAAGCTGAACTACAGACTTCAAGTGCTTTAATTTTATGCATGCATTTCATTATAAGTCTTGGCCAGAAGCTTTCCTAGACAAGCCAAGCAATCAGACAATCTTGCACCGTTTGCTGAAATCCAATTTTGTCCTTTGTCAGCATAAACAGTTTAATTTGATGTTTTCACTCCTGAGTAAGCACTGAGGATCTTTTAAATCTCCCGTACAAGGGAGGATGCCACTTTGTCCATCCGCAAACACACTCCAGCTAGACAAAAAACACACTCCAGCACATTAAAGCAAACAAAACCCCAGCACCTCAACCACCTTTTCTATTTAATACTGAATTTCTATAAATTAACTGGCTAAAAATCTATACTCTGATTTAAGGAACTGCCTTTAGAATACCTGGGGGCTGGAGGGTGAGGAACCAAAACCAAACACAAAACCAAGCAACAAAAACCAAACAATACTTCAGTCTAAAAAAGATCAAAATAAAATTCCAGCTACTATCTCTGACTTGACCTTTGATGCCTTTTCTGCTGTCTCAGTTCTGCCTTTCATTTGTAAGCATAAGCAAATCTTTTTACTCCAATCCATCCTAGTCACTGGAGGAAGTACGAGGGGTCTGGGTGTAGAAAGGTAAAGGACGCTGATGCTGAGAAGGGCTTTGTTTGACAGCACAGACATGTCACATGCCATCACCAACCCCAGGCCCCGTACAGTCCACAGCAAAACAAAGTTTAAACTCCGATGAACTTCATCCATTGATATTCCACTGCCTACTTGTCTGAACTTATTCTGCTACTGTGTTATTTCTGTGGAGGGAAAGGGGAATGGCCAGGATTTTCAGAAATGCCAGATTTTAAAGCTTTTGAAACACAGGCAGGAAAGTAACCCTGTACATAAGGGAAACTGTGACTTTATTCAGGCAATCAAGTACTAACAGCTGCCAGCATGGAGCCAGTCAGCTGTACAGTTAACTACAATATTGGCTATAAGGCAATTATAAGAATCAGACATTTACTTTTTTTATGTATCAAAGGCTAAACAATGACATCACATGACTCTTACACCGGTTTTACTTGCCAAGTAAGTAATTTGCCAGTTCCTGAGGCAATGGCACCATCTATTGGTCCAACACCACCTCTGCAGAATTCCTGCAAGTTAATCACCTTCTTACAGTTAACCAGATGATTCAGTTTAACTGCTGCAGTTTCAGCAGTACAAAGACCCAGAAGAAAAAGAAAAACCTTTAACATTTCCCAAAATATACTAAGTAGGGTTTTTATCTAGAGATGTCAACCATGAACAGAAAAAGATTAACTACAATTAAACCTCTATTTTCCCCATCACAGAGTCAGCATAAAAGCTGCATCAGGCATAGGTTGAATCTGATACGTTTCATTTTCAGATCAATTTTCTTTTCCAATATATTTATTTGGACTCTACATTACACTTCCATAGCCCTATCAAAACCAAGCTTTCATTTAAAATCATCCAAGTCTTCAAAATGAAACACAAGCCTGCAATGATACAGCGTCTTCTTGAGCGATCAGAGAGCAAAACCACCTGCATCCCTGGGTTATGTCTGGAATTTTACTTCTTCCAGACATGATAATCTCAGTAGGGCATTATCTTTGAAACCCACACGCCATAGATGAAACTGCACAAGATTATTAGCAGCTCAGAAGGCACTAGCTTAATCTCTTACTGTTTTTTTTACCCTTTACTCCCAAATTACTGCCTATAGATAACACACAAATTCAGAACAATCAAACAAGCTCTAGACTACTATTGAAAATAATTGCTTTGCTAAAGACTGGACAAGTTCTGTAATATTTCAAGATGTGCCTTTCCTTCTCTTCTCAAAAAAACCTATGTGGATGATGGTGATCACTATGGCTCTCCTGCAATTCACAAAGCTTATTACAGCTCTCAGGATTCTTACCACGGGGACTCTCCAAGGATCCCTGAATAAGTAAGAAACAGAACGAGATGTCTGGAGAAACAATTTTAGCAAGAGGACGTGGGCAAAGAATTTAGAACACACAGGAGAAATGATGTGTTAAATTCAGGAAGGTCTGAATGAAGAATGAAGGGTTTGTGTTCTGTAACAGTGTCTTCCCAAATATGCTTGTAAGAGCCCATAAGAAGCCTCTAATTGGGTTGTTTCTTAAGATCACAGGTAAAGGGGTTTATGCTCAAGGGCCATTTCACAACTTGAAATTATCACTCCTGCAGAGCAGCACCAAGGAGTTCAAAAGTTTAATTCTCTCCAGTAGGTATTCTTCATCTCCTTCTGTAGAACCGGGAGGCAATGGAGCAGTGTTTCTGCTTTTTAAAGAGACACTCCAGAAGCTGCCTGTGGTTTGCATTCTGCTACCACCAAATTCCTATTTTCACATTACCCCATATTCGTTATAGTTGGGGAAAAAAAACAACAAAAAACCAACCAGCAACTGTTTAAGACGACAAAAAAGAACATGTTTACCAAGACTGTATTTTACAACATATCCTGAACATTGTGTTTGCAACATCTGTGGTTTCAGCTGTCAGTATTACCACACTCACTAGTCTGAAACGGAACGACACGAACACAGAATTGCACTTACATGTAGCTCCAATCACTGCTCCAATACAAACTGGGGCACCTGCCTTACAAATATGGGTACAATGTTATCTTTGAAACTGGAGGTCTGTACAGATCCCAGCAAACAATGGAATTTAAGTACAAACACTTCAAATAATAATTAGAAATGTTGACCCTTTTCACCAGGCAGCTGTGCTCCAGCACTGAGCGACTGTCACTCCTGTCACTTACCCATGGTAACGTAGGGCAGTTTGTCAGTCGATCCGTGGGGATAAATGCAGTAAAGGTGAGGTCCCGTGACATCCACTCCCCCCAGAACCAGGGCAGCACCAATGTAGCCTTGATACCTAGGAGCAGGAGTTATACCTGAATCTGACAGTCCACAACAAAGCTGTGGTTCTTAGCACAATGAGACATTTGAGAATTTTTCCATGTTTACACCAGGTGCAACAGAAAGACTACTCTTACTATCTGTGAGCAACAGTTTAAACTAAGAAATTTACCAAAACGTGGTATATTTCAGTGTCAAGCAGAACAAACAAGCACAGGACAAGCAAGTAGGCTGGATGATACAGTTGCACTAACAGTTCTATATTAACAGCGGTAGGTTTCAAACAGTTAAACATTCTATTCTTTTGAAAGTAAGATATATTTTGAGGTAGTGATTCTATTACAAGTCATGCAAAATTCTCTATTTTACACACTTGCACATTGTAAGATTATGACTGGTCCAGCCATCTCACCACAAAGATACACAACAGTTTTCATGTCTGCCATCAACAGTTTAATAAACTATTCTCCTTCCACTTTTGCCAGGTAAACACTGGGAGCATGGTACAGCTATAGAATTATTTCTGTAAAACACCACAGACCTCATTTCTTTTCCATCTCAGTTCAAAAACCTATCAAGCAAAGAGCAACTATTTGATCTCTCCTTCAGCTTTCCTATGAAGGTTAAGCAGGCTGAGGAAGGACACCCCACCAGGGGAGCTTGAGAGTTCTCTGGTGGTTTTAACAACATTAGTAAGTGAGAAACCCATGCAGTTACCTGAAAAGCATTTGTTTTAGCATTCGATTAGCTGTGACAACTCTTGGAAGTCGTCCAGTTGACAGTGAATGGAGCTCCAGATTGGAAGAAATCAGCTGAGTTGTCATTTCAGTATCTGCAGCGGTTCCCGCACCACAACAACTGAAAAATATTACCAGCAAGTTAGGAAAAGGTGGGGAGAACAGGGAAGAGGCCTAACTCTATGCATTATCCAACAAGCAGAAATTTTCTCATTATCAAACTGCAGAACCCAGGTTCTTATACAGTCAATATTTTCAGACACACAAAATCCTCAAGCATTATTAAGATGTTATCATTTTAAAGTCTACCTTAATGTTTGCTGTTAGTAAACAACACGGTTAAAAAGCCCAATACTATAACCAATAGCATTACACCATAAACATTTAAAATACTTACTAGATATTAGGGGAAATGAAGTGTATTTTTGAACAGTTCTTGTCAGCAACCACCATTCCCTCAGTTGCTCTTGTATCTGCTCCGAGGACAACTCCATCCTACAGAAAAAGAGAATTATTCCTAGAGCTTCGATGTCCAAAGGGACCCCTTCCTTACACCGACGGCAACACCAGCAACACAGCCCCGGGGCCGCTCAGGGGGGTACCTCGCAGGAGCCCGGCTCCGCACAGGCCGGGGCCGCCGACCATGACTCAGCACCGCGGAACCCGCAGCACGATAGGGGACAGGCCACCGCTTCCAGAGGAGATGCCCGCGGGGCCGAGCGGCCTTTCCCAGCCCCCGCTAAGGGGCAGCCACGACCCGGGCCCGGCCGGGGGCAGAGGGGCAGAGGCCCAGCCCAGTCCGGCCTCCAGCCCGCCCCCAGCACCAGGGGAACGCGCCTGGCGTCCACCTCACCTTGTAGACGATACCGGCGATGGTAGTGCCAGTCTTGCGGGGGGCGGGCAAGCGCTGGCCCTTCTGGACGAGCTCGGCCTCCAGGAGGGAGTTCCTGCAACGCAGGGCGAGAAGTGAGGCCGGGCGAGGACCGTCTCCCAAGGGCAGGGATCCTCCCCCGGCCACAGCCCCCACGGCCCGCTGCCGCCCGGGCCCAGCCCCAGCCCAGCCCCGATGTCCCTCCCGCGCCTCACCGAACACAGTTGTCGAAGCTGAAGCCACCGTTCGGCGCCTGCAGCACGGAGACCGCCGCCATCTTACCGCTCCCGCAGGGATGGGCGACGTCGGCCGACTGCTTCCGGGTCAGCCGCCGGAGAGCGCGCCGGGGAGGGGCGGGGCCTGGGCCAGTCCCGCCTCTTCCTGCCCGCAGGCCGTGAAATGGCGGCACCGATGGGTTCGGGGCGGTACTGGGGGTTTGGGCGTTGCGGTGGAGCAAGGGGTTGGCTTCGGTTCTGCCTCGGGTTGTGTCTGTATCAGCCGCTCGTGCCTGGGGCCCGTTGGCGGGTGGGCATCGGCAGCTTTGGAGAAAATCCTCTGGTTTCTGGGGAGGGGTTTGTCGAAGGTGGGGGACAGCAGGTGCCGTGCGCGGGGCACGGGTGTCGCTGAGGTGCGGAAGGCACAGAGTTTGGCCCATCCACCACGGGAGGGTGGGGAAGGAAGGGTCGGTTCTGGTGCAGGGACGGAGGTGGAGGAGCCCCAGGCTGCCAGGGCAGCCATAGATAGTCCTCAGTTTGTGTGTTATTGACACTAGGCCGTTGGTGCGTGTCTGTCCTGTAGCACTAAATGAGCTGCCTTACCCCGTTCCTCCTGCTCATCTCACTGTGGGACAGGAAAGGTGGGAATGGCTGAGGTGCTTGTCCAGGCTCTGACCGTGCTTTCGTGTGTAAAGTGGGGCTGGTTTATTATTTCTTCCTTTGCTTTTGATTTACTGTATTTAAAATGGCAGTAATGCTGCTTTTACTGGGCTGCAGGACTTAGCTCTAAATGAGACTTTCAAAGAAAGTGAAAGGATGAATGAAGGATAAAACAAAAAGGGATGGGGGGGGGAATCCCAAACTTATGTTTAGATCTTATGCAGACCCTACAATTGCATGATAAAATGCTAAGCCTACCTACAATTGCAGCATGTTAACATAATTGTTATATGGTGACAGAAAAAAGGCAAATGCCACTTTTCAAAATCAGGTGAGTCCTCCTGTATGTCAAGGAGGTCAGTAAAATCAGCTTAGTATTTTCTGGGTAAACTATATCTGACCTCCATTTTAACTTCTCCTCCAGCTTACTGACATATTAAATGGAATGGCCTAATATTTCTGTAGAGAACTAGTGAAAAATTCTCAAGAAAGGATGCATTTTAAAGCAATGCAGATGTGTGGTTAAATTTTTTTCTGAAGTCCATGTACCTAAATCTGCTTTCTAGATGTATAAATGCCTAAAATTAAAAATCTTCTTGGTTAAAATAAATTCTTACTTGTTCCAAACATCAAGTGTTAATTGCAAGGTCCTCTCTCTTCATGAACAACACCAGAATGTAAGTAGTGCTTTGGCTTCTTGCCTAAAGGAAACTTTCTCCAAATGTTTCACTGAGTAAAGTGTCTTCCTCCTGGAGGCAGCTGGTGCTTGCTGTGGCCACATTGACGAGAGGAGACGGCGTTTCCCTCCAGGAGCAGTGATGGCTTTTGCTTCAGGAGTGAGTCGGATGCTGTGCAGGCTCCCTCTGAACAGAACCCAATTAGCAGATGGCCAACAAATGAAACCAGGGTCCCATGTGTCTGCACTGAATCTGCATATCTGCGGTGTCCCTCCTAATTAGTTAGAAATGTGTGTTCCCCACCAGTGGGTTGCTCGGATGAAAGTGTGCAAACAGAAATGGGGTGGGTGGACAAAGCTATTGTGTGATGTCTGCTTTTCCCTCCAGTGCTCAAAAACACTTGCCAATGGGAAGGAACAAAACCCAGCCTCTTTCTTGACTGTGCCAGTCTTGCAGCAAAACCCACTGGCAGTGGGTTCAGGCAGAGAAGCTGCAGAGGAGAGGAAATGACTCTTTTCCTCAGTGCCCTTTGGTTTCTGTTGCTCCACCAGGAAGCCCTGTTGCTCCATCCTAGGCTAGCGGCTCCTGGGGATACGTTACTGGGGCTGGTGGAGCTCCAGAGGTCACCTCTTTGGCTCAGGACAATGTCTTGTGTGCGGATTCATTGTCACTGTGTCTTGTAGGGCCCAGATGAGCCTTGGCTGCCTGGTTTGAGCTGGAGCACAATGTGCTGAGAGTGTCCCAACAGACCACAAAAGACCACCTTTAAGATGAGCACACGGAGTACCTGCGCTCTCTTGTCCCCCTTCTTTTGACCCTTGAGTAACTAAAAATCCTGTTTTTCTTGTACACTGGTTAGGCTGGGAAGCTGTCTAGGAGAAAGAAGATCCTCTGCCAGATGCGCTTTTTTTTTAATTCTAACACAGTTTTTTTTTTCTCTTCACTTGATAAAGTTAAAATAAACAGTCTCTGGGGTGAATTACAGGCATCAAAATTGGATTGGCATACAAACTGTAGAGCAGTTGGTGGTTGGGAGTCTGGGGAAAAAGGAACAGCAGGTTTTAGCTAGAGGGGACAACAGCTTTATTTCCCTCTTGGTCCTTGACAACTAAGCAGATGTCCTACAATTATTGTTTTACCTTCTAGTAATATAGTGTCTTTTCCTATCATCCCAGGTACATGGTGGGCCCTCTTGCAAATGTGCAGGTACACCTCTGCCTTAGTTCAAAGCCACCTTTGTGCACCACAAGCTCCATCTATTGCCGGGTAATGGCCAGCTGAGACTCACACAGGTGCTTCTTTCTCCCTCTCAACTTCATAGGTGACCTATTTCCAGTCCCATTTCTGTAAATATAACTGAAGATCTGAGGAAGAAGATGGTTCCTGAACAACTTACATGCCCTTTTTGCACCTTTGTGTCTGGGTTGATGCCTTCTGCTGGATACACAGATGTCTTCTTCATGTTTTCTGCAGTCCTTCAGAGTCCTCAAGTGCGGGTGTTGCCAGGAGCACTGAGCCCTGACGCTGCCCTGCTCCTCTGAACAGAGGACGGGGTAATGGGTGGCGTCACGAGGCATAACCACTGTTGTTGGGTACCCAACCTACTAGCTTGGACGAGGCGTAATGTGATGGTCCAGTTCTGAAGATGTTGGTAAGTCTAAAAGTATTAGAGGAAAACACAGTGTGGAAGAGAGTGTCAAGTTAAATGAATTTTTAAGGTTCTGGGGCAATATGTAAAGGAAGGCTTGCGTCATCTCCTGACAGACACGATCTGTTCTGTGGTTTCTGTTTCGCATGAGGAATTTTATCTTTACTGTCTGAAATAACCTCTTTGAGAGTCTGGGGGTACAACTGCCAGGGCTCAGCTTCTCCTGGTGTGATGAATGGGGCTGAAGCCTGAAGAATGCAAACTTTTCTCTTTTTAAAGCAGTCCTGAAGTCTGTTTCTAGCCTTCACAAAGCTGCAACCCAGGTTTATCATTCTACAAGACATCTGACAGGGAAGTTAAATAGCACTCCAGGCATGTTTTTTCAAACTTACTTGGGATACAAGGAATGTTAGTGTTTTTCTCAACAGGTGGGCATTCAGGCTGAAGCCTGGGTCTGTACAGTATGTGTGTATGTAACACAAACTCCCAGGTATTTTGGTGTCTGCGTTCATACCCTGCCCAGTTCTGTGTTCAGTGCTTTCTTTGTGTGCGAGTGCCAAGTGACATCTTCAATTCTTGGACCTTGTTTAAGGAGGCATTGGGTAACTTGGAACGTTTAACAAAATCTTCAGTACAACTTTACTCTACGAAGCTTGCACCTGCTCTTGCAGCACGAAAGACAAACGTGCTGATTCTTCAGGGTAACAAGTGTAAATCAGCAGTCAATTTTTTGCTCTCTAGAATGAGGGAGTTACAAAAAGTGCAGTCTTAGCAGATGAGGCTTTGAATCCTGTAGGGACAGGACTGGGTTTTTGCGGTGGGTTGGAGTGATGGACAGAGGGTTTCCATTGTTCCAGCACACTCTGGTGCAGTAACGTGGTACCTGGTTGGTGAAAGTCTCCAAAGAACAACCAGACAGCCCCATGAACTACAGCCTGGTGGACAGCCCCACACCGCACCCCAAGACAGTCTGAAGCCTGCAGCACTGTGGGGTAAAATCAGCAAGGATCCCAGTATAGCGCTGGTGGGAGTATGGTGCCCCATAGCTTGTGTCTGTGGGACCGGTGCCTAGAACTCTTCAAAATGAAAGGTAACAAATCACCCCAAGCACGTGCATGTGAAATGTCAGTCGATTAGAGAAACCTAAGAAATGCTTTCTCATCTTGTGTAGCTACACAGGTACCTCTGCTGCCCCAAGCCCGGGGGGCTGTATGGCTGACAGCCCCCTGCTCACCCTCTGCCTGCAGAGCTCCTGGGAGAACGTACTGGGATCCTGCACCATCCAACCTCTGTGGGACTGGTTTTCATGGTGGCTGCAGGAAACACACATTGTCCAGAAGCTGAAAACACACCTTGCAGTGGTGCCTGAACCCTGGCTGTGGCTGTGTCTTCTGCGTGTTCCAACAAATGGAGCCACCAGTTCCTGAACTAACCAGCAACTCCTGTTAACGTCCCAAGGTGAACTTGTGTTAGGAGAGGAGCCAGGCAGAGAGATAATCGCTGATCTGGAGACTAAATGCACCATGTGTCTCTCCTGTTCAAAACCACTCTAATTTCAAACATCTTGCCTCAACAACGGTCTGTTAACACGCTGCAGGCCAAGAATCTGTCAGAAGAATTTAAATACAATTCTGACAAGATCAGAACTAGATAGACTAAAACTTCACCAACCTGTGGCTAAAACAAAGCTAATTGAGTAAGTGCTTGCCTGGGTCGGGACAGAAGGTGATCTCTCAGGGATCTTCTTTGTTGTAACTTCAAAAAGCAGAAGATGTATTTGAGGTGTTTAAACTCATTACAGGAAATAGAGAGATGGCCTGAGACCAAGAGGGTGTCTTCATTACTTTGTAAACTGAAAGAAGAGGCTGAAGCTGGGAGCAGGCAAGTGATGCAGTCAAGGGGATGATGGACCAAAATGTGATACAAGTTCCCAGGAGTTTCTGAAAAAAACATTTTCTGAATGGTGAAAAGGATCTGGCAGAGGTGTAGGTGTAAGAGATAGAGCGGGAAATATGGAGAACCTGGGGACCACTTTGCTTGCTTTCAGCTAAATGCTATAGGCTGCTAGAAACTCAAGAAAGTCCAGTGCTGATCTTACACTATTTTCTAGCGTTACGATACTCAAATCATTATGCTACTGTCTATCACTTGTCAATACTGTTTAGGAGAAGTGCCTGAATTTCTGGTGTTCTGTTGACAATTGCAAAAGTCCTTCTGTTAGTAGCATTGGAATAAGTTTTCAGCTTTATTTAGGTTCTGGCAGAACAACCTGGCAAAACTACAAGAGTTGGAAGAGGAGGAAGAGAGTTTCAGGTATGAATAGGTCTCTGTGCTGCTCTCTAAGATGCTGCTGCATGTCATTACGCAGGGTGTGAAGTGGGGAGTCTCCATCTGGACTGTGAACATGCCTTTGAGGTGACTGAACATGACTGCAGAGGTACAGCCATTATTAAGACAGGTTAATCTTCACAAAAACAGGTCTGGGTAACCCGGTGTGCTCCTGCGCATGGGCTCGGGTGTGCCAGCCCTGCCTGTTGGGTGGGTGTGTTGATGTTGCACAGCGTGGGAGAGAGCAGAAATAAGGGGAAACCTGTGCTGGTCTGACCGAAACACGTCTCTGACACTGTGGAGATACCCAGGGCTCAGCCAGACACAACGTGCTCCCTCCTCCTCCTCCTCAACATCTGTATTCCTCTAAGTCGATGTGGAACTGCTTATGCCTGTTGTCTGTAGGCCCTCCCTTCTGTCTTGTGGCTGACGTGAATAAATCCCGTGAAGAAATAGTTTCCCCACTGCCAGGCTCCTGCAGCGAGAACGTGGGCCATCTGCTTTAATGGTCTGTTGTGTTCCTGGTCGGCTGGTGCCGCAGCACAGGCTGGGGCTCTGCTGTTGTGCAACAGCCGTGTATGGAAAGCTTTACCCTTTAATGTGAAAAATGGGAAAGACAGATGCAATCTGGGTCTAACACTGCTCTTGTACACAATCTTCTCATCTCTCAGGAGCTCTTTTGCTACTGCTGCTTTTCCTCACTTCATCTGAGCACCAGAGCCCCTCTTTTTACCTGATAAAGCAGGCACTGAGCCACTGTCCCCCAAAGTGAGCTCCCTGCCGCGGGGCTGTTACTCAGGATCTCTGGAGGACATGAACCATCTCTCTGTGAGGTCTGTGAATCTGAGCATGTTGACTGGCCCCATCGCTTCACAATGCTCCAAACAGGAATAACCGTTTGCAAACTTTTTGCTGTGATTACAGGTTAAAGTAGACCCACAGTGGGCGTCTGGTTCAACCAGCAAAACCCCTTTATTAGAAAACCATGGAAAAAGAAGGTATCAGAGAGATTTAGTGTTTCAAAGAGGCTCAGAACGAAAAGCCCTGTCTTGCTGGTAGGAGGATGGGAGATTTAGGAGTAGTTAGTAGCTTGAGGATAAAAACACCCACAACAATGATGAATAATAAAGGCAGGTCCTATTTTTCCTATTAAAAGTTTCTAGGCTACACAGATTTGTTCTAAATGATGGCACTAAATAACCAGCCGTGCTCAACCTCCCCTGAAAGGCTCTCTAATACCAGCAGCTGATGCCCTACTGCTTGGGGACACAACTGGGTCTGTTCCTCCAGACAATACACCTGTCATTGGGAAACATAAAGCTGGCAATTAGCAGAGGAGGCTCTGTGTTGTGCTTTCATCCCAGACAATAAGAAGGGCCTGGAAGAGAGAGATTAAGCCTGGCATGTCCTCAAGAGATTGTTGAAACAAACCTCACTGAGACTTTGGGGCGTTTAAGAAACGAAACCAACAAAATAAACCCCTGGTTAAATCTAACTCTACAAACAGGTCTAGAAAGCAAAATAGCACTGGAATAGGATCATTGGCCTTAGAAATAAAAGCCTGGGGTTGTGGAGGAAAGACTTTCCTCTCAGCTGAGAGATCCTGTAGCTGTCAGCGGTGTATCATAGGAAATAAACACCAAGTGAGGTTCTGCATCACTTCACCAGGGCTAGAACTATGCACCAGCACCTGTGGAATAGATTTTTTTTTTTTTATCCTACTATTGCAAGCCCTGGGCAATGCTCCACATTTGGCACTCTGAGTGTTTAAAAGTCTCCCAAATTCCTAACCCTACAAAGGCCCTGAAAGCAATGCAGCAGCACCAGTATCTCAGCTGGTTTGTGTGACCAGTACCAGACTGGAGGGGAAGCAAGTTGAGTCCCCCAGCCCTTGTATTGCCCACTATTAGAAAATTTGGTCAGCAAGTCTCAATTTTATTTTTTTTCCTACTGGTGCAGGAGTTCTTCCAACTTGCAGTCATCAGGAAAGCCATTTAGGAAAACCAGGTGTATAGCTTCTGATTGCCACATGCAGTGTCTGCTGTGGCTCTTCAGCACTGGATCCCGTGCTGTAGTTTCAGGGGTGCCCAGAGCAGGGAGAGGAGACAGAGGTGCTCACTGCAGAGCTGTGGCACTGGTTCCTCTTTGTGGGCAGTGAGGTGTGATGGATGAGCTGAAGACAGGCCACGACGCTGCTGACAAGGGCACAGGTGGGGTGAGGGCTGTGGGGTGAATTGTGCATTTTGCTGTGGGAGGAGGTGAGCTGGTACAGACAGGCTCCTGAGACCTTGAGACTTTTGTGCTCGGGTCACTCTGTCCCCTTGGGCAGGTATTGCTCTTCCTGACTGTGTACTTGTGCCCTCTCTCCTCAGCTTCCTGGGGGATATATCCCGCACCTCCCAGGCTCTTGATGTAAAGCTCTTAGCATCAGGAAGTTTGATCAAGCCTGATGTGACAGACTTGAAAGGAGAGGGGGAGAGGAGATTGAGAGAACCAGACCAATAATGGGATTGCCAGACATGTGGGTGTCTGGCCATAAAAGCAAGCACAGGCAGACCTTTACTGTGCGGAATGAGGATGCTTGTTTGGAAACCTGAAGAATTAGCCTGAATGTGTGTCCCCCTGTCTCTCTGCTGCAGAACTGTGAATGTGAAACTGCATCCACGATCCAAAGTCCGAAGAGCAAATCCTGCCCGCGGTGACTGCTGTGACTGGCTTGGGCGGTCAGCGGTTGCTGTGTAGCTACAGCCCAGTCTTCTGGGCAGCGTGTGTGTGGAGGCAAGGTGGTGATTCTGGGGCTTTGTCCAGGGGAGGTGGAAGGGTTGTCCAGACTTTTCCAGGCGCTGCTGCTTCCCATAGCTCGGTCCATGTGAGAGTGACAGCCTGTGTTAGCAGTTTGCTCAGGGTGACAGACATGGGATGTCCTGGACTGACACCTCCCTGTCAGCTGGGACAAGGGGAAGTTGTGCCGTGACCCGGATCACTGCAATGTGGTGTTAATTGCTTCCTGAATAATGATGAGTCTTCATTTGGGAGAGCTGACCTGGAGATCCTGCAGGAGCAGAAGCCAGCAGCCTTTCAGCCAGTGGGAGTTTGTGGGACAGTGGTCTCCTGTTTCTCTTCCCACACGGGAATCTCAGGGAGGTGGGAAGGAGAAAAGAGAGGAGCTTTAGCAGAAAAATGTCTGTTCTCCCACTGCCTCCTAAGTCAACACTTGGCAAGCCCTGTCTCTGCTCAGAACCAAATCTAATTCAAACAAAGCTTGGGTGACATTAAACTCTGTGAAGAGAAGCTGGGTCAGACAGAGGGTCAGTTTCTGCAGTAAAAAATGGGGGAAAAAATTCTGGAGTAGAACAATATCTACAGCTGGGCTGGGGAAATGGTATTTTGAAAGATAACTCTGCAAGGGACAGGCTTGCAACATGACCCAGTGATCTTTGACACACACAGCGCTTTGTTCCATTTTTCAGTGCATCTTCTTCAGACACATGGCTTTCTACTCCACTTGGCAAATATTTGATTTATAAAGATTAACATGTTGCTAGCCCATGTGCTGGGAAGCTCTTCCAAGGGTTGTGTGAAAGATGTGCCTCGAGGGTGGCAGATCGGGCTTTATGAACTGGTAAGGATAACACTTCTTAAAATGCACCTGAGCTGATTTTTTAAATTGACTGCATGTAAACAAAATTGCAACCTATTTTTAAAAAAAAGCTAACCCAGAGTGACAGCATCACCCAAACTGTGCACCATGATTTGCCCTTTGCTCAGCTGCTTATTAGAGAGATTTACAGGCATTAAAAGTACGTTGGGATTTTACCATCTAACCGTCCCAAGGTCATATGTCTGTTTGCCAAGGTCTTCTGGCACTTGATGGACACCTCTTAACTCTAAGAACTCTGTTATTTCTAATTTATTTGGAGATCTACAAACAGAGGCTGGCCTCAGGAGCTGCAGTTGCCTTAAGGAGACAGCTGACTGGCTGGAATATTTGCTTTGTGGGAATTAGTGCCGATACAATGATGAATTACCCAGACTGCTGGCGATGGCTCTGCTGCCATGGCGAGAAGCAGATGGCAGTGCCCGTGTGTGGCTGCAGGAAACCCTCTGGAGAGCTGGGAGGTCCAAAGGAAGCATCCAGCAGGCCCAGTGCTGCACCCCACTTTCTGGAATTGCTCAGCAGCCCAGGAGCCTGCACTCTTTGGGGTCTTTTAGGTGTGAAGGCAGAAGGACTATGAGGTGCCAATTATTAGTTTCTGCTTGCTGGCTGTGACCTTTCCTTTGAAACACTGGTGATATGGCCTTGATGTCAGGCAAAGCATCAAGTCTTATTTGAAAGTCCGTTGTGTGATTATGGAAGTTAGTTCACACTTAAATCCAAAGAACTCATGTAGGTGAGGTTAGATATTCTGGCAGCAATCAAACGAGCACAGGAAAATTTCCTGCACCTCTCTGCATGTGCACAGAGGATGGTTTATTTGTATGGCTATAGAAAAGAGGAGTGATGCTGTGGGCTGGATTCCTCTTCTAATGCTAACAGAAAAACTGCATTTAGTGCTGTTGCAAAAAGTGTTTAATTCTGTCCAAGACATGGGCATAGAGAAAATAGTTGACAATCTGCTGGGCAACTCTTAACTTTTATTAAACTTAATCCAGCTGTAAGTTTGGAAAACACTTTGAACTTTCCCTCTGAAGATCTTTGCTGTAAATTTGGGTTTTGGTTTATACTCTTTGCTCCCTCCATCCCCAAGGAAAGAGGGATCCAGTTTTGGCCAAACCATAGGCAGTTGCAGAGCCCTCTCCCAGTGCTGCCAGGGCCTTTGGTGCTCTGTGCCGTGCCATCGGTGGGTGCCAGGCTGTTTCCCATCGGGCAGCAGTGACTAAGCAGCCGGGGGCAGCTGCCTCCAAGGTCCATTCTTCTGTGAGAGATTTATTGCCATGAGCAGAGGCACTGGGATGTGATAATTGCCTTCATTCCCGGACGAAGACCCTGAAGAACAAAAGCCAGTTGCCCGTGAATCCATGGTGTGAGTCAAGCATTCACTTGGAGGGGAGGAGTGAGAACTGTGTGCCTGTTGCTGTAGCAAAAGTGAGAGGGCATTAATCAGAAGAGCTGCTCTGCCCTGTGAGGTGGGGAGCGCTGCTGGACCAAGGAGTTGGCCTGGGCCCTCCAGCCTTCGCGTCCTCCCTGGGGCTGCCGTGGGCCTGGACATGAGGAAAAGCCAGAACCCTGAAACTGCTGGTGAGGAAATTCCACGAGGGACGTGCTGGAGGTGCCCAGCACAGCTCTGTCCAGTTGGACTCTGACTTTCAGCCCTGCCTCTGCTCGCTGTATCACCCAGGGCTTTTCTTTGTCCTCCTGGACCATCTTCTCTAGAGCTGACATTCACCTGCGTTCCTGAGCACACAGACATTAGACTCTTGCTACTGTGAGGAGCCCCAGCAACTCCCCCACCACCCCAATTCTCTGCCAAGACCACGTGCCAGATTTCCTGAGAAGTTTTGTCAGGGACTTCCATGGAGAAGTGATTGCCTGGGCAGAAGATTCCCTGGGCTGTGAGCAGGGGTTGCAGAGCAGGGAGAATTGTGAGTGCTTTGCTGTTAGTGGAGGTGAGGGTGTTGGGAGCAGAGTGTGCTGGTGGAGCCGGCCTGGGATGGGGATAGGGGTGTAGGATAGGAGTGCGGGATTGGGGGTGCGGAAGGGGGGTGCGAGATGGAGATGTGGGATGTGGATGCGGGAGGGTGATGCAGATGGGGATGCAGGTGCCAGAGGCCAGTACCTCCCAGAGGACTCGGAGTCGCCGTCCAAGCACCGCCCGCCCGGCCCCGGTCCCACCGCCCCTCCGGGCCGCCCAGCCCGGCCCCTCCGCGCCCGCGGGGGCGGCCAGGCGGGCCCGGTGCGGGAAACGGCAACGCGTCTGTGCTGGCCGGGCCCGGCGCTGACGGGGCGGGGGAGCCGCGGAGGAGGACCAGAGGAGCGGAGCGGGGCTGCGAGGGGCGAGGAGCCCGGCACGGAGGAAGAGAGGCGGCTGCGGGGTGCGGAGCGGTAGGGAGCGCGGGGTGCGGAGCGGGGGCGCGAAACGGGGCGCGGTAGCCCGTTGTCCGTTGGGGCCGCCTAGACAGCTCCCGTTGCCCGCCCGGCACTCGGGCTTGTCCCGCCGGCGGCTGCGCTGGAGGTACCCCCCTTCCCCGGGCTCCCCGAACGCTGTTGGACGCTGGCTCCCGGCAGAACTCCCCCGCCGCCCTGTTTGTTCTGCCAGGACCTTCTCCAAGTGTCCTGTGGCAGCATCTTCAGGGACTTCCTTGGAGAAGTGATGACTGGGGGCTGCAGCTCTGGAGGGGAGCAGGAGGTTGGGGGTGCCCGTCTGCCAGCACGGTGTCAGGTGCTGTGGGAGCCCATCAGATGAGTGCAGGGCCAAACATGCTGTTCTGTGGTTATAAAGGCACTGCTGAACTTTGGAAGTCTGTTTGAGAACGTATGTAGAGCCTGGGTTTCAGAACCCATCTCCTTAGTCCCTTAGCAGCAAAGTGCTCGAGTGTGTGCTTTTGCTGTGCACACAGGAGAGCCCCATTGAGAGCAGACATTACTCACAGCTGGTGGTGTCAGTGCCAAGAGACAGCTTCTGGTCTTGTTTGCCCTGGAGTTGCCAGTTTCCATGTTTCTATCTTTACCTATCCCTTTCTATGACTTTACTGGATTTTATAGGGCAGTGCACCCAGGCTTCCCCCACCCCGGTGGAGCAGAGGGGCTGTGATGGGCACAGAGTCTCACCACAGAGTCTGGATATTTGGCCCCGTGATGCTGAGCTTTGTGTTCGGACACTGCTTGTGGAGCTGGATTTACTGGTCTGCAGGATCTGCTCTGGTGCTGTGTTCCTGTGGGCTTTAAAAGCAATGGGAAAAGCTGTTTAACTGTTTAACAATGCAATTTATGATGGCTCTTTTATCTAGTTAATGCAGTTAAAGAGGCTCTGCCAACTTGCCTGTCTATTAATATTGCACATCTGTATATGTTTTATGATTAATTTTTCTGTGTCCTGGAAACAAATGTTAAACTGAGACCTTGAGTTCTTTAAGAAGAACTGAGAATTATTTTGACAGGATATTACCCAGGACAGGAATTTCAGAGAGAGTCGTTTTCTCCTTTTTGGTCCAAGACTTTCTGAGCAAAGCAGCCCTGCCTTAGAACTGGCTTTCTGCAGTGCTTCTGTCTCTGCAATGCATCTCTAGAAATGTTCTGTTTATTCTAGCAAAGGGTGAAAACTTTCCAGCTGATCAGCACGTTTAGGAGAGACATGAGACCTGGTTCTTGGTTCTTCAGCTTTCTGGTGAGTTTTACAGTAATTTTTAATAATTTGAGCATTTGAGATAATATTAATGCTTTATATGAATGTTACAAAACATCCTCCCCAACAGGTGGGTATTCTGTCCAGGAGTCTCTTTGCCTTTGCAGCCCTTGCCAAGAACCAGACTTCGAAAGGTTAGTATTTCCCTCAGTCCTTCTGTATGTTTTTACAAGCAATATTCAACACAGAGAAACAACATGTAAAGAAAATTTCTGTCCAGTGGCAGAAAGAAAGGTAAAGAATTTTTTTTCCTGAAACCCTGTTTTGTGCTTGAAATTACATTTGCATAACTAAGTGTGAAATTACTGTCTAAAATCAGGTAAGTGCTGCTCAGCTGCTCTCTCTCTCTGCTGTAACTGCCAACAAACCAGGTTATTGTGCAAATGCAGAGGCTGGTGGGAGCTGGGAAGTGGAGATAAAATGAGAACGTTTGCTTGTACATAACTGCTTTGAACAAGCTACCCTGAGGGCAGTCCCTGGGCGTACCAGGGAGCTTTTTCTTTGGACTGAGCTCGGTTTTGCGTGTCCCACTAGAGTGTGCCCAGCCCCAGCCCTAGGCCCCCGATTCCATTTGTGAACAGACTTACCGCTGTCCCTCTTTTTCAGTCCAATATAATTTGGGCTTTTCTGTCCCACTGAGCATCCTGAGAACTGGGTACAGAAATGAGCTCCTCCAGGGCGCACCAGGCAGTATTTGTAACTGCCTGGGGATGTGGCAGGAGACTGATCCTGTGTGTGCAGGGCACAGAGGCAGGTTGCAGAAGCTTTCTGTTTCTCCACACGGTGTGTCTTTCTCCAGGTTTTGCTCCTGTCACCATTGAGACTTCGAGGCATGTGTACGAATACGTGGCCACCGCTTTGGACTGGTGGCACGCAGACAGGTCCTGTGAACAACGTTTTGCTCAGCTGCTTTTCGAGCCCCAAGAGAGTGAGCGGGGTTCCTTCAGCAAGCTGCTGCAGACCCACCACATCAGAGGTCCTGTCTGGCTAAACGAAAGGGACAGTGTCCTGCACAAACCCAGGTGGAGACGTGAGTACAAGTGGGCTTGGACTGCTTGGAGCTGTGTTCACTGCTGGAAATTTTTCATCCT
Source organism: Nycticryphes semicollaris (assembly GCA_013400055.1). NCBI lineage: Eukaryota > Metazoa > Chordata > Aves > Charadriiformes > Rostratulidae > Nycticryphes > Nycticryphes semicollaris. Next base: position 162,907 of record VXBJ01007377.1, read on the forward strand.
AAAAAATTAATCTGACTGGAAAAGTTAGACCTGTAGTCATAAGCCGGGGCTGGCAGCATGACCAACAGTGATCCCAGCACATCAGCTGAGCACTGGCAAGGTTTTTTAATGCATCACACCAGAAAGGAGTTGCAGAGGGGCTCCTCTGCTCTGTCCCCCTGTACCATCTCCTGCAAAGCAGGCCTGGCTCTGCTCAGCCTGGCCGTTTGTGACCTGTGGGTCCTGCAGAGCAATGGCACTGGAGACAAGACCAGGAGAGTGGGAGTTCCCCAGCAGCAAGGCACCACATGGCAGATGCCTCTGAGGTTTTATTTGGCTCTGTTCTTGGTTGCTATAGCATGGGATACCTGGGAACATGCTGTTCCTTCCATATTCATTGTTTGCAATCCTATTTGCTCGAAAACGAAGTTTCTGGAAATTACACCTGCTGAAATGAGGCACTCTCAGCTTGCCTGGCTCTCTGATTCCCTCCAGGGAGGTGGGGAACAGAAGCCTTCCTGTATCCTTAGCTTAGTGACATGGTTTTTGTGGGTTTGTTCTTTTGATTTTTGGGTTTTTTTTAATCACAGTTAGGTTGATGGTTGGACTAGATGATCTTAAAGGTCCCTTCCGACCTAGACGATTCTATGATTCTCTCCTTACAGGATGTCCTTGCCTGCAGGGTCCACAAGTTCTTAGCTTGAGTGGGAAGCAAATGGAAATTATGGTTTCATCCCTAGTGGCAGATGAACAGGCTTTGGCCCTTGCTTCTTCCTTTATTCTGGCTGAAATTTCTCCTCCTAGGGGACCATATTGTTCCAGTCCTGGTATTTGGAGACAAAACAGACACAAAATACGTGAAGGTGCTCTCTGACTTCCCGTCACTGCCTGCTGTCACAGCCTGTGCCCACCTCCAGTGGGACACCAAGACCCAGGAGATTGCAACCATCTTCTCCTACGCTGTGCCAGCTTTTATTAATGAGTTCCAGCTCCGAGGCTTCGTCGATGATGAAGGCTTTGTTCGATTTGCCCTCATAGTCCATGGGCACCATTCCCCATACCTGCCTGTGTTCCGTGCTGATGGGCAGTGGCATCATTTCTGTGTGACCTGGCAGCAGGAAAATGGGACCTGGGCCATCTATGCTGATGGCAAAAGGAGGGCATCTGCCAGTGGCTTGTGTGCTGCGGGGCCGTCCGCTCCCCAGGCCATCTACGGCCAGGGGACTTTCATAATCGGGCAGGACCAAGATTCCCTGGGTGGCACCTTCAAGGAGAAAGAGTCCTTCAGTGGGAACATCACCGATTTGCACATCTGGCAGAAAGTCCTCAGTGCAGAGCAGATAGAGAAGGTTCGGTCGTGCTGGGTGGTGGAGCAAGAGCTTGTGTTTGGGTGGAGCTCAAACACTCTGGAGGTGGAAAGCACGGTTCAGGAGGTGACNTTCAGTGCAGTTTGTAGAATGATGCTCCTCCGTCAGGATGCAAAGCAGAAGTGCATTCAGGGCTGGGCAGGGCAGTTTACAAGATGTGCTTAAAGGCACATCACTAAACCCTTGGTCATGGAAGACCCCTGCACTGACCCTGGCAAAGACAGCTCATTAAGTGTCCTGGGCTAATTACAGGATTTCTCTTCTATGGAGATAAAAGGCTTATTTGTCAGTGCTGCTGTTTCTTGGGGTTTGCACACCGGGTGCTTGGGTGTTGTGCTGGGAGGAGGGTTCAGTCTCTCAGCCAGGCTGGTGTGACATTACTGATAAATCACAAATTCGGGACCTGGCACTGCCACCTCCTATGAGTCCCTTCTGGAGAGGATTTACTGGGTGGGTCGGGAGCGGTTTCTGAGCCCCATGATGCCTGCTGGGGATGGCAAGTCTCTGGGGGACCTGGGCCTTCTGTTTGTGTGTGTTTCCACAGGGCCTGTCGAGGAATGTCGAGTTTTTGAAGTTGGCAGCAGTGGATTCAGTTACGCATCTTGTTTGCAGTCTTTGCCTTTTATCTGTTGCTACAGAAAGGGTACAGCATCTGTTCTTTATTTATTCATTACTTCCAAGGCATTCACTCCTGGAGGTCCTAGTTAGGATGATGACCAGTGTTGGGGAAGCCTCATTTCTGCTCTGAAGAGGTTGCTTGCAAAACCTGCTGTAGCTGTGACAGTTGCACGCACTCCAGTGGGTTATATTGCAATTCTCCAGTTGAGCAGTGGTTGTACACGTTACGTGGCTTCTGGATGCAATGCTGTAGGGTCCCTCCAGTCCAGGCATCTCCAGACTTGTTGTCCAGGGGGACATGGGGAGGAGACAGAAAAGAAGTGTTAGACTGTCTCTCCAGATGGGATTTTGTACTAGAATTAAAATACAGCTGTTAAGCCTCGTTGTCCTGACTGTCCTACAAACTTACCCACCATCTGAGGACCATTCCCCAGGCTTTGAACATGGCATGTGTTCACCACGCTGCTAGACACCATGCAATGGTTATGCTTGTGTTTTATTCTCAGATGCATACCAGCAACTGAAAAAAGCTCAGATGGAATCCAGCCATTCACTTGTCGGCCGGGTGAACACACTTGCAGAGAGGACTGTGGTGAGTCCTGCAGCCCCAGCAGAAGCAGCAGGAGCTGTTGGTGTGGACTTGCAGGCACCTACTGGTGTTTGAGGTCACTTTGCCAGCAGGTATGCCTGTGGCCTTTTCTGAGCTGCTGTCAGAGAGTGTGGCCAAAACACCTGTAACTTGTGCTGTGATCAGACAAGCTGAGTTTTGCTTCAGGTTGACTCGTCTCACTGAGGCTGAGAGGCTGGACAAGAGAGTTCAAAATGTCAAGGCATATCTCTTGTCCCTAAGATACCTCTGGACTGGCCAACCAAGTGTCCTCTCACCAGCGAGGACATGCAGGGCATTGCCAAGGCATAGCTGATGACCAGGCTGAATCAGGGCTCTGCACTGAACTAAAACATCTTTTCCGTGGCAGATTCCTGAGAATGTCTTCACAAGTGATGTCCAAGACATGAACCTCTCTCTTGCCCTCGGTGCTCTCGATGTCCTGACAACTGTTCTGAGGGAAGCAGAGACACCTGTGCTGGAGTCATCTGACCTTCTTGTGGTGCTTCAGTTACTAAAGCAAGTTTCTGATCTGGAAGTTCAGGAGGAAGAGGATCTAGATATGTTGGAGCAGTTGGGCCAGTATTACGTGGAAGTGATGGAGTTAATCTTGGAAGAGCAGAATATTGAAACATGGTCCTCAGTCAGCCAGGTAATGGTGTCACCAGCAGTCTGGTGAATGTGTGCCACTTCTGCTCATCTAGTGTGTGCAGCTCCTTGGCCTGCTGTATGACTGACCACAGGCTGAGGACTGGCCTTGCATGGTCCATCTAGGTCTCTGGCCATATTCTGGAGCTTGTGAAAATGCTGCAAGCATGGGCATGGAGCCTATTTGCCAGCACAGATAAGGACCAGCTACCTTGCTGTCACCCCATTTGTTGGAGGTGCAAACAAGTTCTTCTGCAAGCAAGTGCAGACAAATGGTGCCTTCCTTGCCAGCCCCTCCAGTGGTTATCTCTGCTCTCTTCAAGCTTCTCCTCTCTGTCAGCCTGGATTTACAGGGCTACACACAGTTTGGAGATTCCCAGTGCTTTGTGGATTCTTTGCTCCCACATCCTGCTGTCTCTGGCAGGGCAATGCCCTTCATTTTATAGTTTGTTGTATTTTCCGTGGGTGGGCTGCCAAGGAGCTATCTGTCATCAGCCCCCATGCTGTTCAAAACACCACCAGGCTTTGTGTGAGGGATTTCCATCATCCCGCCCCCATTTCTCCATTTGCTTCTTCCTTTCTCGCATGGGTCTTTTGTGTCTCTTGTATAGTCTGCACTCTCCACTTGTCTCTGGGAGATGTGTGACAGTGTCTGGCCTGGCCAGCGCTCCAGGAACCAAGCCAGGGACCTTCAGAGATGAAAGGATGCTGAATAGTTCAGTTTACCTCATTGCTTAGAGTTACTTGGGCCTCTGTGGCCACAATTACTCACAGCTTCTCAATAGTGTCATAAAAGCAGCTCTGGCCCAGCATAGCTGGTGCAGCAGATATATCTGCTGAAGGAGAAAGGTTTTGAGTTTGTGTGGTGCTTGTGCTGCCCAACACACGTGGGACACTGAGTAATGGGACCAGTCACCTGCTGCCCTTCCAGCAGTAAGTCTATTTCTCGGTGAAACCTCTTCCAGTAAGAAAGGATGATTGTTCTACAGTTTTCCAAAAGTCAGGAGTCAGGTCTGAAAATCTACTTTCTTTCCAGAAGCTTATTTAATTAATTATTTTCATGCTGTTTTAATGACTTCTAAAGACCAGCAAGTTTCCCTCACTGCCAGTCTTGTCTTTGTTGCTGAAAGAACTGTGAGCATCCTTTATTGAAGAAATCAAAGCAAAGCAAAGCAAAAGCCTTGAGTCCCAACTTCTCTGTTTTTTTCTGCCAAGGAAGCATTTAAGAAAACTTGTGAGCTGTGGGAAGTGTGAGCCAGTAGTGCAGGTGCTGATTTCCTTTGCTCTCTTCATGTTTGCAGGTTATCAGAGGACCCATGGCTGTTGTTGAGCTCTGTGACAGGATGGTGTCACACTTAGCCCCACTGCTGACCGCAGGGAGGACAAAGATCACGATCCAGCATGGGAATGTTGGTGAGCAGCACTGGCAGAGCGCGGGGAAGGACATCTCACCAGGAATCAGCTCAGTCATCCCATCTGCTTCCCACTCCCATTCCTGTCATCTCTCCTCCTTGGGCTCGTCTCTTGCTAGCCCTGTGGCCTTCTCCCTGTTTCCTTTGTGCAGAAGTGTCATAGTGCAGGAGACATCTCTCACACTGTGGGTTGTAAGAGGATTGTAAGAAACCTTTGGGTGCAGGAGACAAACTGAGCCCAAATAGACATGGTTTGCACTGAAAGGGATCTATCTGCTGCTGCTGTGGGTCTTGGCTGAGGTTCCGACGTCGTTGTGGAACTTTGCTGTAGCCATAGCTCTGAAGGAAGGCTGAACCCTTCAATACCTGATTTTACCTTTTCCACAGGGATGGAGGTCAGGAAGCTGGATATGAGTGGGCAGGAGCTGAGCAGTGAGGCATACCTTGTCCAGAGCCCTGAGAAAGGCAAGCACGACCTTATTGAAGTTCCCGCGGAAGAACTGCAAAGGCTGAAAACCAGAGGTAGGTTATGACCCCTGCGCTTCTCTGGGTCCCCCCAGGGCACTTCTGCAGCACCTTCCTCAACGGCAGGAACTCTTTACCCTGCACGCATGCAGCCTGGAGAAGTGTGGGGAGGAGATGCCCATGGTGAAAAGGAGATAGGTTGCAGGGGAGAGATTATCTACAGGTCCTGGACCCTCAGTATCACACCCCCAGATGAGGGCAGTGGTGCTGGAGCAGGGACTGCTCAGAGGTGCCCTGGGTGCTTGCACCCATCCCGCAGTGCTCTCTCTGCCCAGGTCTCCGCAGAGTCATGGTGAAAAACATGTGGTTCGGCTACGGCTCCCTGCAACGCTGCCTTTCTGGAGCTGGTGGCAACACTGTCTTCCAGGATGTGGCTGCCTCCGACAGAGGACAGAAGTGAGTGAAACAGAACCCCCCTTCACCCCAGGTCTGCCCTCTTAGCACCAGGAGAGAATTCATTTCCAAGTCTCCATTGAGTCTCTCAGTGCCTTTGTTTTGGGGTCACCTCCACCCTGCTCCATCCTATCCCCTTTGTCCCTGTCCCTGCTTTCTCCAACATTCATGTGGAGACCAGACAACGGGAAAGGGCTCCTGGGGCAGTACTTTGTGGAGGCAGAGGCTCTGTGCAGTGTGTGCCCCTGTGCCGTGGTGCACCGTGGTGGCTGTTCTGCCTTCCCTGCTTCCTCTGAGGGTACCTGGGGAGGGCTGGAGACAGAGTCTGGGGGTTGCTACAGGGTCTCTGCCAGCTGGGGCAGAAGTAGGAGTGAATCCGTGGATGGGGGCTGTCAGAGTGGGGTGAGAAGCAGAGCCCTGCTCCTGAGGAGCTCTGAACACTAGGTGGGGATGGCAGCCTGCACATCCCGGCGCACTCCGCTCCTTCCCTGTGGCCACTGCTCAGCTGCCAGACACTTAGGATGCTCCAGTGCCTTGTCTGTACCATCACCCCCTGTGGTCCCGGTGCAAGGGGATTGGTGGTGTTTTCTGTTTGCCAGCTAATCTGAGGGGCTTTCTGCCCTGTGCCTTAGCTGATGGCACTGAAGCACTCCAGAAGTGGCTCTGGATCTCTCCAGCTGTCTTGTATAATATGAGGTCCTGTTTTCATGTGGTTCCTGTGCCTGTGAGCAGCGTGCTTTCTCTGGCAGGTACCTGAGCACCACGGTGGGCACTGCTGTCATCTCCTCTGCTCTGCTCAGTGACTACCAGGAGATTAGCACGTCCGTGCGCTACCGCCTGCAGCACCGCATCCAGGTACCCCCAGGCAGGGCTGTGCTCCCCTGCAGCATCACACACAGCCTGACCCCAAGGCTGTGTCTGGTCTTGGCCCAAGAACTCCCAGAGCTCCTGGACTTAGGGGTGTCCCCTGCCCAGGTCTCTCACCTTGACTCCTGTTTTCCCGGGGAGGTGTTTGTTCTGTGCTGACGGACCTTGTTGCAGCCAAGTGAGTGAACTGCATCAGTCCATGTGCGGTACCTGCATCGCTGTGTAATCTCTTCTTCTTCCTCTCTGCCTGCAGGACCTGCCTGATAAGCTGCTGGGGCCCATCTGTGCCTTCTGGAACTTCAGCCTCAGGTGCTTTGTTTCAGTTTGGGTCACACACCCCCACCCCCACCCCACCCCCCAAGATTTGTGAGCTTTTATTTCCACTGGAAAACCAAACACAACTATATAAATGTAATGGTAAGGGCAGGGATCTGTAATTCTTTGCCTGCTTTTCGTGTTGGCATCCTCTGTCTGCTGGAATAGAGCGCTCTCCTGGGAAGATTTCCTTTAGAAAAGTCACTCACAACCAAGTGACCTTTAATGATGTATAAATGGAAAACCCTACTTAATTATGATTGTTGCCTGCAACAATGAAGGGTGGTCCGAGATATATAGCCCAACAGACATGCAGGACTCCCAGCCTCATAAATACTGCCTGGCATTGAGATGTGTTTTTGCTGGATGTCACTGCAGTGAAAGCAGGAAACTGTGATATATTATGGATTGGTAATTAAGTCATTCAAGTGCAAAAAAAATCCTTTAGAGTCCCAGTCTTGTAACTGGCATGGATGGGTTTGGGGAAGGTGGGAAGGGGCTGTTTTTGGAAGCAGCTGGCTTTTGCATGGACAGTTCCACTAGCCCTGCTCTGAGTCTGATCTTCCCTTGATCTCAGCAAATCTGCTGAGACACAGGGTGAGCCAAAGGGAAGTCCAGGTGAAGACCTGTCTCTCTTCCTCTTCTACCTCCTTTCAACTTTGCCTCTTCTGGGAGAATGAAATTCCCTTAACGACTCAGCTTTCTATTGAAGTGGATGGTAATTTCCGCATGTTTTCTCTGGGTGTTTTTTGCTGCATGTTAGCCCAGATGCTGGTGGCATGTGGTCCACCGCTGGCTGCTCTGTGGTGACATCTCTCCTGGACTCCACTGCCTGTTTTTGCAACCACACCACGAATTTTGCTGTCTTGCTGCAGGTGTATGAGATGCAGGTCAGTGAGGAGCCTTTCTCTGCCGCTCTGTGGGGTGGGTGCCAGAACTGCCAGAAGTCTGTGGTTAATCTGGGAGGGGGTTGTGTCTTCTGTTGTTTCATGGATGGAGCAGAGGACCACCAAGGAGGAACTCACACTGCAGACCCTGACTTTTATTGGATGTGGAGTTTCCGTCTGCGCCTTGATAGTTACCTTCATTTTATTCTTGGCAGTTGGGTAAGAAAAGTCCAGACACTCGTAGCCTTCTCTGTATTTTTTGTTTGATATTTTGCTTCAGAACAAGTATCCAGATGAGGTATCCTGTGCCAGTGTGGAGTGATGCAAGCATGTGGAGAGGGCAGGGGGGCTGCACTGGTGGTTGGTAGCAAGCAGAGGGAGGGGAGCAGTTGCTGTTGGCTTGGGAGCGGGGGACATGCTGGTTGTTTCTGTGGAGGTGGTTCTAAGAGCTGTGCACACACCCGAGTCCCTGGGAAGACTTGTATCAATGACCAACAATGTTGACCATAAAAGCTGCTCTGCTGGAGTTAATTTTTATAAAATAAATGGAGCAAGAGCAATCTCCTCAGTTGCCAACCCTTCTGTGTCACTCAGCAAGCACAGAGATCTGCCTGGTGAGCACGGCAGTGGCTCCTCCACCTCCTCCTCCTTATTGCCTGCTCCTTGGAGTACTGGCCAAGCTCTGCACAGCTGTGCCCGAGCACGTCCCTAGTACCAAGTGCTTGCCCAGCAGAGCAGCTCCTTGCCTCTTCTGACTGTCATCTCTGCAGCGAATAGCAGAGATGGCAGGTCACAGCCCAGCAGGGACGCGGGAGGACCTGCACACCCTTTCATTTCACCCATGAGAAGCCTGTTTTAGAGGGAGGTGTCCCTGCCCAGGGCAAGGGGTTGGAACTGGATGATCATTAAGGTCCTTTCCAGCCCAAACCATTCCATGATTCTATGATTTGATCATGGCTGAGGGCTGCCTCTCTCCGTCCTCAGTGTCCCCAAGAGTGAACGAACAACTGTGCACAAGAACCTCATCTTTGCATTAGCTGCTGCAGAAGCTCTGCTTATGTTCAGTGAGTTGGCCAAGAACAACCAGGTAAGCTCACCACAAAGTGGCGTCTGTGGCCAGTAGGACCACATGATGCTCCAGTATCATTGTCAGAGCAAACAGAAGTGTAATCCCTTTTATTAATGCTTCATTAATTACCTGTAACATGCATCTAGGAAAGAATTGTGTCTCTGTTTGGAGATATGCACATATACATCATGCAATCTGTCAGGAAAATTCACCTCTTTTTCCCAACAGTTTGTTTCTCACAAAAAAAATCCTTCAAGAAATCAGTAGTTATAAAAGAGCAACATGCAGTACTGTCCCCTTCTGTGTCCTCTTCCACTTCCCAGGGTTGGACCAAGCAGCTCTGAGATGAGAGAGCTGCAAGGAAAGTCCAAGAACTGCAGGATCTTCTGTGGTTTGCAATGGTCACACAGATGAAATGAGCTGCAGCATCTGGGCTAGTTGTGTGTTGGAATGTTAAGAACTCTTCCTGGGGCTTGTGGATGTTTAAATACATTATTGCACGTTCTGCATCCTAATTTGCAGGTTGCACTCTTCCTTCTGACCACAGACATGCTCAGAAGCTCCCAGAGAACTCCTTCTCCTGAAACGGCATTATTTCTCTTCTCTTCAGGTGCTGTGTTTCACTGTCACTGCCTGCCTTCATCTCTTCTTCATGGCAGCCTTTTCATGGATGCTGGTAGAGGGGCTTCTCCTGTGGAGCAAAGTGGTAGCAGTCAACATGAGTGAAGACAGGAGAATGAAGTTCTACTATCTGACAGGCTGGGGTATCTACAGACTCCTTTGGGCTGGGCACTCAGAAAAATGTGTCCATTTCTTTCTCCAGTAAAAGTTTCAATAGGAGAGATTCCAGAATGTTTGGTTTGATTCCATATGCAAGTTGGGTACCACTGCTCTGCAGAGGCTTTCTTACCTGTATTTGCCAAATTGCCAGCCTTAGACTGTAAGGTAAAAAGCATTCTGGTTATTTTTCTAAAACCAAAAGTTCAATACAAAAAAAAAGCAGAAGAAAGTAAGAAAGTTTATGGTAAGTTCTTGCTCTGGGAGAGCATTACTACAGTCTGATATTAATCAAAATATAAATAAGGTCCAGACTAAGCATCTTTTATTCTGAGTGCACCCATTAGGGACATGGAATTCATTTGAATAAGCTGAGTTTCATATCAAAGGGGAGCCTCTTCAGGTCAGTGCTCCTTGCAAAACACACGCCTAGTTGGACATCAGACAACTGGTTCAAATATTTTGGATTGGTTTATGTCTATGATTGTCCATTTTGTTAAAAAAGCAATCCAAGGAGTAAATTGCTTTGATCAGGACTCAGGACTTGGAATGCTTTATACCTCGGCAAATGATGCTGACAGCGTATAAATCTGGCCTTGTAGAGCTGGGAGAGATTTCAGCCACAGTAAATTGATGTTGCTCGTGGGGTTTCAGAGGGTAAGCTGCCTCATGCTGCAGCGTGTCTGGTCGAGGGGGTTTGAAGCAATTGTCTAGAGCACGGTTGACCTGCATGGGTCATCTCTGCTTTTCCTGGGATTTAATTTGTCCTTTTTTTTTTTTCCACAGGCCTTCCCGTCGTTATTGTGGGCGTCACCCTCGCAACTTCCTTTAACAAGTATGTGGCAGACAACCACTGCTGGCTGAACGTTCAGACCAACGTCATCTGGGCCTTTGTGGGGCCCGTTCTCTTCATCCTGGCAGTAAGTGCCAAAACCTGCCGGGAAGGTGTGATTCCTTCCTGCCTGGTTTTAGGAAGGCGTTGCAGAGTCCAGGGGGTCAGCACTTCTCTAGCTAAGGTGCTTGCTTTGTTATGCTTTGTATAGACTTTCACAACATGATTAAATCTCTTTGACCAAAGCATTTTTTTTAGAGGAAAAGGTACTTTAAGAAAATTTTGCTGACCAGTTCCTGTATTGGCTGTTAAATTAGGAATGTAGATAAATGTGTAGGTTGACTGTGACATTGCTTTACCTAAAGGCCTGATTTTAGTGTGGGAACATCTATGTCCTTGAAGTAGTATCAGTATCATTAGACAATGCGGTAGTAGAAAAAGGTGCAATATTTAAGGGGTCAAGAGTAGACACTCAACGGGGAAGAGATCCCATGGGAGAAGTTTTGAGGTAAGTTTTCTAGATTTCATTCTCCCCAAGTTCTGACATTTAGTTATTGAGTTCCCAGCAGAAAAGTCTCACGCCAGTGGAGCTGAGATAACAGAAGGTGACTGGGTCCGATGTGTCTTCTCTGACAGGTGAACACCTTTGTGCTGTTCCGGGTGGTGATAGTGACTGTGTCCAGTGCTCGCAGGAGATCAAAGATGCTGACACCCAACAGCAGCTTGGAGAACCAGATTGGAGTTCAGCTATGGTGAGCAGGGAAGGGGTTCCCCATCTGTGGCTGCTCTGGGTATGAGACAGTGGAATTACTGTTGAGAGTCTTTGTGTTGGCAAAGTGAAAGACCATGAGTTGGAGGAGTCAGAGCAGAGAGGATTTTCTCCTCCACTGTAACTGCATCACCCAAAGGCAGTCTGTCTGCTGTAATGTCTGTGCTGCTGAGAATCCAAGACAGTACTTTCAGCTTAGGGAACCTGCTGTGGGACTCCCACATCTGCACTCACACTCCTAATTCTCACCACTTTGGGATGGTAGATCCTGGGCAGCTGAAGTCAAAGCAGAAGGAGCTTCTTTCTTTGCAGTTTGAAGGGGCCATAATGGAATTTCTCTCACACCCATCCCATCCTCAGCACTTGTGTGTGCCCCTCAGCTGGATGCCAGTGGTAGAAGGTGCTGGAGTTTTGGCTGTTTGCTGTTATAAAAAGCATTTTCTATATGAGTTCGGGACTTTGTGGATGGAAATTAATGCTGGTGGAGACTTCATACATGGGGAGGAAAGGCAGTGTGGGCATCTGTAATCAGTCGATATAGAGACCTCTAAAAAGCTGCTGCTTGAGTCATTACTTTATCATCCTCTGTGAATCGTTATTGTTGTTAGCTGGCGCCAGATACCCCTGCTAGACACGCATTGTTCCCCTCTATCATAAATAAATTTTCCCAAATTTACAGAAGCACGAAGATAGGGTATTGCTGGAGGGCAGGGTGACATCTATATTCTAATAAAACAAATACTGAAAGCCCTCATTGTAGCAGCAACTGGAGGGAAAATAGCTGTTTTCTCATGGCTAATGACGTCAAAGAGCTTCTTTCTTGCTAACTCTCGGTGATAATTAAAGAGCTGGGCTGGTACATGGGGGCCTGGGAGGTGAAATGTTTGGTTTTTTCCCTCTTAACTATTTTTGTTTGCAAAGGAATTTGTTCCATAGCTACCATCTTGGTGGACACATTGTCTGAAAGGCATGTGCTGGGGGAGGAGGGGTGTCTCCAGCATCTTCTGCAAGATACAGGCCAGGGTGTTCCTAAACCCCTGTAGATCTTCCCAGGGCAGATCCACTCAGTGCTCCATAACCTAGTGCAGATGCCTCAGGAATATCACAGGGAGACCTGGGGCAGGGTTTGCAGAGACACAAAGGGTGCCAGGACACCCTGGGTTCAGGGCAGTGGGGCATGACATGGACCCCCACGGAGAGCTGGTGGCTGGGAGGTGGGTGACAGTGCACAGTGTTTCGGCTTTAAAGTGTGCTCAGGTGACTCTGAGCTCTTCTTTCTGACAGGGCCACAGCCAAGCCTGTCCTGGTGCTGCTGCCTGTGCTGGGGCTGACCTGGGTGTGTGGGGTCCTTGTCCATCTCAGCATCATTTGGGCTTACATTTTCATTGTGCTGAACTCCCTCCAGGTGAGTCCTCTGCTGTGTGGATCCTCACATCACAGCCAAGCAGGTACCTGCCATTTCTTGTGCTTCAATGTACTCTACATGTCCTAGTAGTTGGGGATATTTGTCAGCTCTGAAGCCCAGCCAAGCTTTCCCAAGCCGCTGTGCTGTTTTGTCTGAGGAAGCTGGTTTCATGCTCCTCAGATATGAAATACAGCCCTGGAGACTTCATTCATCTAATGGCCCTTAGATGCACCAGTCTCGAATGTCTTACTGGCCCTGCAGCTCCCAGTGCCTGGGAAGAGCTGCACTGGAATCTGGTGGGGTGCAAGAGTGTTAGGTGGGACAGATTGTGGGCTGGTGACCAGAGCCTTGCACGGGGAGGCTGGAAGTGTGTGTGCTGTTTCTGGCCCTGACTTGCAAGACCTTGGGTGTGTCCTGTCATCTCCTTCAGCCTCTTCATTCCTCTTCAGGCAGCATTATCTGGCTACATTTTTAAGGCTATTTGCTTGTCTTGGCGTCTTCCAGGGCCATGGCTGTGACTACCATGCTTCAGAGTCCTCTTATGAATATGTTAGTATTAATAGGGATCTCCGTGGGGCAGAAAGAGACCCTGGTGTGTAAAGCAATACTTCATATTTACTTCTATGTTTGCTGATTTCATCAAAAGAGTTTAAGCAGCCTGTATGTGGTTAAGACAGCAAAGCAAATTGTATTAGTCACAGCAGCCAGGAGCACTTCGTTCTACACTGAGGTAGGACTGTTCCCAGGACCTCGGGATATCTGAAACTCAGGGACACATGGTGACAATGAGTCCCAGAACATGTGCTCACCACCTGCAATTCAAAGCATCAGCTCCCTTGTTGACAGCAACTTTCCAGACCTGTAGAGAAAGCAGCTGTAGATGGAGCTAGAGAAGCACCAAACACGACTGCTGCTGCCATGGCAGGAGGGGACTGTCCAAGGCGGGAGGTGGAGGTCCTGGAGGAAGGCACCCAGCCAGGGGGAACAGGCAGGGGCTCAGCCCAGCCCCTGGGACTCAGACTACGCCAGGATTGTACCTGGGGGTACCCACACCCCCAGGATTGCGCCTAGGGGTACCCACATGCCCCCAGGGTAGTGCCTGGGGGTACCCACAGATGCAGTCCTGTCACTTTGCACTGTGCATTCACACAATTTTCAGAGCCCCTTGCCCAGTGCATGGGGACAAATCCTACTCCAGGAGATCCAAGTCAAAAGAGCAGTTGAGTACTACCCTCCAGACCATTAGGATCCAAAGAATTCTCCCCACCCCCATCTCCCTTGTTTGTTTTTTTTTCCTTTGGATTCAGTAGGAATTGGCTCCTGCTGTAGCTTTCCCTTATGGAGCAGCAAAGCTCGCAGTGCTTCCCTCTGGCACACTTGGCGGGTTTCAGCCTAGCATTGGCCTGGCTTTCCAAGGGTGAAATGCGGGTGTTATCACCACGTGCACCAGATGGGTGGTTGCTCCAGGGATGTTCTGGCTGTGGCTGGCGTGGGTCCAGCGGCTGGGTGCTGCTCACGCACATCCGTCGGCTCTCAGATGGGGATATTCCAAGGCCAGACAAGGGACGCCTCTCCACATCTCAGCTATTAAGGATATCAGAGGGTGGCAGGCGGCCTGTCCTAACTGTAATTAAATATAGCATTGCTTCTTGCCTCCTTGTGCTATGCTTCAGTTATTGCACAGAAGAGAACTCCAGGCTCAGTGCTGTGATGAGGTGAGCCTATCTCCAGCCCAGCCTACATCCTCTGTGGGTCACTCGGCCTCCATTCATCACTGGTGCCAGCAGAGGGGCTGTGGAATGCTGGCTGTGGCAACATGGATGCTGGGCACATAGGTTTTTTGAGAGACAAGGAATAACTCCTGAAATGAATAAATATGTCCTCTGGCTGATACATCTCCTGAGACTCCCTCTCACAAACTATGACAACATCCACCTTGAGTGAGATAGGAGCTGAGGTGTTTGCTGGATCAGGATTTATTTTCTTCCCTTGCTTTCTAAGTTATTGCTGCTTTTGGTTTTCTTCTTCCTCCTAAAGCTCAGTAGGAGGGGTAGCTACTGTGTGGACAGTCAAGGGTTTACCCATAAGTATGCTGTGCTTGTTTGGCTCTGTGCCTTCATTACCACCTTCGGGTTAACTTGCAGGTTACCCCAGAGGAGGAATGTTGGGAGAAAGCAGGGACAAAGCTGTCCCATTTCAACCCCTTTGCTGACTGTCTTAGGGATCCCCTTGGAATTTCCTTTAAGGCCAGCGTGCTGCTTATGCACAAGTTTTGTTCAGGGAAGCTTTGTGCTTGTTTGTTTGTTTGACTGCTTTCTGTTTATCTGCGGAAACCAAAGTCTGTCTTCAAGGTTACTCTGTGCGTAGACACCAGACATGACAACTCCTTCTCCAGACGGGCAGCACAGAAATTCAGCTGAGTGATGGAGCAGTGCTGTGGCGGTGGTGGCTGCAGTGGCCACAGGCTGGCGAGCAGACACCTTCCCTCCAGCCCAGGATTTCAGAGGCAGCAGCACCAACATCCTGCCAAGCACCCAGTGGTGGGTGGAGGCATTAAGAAATTGTAGGTAGAACCCGCTGGCTTCATTTGAACTTGTAGAGTTGGAGGGATGGTCCTGAGGCTGGCTCAGGGCAGGGACTTGCAGAGCCACTTGCTGGTCTGCAGTGAGAGGGGACCAGGAGATGGTGCTGCTCCCAGCTCTGGGGGGTTTCTGGACAGATGGACACCAGGCAGGAGCATCCATCCTGCTCTGTGGGCCCCAGAATGTGCTGTGCTCTCGTAGAATGGTAGAATGGTTTGGGGTAGAAGGGACCTTAAAGATCATTGATTTTCACCCCCTGCCCTGGGCAGGGACACCTCCCACCAGACCAGGTTGCTCCAAGTGCCGTCCAGCCTGGCCTTGAACCCCTCCAGGGACGGGGCAGCCACAGCTTCTCTGGGCAACCTGGGCCAGGCTCTCACCACCCTCACACCAAAGAATTTCTTCCTGAGATCTCGCTTGTGGCCACCCAGCACCTGTCCTACCATGGGTGGGGAGCTGCTGGGACCGGGACATCAGGAGCCCTGCTGGGAGAAGATGGCATGCAGGCAGGAGCGCAGGCAGGAATGGGCTCCTCCAGAGCAGCATCTCCACTTCCGCCTACTGCTGCAGCTGGGCCTCCTCTCCTTCCTCACTCTCCTCCCAGCCGACCCCGCTGCTCCCCCCTCTCCCCATGCTCATCCAGAATGATTATTTCAAGGAAGACCTGCCTTGGCAGCCCGACCAGAAATCTGGTCTGGGGGAGTGACCAGCATTGCTGGCTGAAGGACAGGTCATGGCATGGCGCCAGGGTACTGCTACCATTACGCCTGCCAAGAGCTCACAGATGAAGAGCGAGGCTCATTGAAGACAAGATGGATTACTCTTCTTGCTGCGGCTGATTTATCTCGCTGCGATAATAAACACCCCACAGATATAACATAAATCTGGTGGACCAGATAGGGCTGCCTTAAGGCCAAAATCGTTGGTCTGGAGCTGTAATTAGCCCCAGGCTGTGAGCCTCCAGGCCCACGGGAAGGGGTGTCCAAATTGGGGCTGAGCAGAGCCCCTGGGTCCATACCCCACTGGACTGGGTCAGAGGGTCCTGCTAATGCTGTAGACTGTCACTGTGTGGGACAGAGGGACTGTCCCTGGCATCATGTGGCACTTGGTCTGTATGAAGCTGCTGAAAGCCCCCCCTGGGGTCGATGCTTGTTGAGAAGGGAGGTCTGCTTCCCAGATCTCATCTTCCCCGGAAATTAATCCCTGGTGGTTTCTATTTCTGAGGTCTGAAGGAGGTGTTTCCTGGGGAATTTTGCACGCAGGAATGAACAGGAGTGCCGGGAGAGCTTTGGTGAGCCAAGCACCCGGTGAGAGATGCTCTCTCCCCCCAAAAATGAAATGAGGGGAGAGGAGAAGGAGGAGGGATTATTGGGGCAGGGGCCATCTCTCCTCTGGACTCTGTGAGAACCTGGTCTCAAGTGTCATCTTAACTAAGGTCCTTCCTGCCCAGCTGTCCCTGCCTGCGCTTTGCCCACTGTCTGTGCCCCTGCCCCTTAGTCCGGATCCTCACCCATTCTAGGGCTCATCAAACCCATTTCCTCCCATGCCAAGTGGCACAAACCAGCCGTATGTCTCTAACCCTGCCTGTGCTCTCTCCTTTTCAGGGCCTGTACATATTCCTGGTCTATGCAATCTATAACAGCGAGGTAAGATATGCCCCTGGCTGGGGCTCAGTCACTCATCACAGTCACCATCTAATGGCAGTTGGGGGGTAACTGGGGTTGTAGTGGGTGCAGCAGGCAGCGTAGCTCTGACTGTGCTTCTGGGACAGCGGTTGCTGGAGGATCTCTTGCTCTACTGGAGCTGCTGTGGCCCCTTCTAATGTCCTTCTTCTGCTCCAGGTGAGGAATGCCATCCAGAGGATGAAGGACAAGAAGAAAGCACTCTCATTCACGGTAAGTTGGAAGGAAGCCCTGCTGTCCCCTTTGTTCATTGTGCACCCACCAGAGGAGGGCCCTAGATGTACGTTTGGACTCCTTTGAGGAGATGATGTTGGAAAGAAAGTTTGTTTTTTGTGTCTTGAATTTTCACTGTCCTGTATCTCTTCCCTGTCAATACAGAACTGCTCTCATCCCATCAACTACTTATCAAGTCCAAGAAACACAGCCTCTTGGGAGACAGGGAAACTGAGTCCTTCTGCAGCTGAAAGTGCCTTGTCAAGCCCTGTGCAGAAAGACCCTCCAGTGAAGAACATCACCAACAAAGGTAAACAGCGTTGCCATTGCTGCTGGGAGCAATGTGATGGGAGGCTGTGTAAAATATGGTAAAATAATTCATTTGCATGCTGTGCTTTTGTGAGCACTCGGGGTCTGGTGCTGCAAATACAGCACAGGATGAAGGATTCCCAGGGAAGCTGGGACCAAAATCTCAGAGGGACCAGGTTTGTGCCTGCAGGCTGGCTGGGTGTGTGCATGGTGGGTCACATCATCAAGTTACACCACATTGCATTCTCTTGAGGCAAGAATCCATGTTTGTGTCTTACAGTGAATTTTCTGGGGAAGGAGAGGCAAAAGTGTCAGTGGGAAATTCAGTTTTTAGCTTATAAAAAAAAGGTGTCGCATGTTCCAGCCAGTTTGTGGGTGCAATTGTGCGGGTAACCTGTTTGGTCCCTTTGCTCCAGTGGGAGATACTTAGGGGACATGGAGTACTGAGTTCTTGGTAAAGTATAATATTTCTACTCCCTAGTCTCCAAACTCATTGTGGTGCTTCACCCCCTAGGAAATTTTGGAGCCAAAATTCCCATGGGGATTTCATCAATTATGTCACCAGAGAGACCGGTATGTAATGTCTTCTGTTATTATTCCACCTTTACCCCTACACAGAGCACAGTGATTATGTAGGAATGGTGCCCAGTGGTTTCACCAAGGGGCTGCGACTGAGGACACCTGGTAGCATTACCAGCTCTGGCACAAATGCAGTGGTTTATGTTCAGCACAGCCCAGAAGCTGCTTGAGTCACTCACCCTGTGTGCAGACTGAGGGTGACACTGACCCCCTCTGTCCCAGGGTGTTACGGAGGTTGCTGAGTGTTGGTGAGGGACCAGGCAGTACATTGGCACCGCATCCACACTCTCCTCCCGAGGGCCAGTCCAACATGTGGCTTGCCTGACAAAACCGAGAAGGTTTTGATGCACATCCTGAAGACTCTGGCTCATTAAGATATGTACTCATTATTAGCATCGTATTGATTTAAGTCATGTAAATCATTTGAGCTGTATGTTTTCATGCCCATAGTGGCCACTCCTGGTGTCATAGCAGGATGGTGTCCAGATGCAGTGGAATGTTTGCTGTCTTCTGTAGGAACATAAGATGGAGAGCAAGGTGGGCTAGTGGGCAGGAGCTCCTGGCCAGTGACCTGCCTTGGCTGTACTGAGGACAGGGCTTGGCTCAGGAGGTGATTGCCAGAGCTGGGCAGGGGCAGGCAGCAGAGGCCAACAGGAGCGAGAGCGTGTTCTGGGGGCAGGGGAGGAGGAGGCCCCAGAATGGCCAATTTCTATGGTGAGAGCTCATCCCTGAGCCAGTGGGGAATCAGCCTTCCTGCCTCCAGGAGGGTGATTAAAGTAGGGGCATATGTGAACAGAAGGACCAGTGAATTTGGGCCAGTAAAGCACCAAGCAGAGGCTGGTAGGGATCAAGGCAGGAGACTTCTCCCAGGGACAACAAATGAGAATCGGGCAACAGGGACTTGCTGTCCCTGTGGTGGGCAAGACGTGTCCCTCCAGGGAGGTCAGGCTGGGTTGTGCTGCTACAAGAGTGCAATGGAGAGCTCAGAGAGGTAGGGCCTAAAGCAGGGAACATTTAAATTTGACTACTCTGGTAGAACTTCCATCTCCCACTATTGAAATGATCATCAGTCCTTGTGCACTTGACATACAAGTGCTGTAATTTCCTCAGAATAAAATCCAACACTACTTTCATATGAGTCTCTCGCTGAAGGATCTCTCTCTCCCTCTCTAATATTTATCCTTTGAAAACCTGTGTCACATAGACAGCTCTTATTTATCCAATAGATAATACTTCTATAGCTGGCATATCGTTTTGAAGCCACTCAATAAAATCCATATTTTCATCTCTCATGATTTATATTGTGGTTAATGCCATTCCTCCCCTCGTGCTGAGCACCCACCGGGATTCATTCACAGGTGATGCTTTTCTCAGCCAGCCAGCTGCTGGCTGTGTAAACGGGGACCAGGGCTAAGCCCCTGGCACCAGATATGAGACATGGGCCACGGGGATTAGCCCAGGGGCCTGAGTTTCCTAAGGCAGGGAGCATTAGGAGGCAGCAGATCCCCTAAATGCCAAGGCCGTGGCATTTCCTTGCAGGCAAAGACAGAAAGCGCTTTCTTCCGTGTGAGGGTCACCGAGGACTTTGCTGGATCTTTGCTGCTTAAACATTGCACTTTCAACATATCTGTTTCCTTTCTAACTAATGAGGATGCAGCAAAAGGCGAAGCTGCTGCTGGTGCCTGCCTGGGGATGAGGGCTCGGCCCTGCTGCCTGTGTGGCGGCAGTGTGAGGGTCCCTTGGCATTGGTGTGGGGGTCTCGAGGGCTACAGGGAGTTTCCATCTGTGCAGCTGAGTCCCAGGGGGTGCTACCCTCCATTGGAGAGGTGCTGCTTCCCCTGCTCCTTCCTTACACAAGTCAGTGCTGTTTTTCCTGCTCCCCTGGTAAATGAGTCACGGCACTCGCTGGAGGAGCGGGGAATTAAGAATGTCACTGGCAGCTGCACAATAGTTTGGATGAAGAGAAGATGCTACTTAAAAACGTTTGAAGACACTTAAGATGACAAAACACTGAGTGAGTGAAGATACAAACACAGACGAGATGTTCTTTGTATTTCAGCTTTTTTAAATGTTGTTTGGTGATAATTGTTGCTGCTGGGCTGGGAGCAGGAATTTCACACCCCACAGGGTATTAACCGTCACTTAGGCACAGGGTGCAGGCTTGTGCATGCTCTTTCCACCACAGCTCAGGGGGAGAAAGGTCTCTCTCTCCTCTTCTCCTGGATTTTCCCGGGGTCTCCAGCATGGTGTCCTGCCCACTGGCTCATCCCAGAGGAAGGGTCTCAGGGAGGGTGTGCGGAGCAGGGCACAGCTCACCACCCCAGCACTGCCAAGAGCTGCAGTGTGTCCAGGGACACCTAGCAAAGTGCTATCCCTTGGGGACCGGGATGAAGGCTCCAGTTCCTGGCCTGTGTGGTGGCTCAGTGGTTGGGTGCTGGGGAAGCCCCGCTGGCCCCAAAGAGGGTGCCTGGGGCAGGGTGTTCATGCAGCAGAGCAATCAGACCTGTGCCTTCTGCTAACAAATGTTCTCCCCTCTTTCAGGCTGTAGAGCTGACAGCATTCAAATCCTCAGGTAACATTTGCCTTCATCATTTTCATTAATTTTTGTTACTGCTGATTCCGGTTTCTGTGGTTGCTTGGCAGGGTGCTGCCCAGAGGGCAGGTGAAAAAATTCACCTTTAGGAAGCATTTTATTTCCAAACTGCTCTGGTGGCTTCAGACCTGGCCAGGCTGTTGGGAGATCCGTGTCCCCCTGAACAGATTGAGGGGGGAGTATGAAGCCCTGGCAGGTATGCCAGTGCTGCCTGCGCTGCCTCTCCGCGGCAGCACCAGTGGCTCAGCCGAGGGTGCCCAAATCACAGCACCCACCTGGCTTCTCCCCAGAAGAAGGCTGCAGCCCCTCTTTAACCACAAAGCTGTGGGTCACAGCCAGCCCTTGGCAAAGGGGGAGGGGGTACCAGCAGGTAACCCCTGCTGAGTGTTCTGCTGTGCACCCCTCGAGGCACACCCTGCTGCTCGGCAAGACCCAGGCAGCTTTCAGGGATGGCAACAGCTTTTTGCCACCATGGGGTATTTTAAACCAGCAGCTGCTGCAGAAAGTGCTGGTGGGTGTTAGAAGTGCCTTGCTCCCAAAGAAGGGGTGTTCCAACAGGGCTGGATTTATGAGCTTAAAAGCAGCCATTTAGCTGCTTCTGTTTCAGGTTGTAGAAAGGCCAATGTCACTATGAAGGTGGGTAGAATTAAAACCAGAAATCCCTCCTAAGCCCCAGACCTCTGCTTGACTGCAGGGCTGGGGGAGGCCGGCCAGCCACAGCTCCCTGCTCCCATCCCAGCTTCCCAGCCTGGCTTTGGGCAAAGCACCAGATCCACCGGGTACAGGTGTAGAATATTTAGCTTTATATTTTTTTTAGCAGCCACTGCTGAGTGCTCCCAGCACTCTCAGTGCAGGCTCTGGATGGGGCCACTCAAGCAGACAGTGCAGTGAAGAAGCACCAGGGATGGCTTGATATTATTTTTTTTCTGCATTGTTACCTTTTCTTTTGTCAAAGGAAGCAGTGCATTAGCAGGTTTCTGATTTTGCTCCACATCAAGTGTCTAAGCAGGGCATGCTTAGACTATTTTCGAGACGATGCCACCCAGAAGCATTGCAGCTTTCCTCCCCACAGTGGACACCTGAGCGAGGCAGGAGCGGTGGCATCCGGGAGTAAATGTGCTGCAGGATTTCGGGTGAGGGAGTGGGGTCTCAGAGGCAGCGAGACCTACACCCGGTACGTGCCTTGAGCTCTGTTCCCACACGCTCTCACCCTCACTTGCTGCTGCACTTTCTAATCCAGCTACATGTCATTAAACTCGGGCTGTGCGAAGAGGCAGGTTTGTTGAGTTTGGTTTTGTTTTCTCGGGTAAGCGCTCAGTAGATTTTTAAAAGCCTGGGTCTGCCCAGGGGACAGCAGGGACGAGGGGCTGGTCTCAGTTCTGCTCCCTTGGGTGCCGGCAGATGCACAAGGGCTGTGGAAGTGGGCTCAGAGCAGTGCAGAGCATGGCCATCCTCTTGGTGAGCACCAAGAGCGGCTCCTCGCACTGCCCGGGGTGAGGGAGCCCTCGCTTGGGCAAGTCCTTCAGCCAGGGGTGAATGAGAAGATCTCCTTGAACCAGAAGAGCACTCCTGTGCACACTTGTGTACATGCAAGCCAGTGTGCGGCGTTGCGCTGGTGCTGGCGACACTGCTCTGCTCCAAGGCACCGGACTCAAAGATGAGTGCTTCCAGCCATTAAAAGAAGGAAAAAAAAAGAAAAAAACAAGATAGTAATGCCCAGCTGTAGTAACACCTGGAAGACCCCAGGGCAGCACAGCGTTGCACAGGATCCCATCTTCATAGATTGTTCGACACAGCAAAATGCTGTGTAGCTCCTGGGGATAAAAACTGCCAGAAGCAAACCATAAACCTGTGTGCTTAGTCATGAACGAGAGACAAATCATTCCAACAGGCGCTGCTCCCCTTCTTCTATGTGTTTTCTCCCATAATAGTTTATTGAAGAGACATATTTTGCCCCAAGCATCTTTATTTGAAGATTTCCAGGCACCTTTAATGAAAATTGGGGTAGTACCAGCAGCAGGCTGGCAGGAGCCCACCCCTCCCGCAGTCCAGGGCTCAAGTGGGTGGGCAGGAGGAGCGCTGTACCCCAGGCACCGGTGGGAGACTCAGGTCTTAATTGACTTGCTCACGGTCTCCCAGGAGAGCTGTGCTGGACCTGGGGTGGGATCCACCTCTCCCTTCCTCCAGCGCCTCAGCCATGCTCCCGTGGGAGCTGCAGGAATCGCGCTGGCTCTGAGTGAGTCCATGAGGAAGGTGGGACATGCAGTGGTGCCTTAACACGTGTGAGGATGAGAGCGGATAAAATGCAGGTAAACACCAGGCCAGTTTGGGAACCACAGAAACAAGGAGCTCTGCTGTGTGGCTGTGGCCAGGAGGCAGTGTGGGCTCCCTCCCCCAACCCCGATTTTAGGGCTCCCCCCACAAGGGCTCAATTCACTCGGGGAGGGTGCCCGTTTCCGCAGTAATGAGCTCCAGCCCAGCTGTACAAAGCTGCGCGATGCAGCGAGTGCACTGCCCAGATTCATTACACCCTTTATGTAAGCAGGGGATGGCTGGGGGTGGGGGGTGGGGGTGTCACATATTTGCACAAACAATAAGTACCGTCTTCCTTGTCTTGGCAAACAAGAGCTCCAAGAGGCCTCCACATCCTCCATCTCTTCAAGTGATGGCTGCTTTGTTTCCCCACGATAATTTCATTATTCTGTTTGAATACATTTATATGTTGCTAAGCCACACATAGCAACATGGATCTTGTCTCCACGGCCCAGCCTTTCTGTGATCAATACCGAGTAATTCTGCAACTCTTGCCGTACCACGTTAAATAGGATTGGTTTAAAAATAATAAGGAAAGTACTGGTCTTTGGGATTCAAAGCCAGGAAAGCACCTGAGTGTCGTGGGCACTTGGAGAAATGCAGAACTCCCCCCCCATGCCGACCCCTGTGGTGGGATCACCACTGCCAGCTGTGCCATGGACCTTCCCAAGGGGCAGAGGTGTCCTATGCCCTGAGGGAAGGAGGTGCAGCCCGTGCGGTGCCAATGCTCTCTGCCACAGCAGCACTGGTATTTCCATTTAAACCTCATTCTTCAGTGCTCTCAGAGCTCAGCGCTCTGCACAGTGGGCTAGTTACTGAGCAGGGGAAGAAGAGGTTTCTCCTCACAGCCACGGCCCCACGCACGGGGGCTGCTTTGGCTCCCTGCCGTAAGGACGGTATTTCAGAGACCCCCCTAAAGGGGCAGAGCCAGGGGGTCCATGGGGTGGCAGAGCCGCACCAGGAACAGCAGGGCTGGCCGTGCTCTGACCTCCATGTTCTGTCCTGTGGCAGGTTTGGGCTGTGCTTTCTTCCAGCATGTTGTGGGACCCCCACCAGTGCACCCCCTGTCCCAGAACCCTGCCCTCCCCTCCCTACCACCGCAGCTCAAACCGTCTCTCTTTTGCTTTAGGTTTCTGAGAATTCTGTGTGATGGGCCCACAACATCGAGACTCTTCCAGCAGCCAGGAGGACATGAGGTCTGAGGAGCTGGCTTCCCTGTGGAGGGCTGTCCTAGCCCAGTCAGAGTTTTAGCCCTGCGCATCTTCCTAGCAGCATGTGTGGACAAAACCAAGGCAGGACTGGGGTGGCATCGGGGTCTCACGGGGCTTTGTCTGCTGCTGAAGACTGACCCGCTCCTCTTCAGAGGCGGGCAACCAACAGGCAAGTATCGTGACTCCTGCCCAGCCTGTGCGCTGGCCCAAGGGTTCCCATGGCTTATGCAGCCTCTGCTGGGGTTGCCAGCCACCCCATGGCACCACCAGCAGCACCTGGCTGCATGTGGTGCCTGTGGAGCTGGTTTAGGTTGGGGGACCTGGGGCAGGCAACGTGGGAGCAAGCCCAGCTTTGCCCATGGTGGCTGTGCTCAGGCCCCAATGCCGGCAAGGGTGGCTACCTTCCCCTGCCCCACGCTGGCCCAGCTCACCGCTCTGCTGGGGACAGGCCACATAGGAAGCAAGTGCACTAGAGCAGACAGTGGCTGGCTTTGAGTCTTTTCTAAAGCAGCTGATTTCAATAGCATCTTTAAGACAAAACTCCCCTCGCCAGCAGTGGTTGCCATCTCTCCCTCTGTTCTGGTTCTCCTGTTACCTCCTACTGTTTAGAGCACATAAACTGAGTTGGTTCTTCTGCTGATTATGATGACAGTAAACGGTGATTTTAAAGGCAATGTCCTCTCCTTGTTGTGATGTATCTGTGGGAATGGTTTCCCGTTTAGGTGCAGCAGCGTGCCGTGGATTTATGTGACTGACCCCAGGGGAGGGTGGTTTGGCCACAGTGCAGGGGACCCGTGTGCTGTCTCCTCCACTGTGCTGCCTTTCCTGGCACAGTGTGTGCTGTCTGGCAGGTATTTATGTGCTGTTGGGACCTGCAGCCCCAGAGCAGCCCCATGCGTGTCAGGAGAGCAGGGTGTGAGTGCAGACCATCGCTCCCGTGGTCAGCGTCAGCCAAGTAGCATCTCCAGGAGCTGGGGTCAGGGAAAGCCAGGGCATAGGGCTCTTCCCAGCAGGGAAATACTGGCAGACAGGGCATCAAACCTACTGCAGAGCTCTGGGCTTGCTCCCTGGGCTTGCTGCCTGCCACAGTGCATGGGTCACTGGGGGCTTTTGGCCATTGTGGCCACCAAGGGCTACATGAAAAATGCTAAGCCTAAGCTAATTGCCCATAAATGTCAGTCCTGAGCTCACTCACAGAACATGCTTGGAGTTGCTGTGGCAATTACCAGCAGCATTTTGAACCACATCCTGAGCCACCAATGCCTTGAATCACACCATGGCATTGACACACACACCCCACAGCCATGGGGACACACCAGGAGAGTCACCTGTGGGACCCGGGGCCAAGCACTACTCTTCCGCGGTGACACCAGGCAGGACATCCCCGCCTGGCCACAGGGAGCCAGAGGAGGATTTGGCACCAACACGGAGGGTTAGAAAGACAGTCAAAAAAGACAAAGTACGCCTTTTTTAATGAACTGCAAAATTTATTACAGTGGTTTGCTCCTGACAAGGAAGTTGGTAACCTCCTGCTTGGGAAGGAAGGGTGGGGAAGGGGAGGGATGAGAGGGAGAAAAGGATGTGAGAGACAGAGAGAGAGACACTTAAGGACACTTTTCATTTGCTGAAAATAAGACATCTTTTACCTCCCAAACCATTTTCTCCAGTTCTTTAAGTTCACAAAAAGAAGGTGAAACCGAACCACAGACTTCAGGAGGAAAAATGCACAAACATGTTGAAAGCAGAGACAAACATGCTCTTCTGCATCTAACAAGCTTCCACGAACTGCATGGCTCCGGGTGCAGTGTCTGCAGCTCCTCAAGGCACCGGCTCTGCGTGGAGCCGCGGCGGTAGATAACAGCCCCCTGGGAACCAGGAGCAAACACCCACCATGGAAAACAAACCCGAACCAACCCCAGCCGTGCTGGAAGAGCCCCAGCAGAGCCAGGGGCTTGGCCGTGGCAGGGCGGCCATGCTGGGCTGCCCAGCAGTGGGGCAGGAGGAGAACATGGCTGAGACCTAGAGAAAGTGGCAGTGAGAGTCCAGTATGTCCCAGCTCAGGGGGGCTGCAGCCCCCCAGTGCTGCTCAGTGGTGTCTGTGAGACCCTGTCCTGTGGTGAGAGAAACGACAGCTCTATGCTTGTGGCTTTGGCACAGCATTTGCTGTCACTAAGGGATACAGCAGAGTGTGACACCGGGCCTGGGGGCTCAGCTCGGCCTGGCATGAAGCACAGGACAATTCTTAGTACTCCTTACCCTTGTGCTGGGCAGGTAAATGCAGGAGGGGGCTGCAAAGACCCCCAGCTCTCCAAGCCCCTGGGCACACGCTGGTGTGGGAGCAGCTCCAGGCTGTTTGCAGTCTGGACCCTGCACCTCCCTCCTGCCCTGCTGTTCTGCCAGCATCACCTGCAGGCAGGAAGGGGACAGGGTCCGTCCCTGTCCCATCTTACCCCTTGGCTGTTCTCCTGGACACGGCTGATGACTGGAGCAAGGCAGAACCTGCCTTGCCTGGGGACACCAACCCAGGGTCACCCTGTCCTTGCACTTCAGGAACCAGCTTGGTTCACGGTGCTGATACTGCCTGGGCACCATGACCTGAAAAGCTTTCCAGCCACAGCAATGTTGTGCTGGCACCAAGGGTGCAGTAGCAGGGCCAGAGGCTCAAAGCATCCTGAGGACAGTCCCTTGCTCCTGGTACTGAATCCCTTAGATCCTTTGCAGCAAAACATTGACATCCTAGAGACGTGCTGACCGCAGACACCTGTGGGCTCTGGTCACTGCAGCTGCCATGGGCTGCAAAACCACGGCTGGTGCCTTCAGCACTGAGAAAAAAAACCTCAGCTGATGGCTCAGCACTGCCTGTCCCTGCCTGCCCTCACTTGGCCAGGGCAGTACCAGGATGCAGAGCAGAGCAACCACGCTGTGGAGACCTAGGAGTGGGGACCCCGGCATGGCTGGATGGGGTCAATATCTTCATCCAGCCCCAGGGTTCTGCTAGCCTCTGCAGAAATCTTCTGCCTCTGTGCTGGTGTCTGGGGACAGCCCAAACACCACAAAACCACACCCCGAGGGGGTTCACCTCACCTCTCCCCTGCCCTGTGCACGAGGGGCCCTGAGACATGGGGCAGGCTTGGGGGAGGGATGGTAAAACTGGAGAAATGGCTGGCTGGGGCAGCAGAAGAGGAGCATAAATAGGAGAAAAGCCAGGACAGGCTTTACCCTTCCTTCATGCCGTAGAGTTGGGTCGGGCAGGCAATGGTTCAAGCACCATGTGTGCAGCGGAGCCGAGGGGCAGCACTGACGGTGGGGCAGTCTGGCAGCCGACCCCAGGGCCCCGCAGCCATCAGGTGTCCTTACTGTGTATTAAAATAAACCATCTGGGACTTTTCCAATAATACAGGTTAAATAGCATCACTGAGACAGGCAGGGTGGAGGGGCAGCGCTGGCCCCCCAGCCCTGGGCAAGCATCCTGCCCCTGCTGCCCCACTGGCAACACTGGGTCCGTGCGGGCGGCCGCACTCAAGTCCGCTTGGCATGCAGCATCTCGATGAGAAGGTTGTTGCAGGGCACCTCCCCGCTCAGGTGCTTGTGGTAGAGGTACTCCTCTGCCTGCATGCTCAGCGCCCGGACCTCCGCCAGCCGCAGCAGCAACTGGCGAAACTTGTCCGTGGAGTGGGGGTAGTGGCAGATGGTGTATTCCAGCAGCGCCGCGTTGGCCTTCTCCTGAGCATCCTTCGCCAGCGCGTGGTTCTCCAGGTACTTCACATCTGCAAGGGAGGAGGAGGATGCTGATAACGGTGCCAAACCCATGCGCCTGCCCCACGCGTGCTGTGCCGGGTGTGCAAAGAGGGACTCACAACCCTGCGTCAATGACGCTTGTGCCCAAAAAAGCAGCACAGAAGGGTTCCTGTGCCCTGTCCCTGCACGGCCATGGGCTCCTCATCCCAGCTCTGCCTCCCATGCTGAAGATGGACCCCCACACACCCCAGCAGCAGGCAGGCTGGTGCCCCACTGCCCTCACTACCCAGGAAGCTGCAAAGCCAAAACGAATTCTCGGCTGCACCCACACACAGGGAGCTGTTACCATCAGCCCCCTTTAATTCCCGAAGGTCGAGGAAGCGGCTGCATTAATTCCTTGATAAACCTGGGCTTTCCAATGTGGCAACCGGGCTCACCAGCCTGGAAACCCTAATCCTCCGGTGCCTCGCCAGGGCTGCAACAGCTCCCCAGTAATCCTGCTGCCAGCTCTGGGTGGGAAGCAGCACAGCAGGCAGTGGCACCAAAGAGCAGGCAAGGGCTGGCAACCAACACGGCACTGCTGCCCTGATGGCAACACTCAGCTGGGGCTTGCACAGCCCCAGGACAGAGATATCCTGCGGACAATCGGTCTGTAACAGCCACAGCAGGAGGGTGACTGCAGGAACAACTCTGGCTGGTGGCTTGGGGTTTCTCCAGGATTTTTTTATTTATTTATTTTACCCTCTAAGGAGTGCCTCAGTGCTTGGGTTGCCACCAGTGCTCCAGGAAGCAAGCACTGATTTTTAATCTGTGCAAAGTGTTGTTAAACCAGCCCTGCATGCAGATTTCAGTGGTTCTAGGGGAATGCTGTTGTGTGCCGCCCCATCAGCCAGCTACAGCCACACACAGCCATGGCATCTCACAGAATGCTACAGGGTTGGCAGGGACCTCTGGAGATCATCCAGTCCAAACCCCCTGCCAAAACAGAGTCACCCAGAGCACGTTGCCCGGAAACATGTGTTTGAATGTCTCCAGAGATGGAGATTCCACCACTTTTCTGGGCACTTCTTGGGTTTGTTTTTTTTTTTTTTTTTGTTTTTGTTTTTTTTTTTTTTTTTGTTTTTGTTTTTTTTTTTTTTTTTGTTTTTGTTTTTTTTTTTTTTTTTCCCCCCCCAGTTCACTCTGGGAACTTCTAGGGCTCCCCCACCCACGAAGTAAAGAAGTTCCTCTTCACACTTAGGTGGAACTTCTTACATTCAAGTTTGTGCCCGTTACTTCTTGTCCTGTCAGCAAATCCCAGCACGGAGCCCGTTTGGGGGGAGTGGATTCACTCAAAATACTGCAGGGCATGGAGGCAGCCAGCAGCACTGCTGCATGGCCAGATTCAGGTCTGTGTGGGAGCCTGGACACATCCCACCCATGGGCTGGGAATGGGGATATCTGAGCATGGGTTCTGTCCAAGGCGGCTGGGAGTTTGGGGTTTATTCCTGGCAGAACCCAGGGAGCAGAGGTGCAGCCGGGGTGGGCCCTGGCAGACACAGCCTCGGCCATGCCTAAGGCACAAAGTGCCATGGGTTGTGCCAAGATGCACTTTATCAGATCACCCTTCCCTTTTCACTCCTGCGGCACATTTGCTCCTATTGTGGCTGCCTCCCTTCTACCCGGGTTGTTGTTATGAAATCTCTTTATCTGCATAAGGTTATTGTGCATGTCATTAAANNNAAAGAAGTTATATTGATAAATGTCAAATCTATCCCCGTAGTTGGCTCAACAATAGCTAGTTCTACTCGATGAACTCACCTGGTTCTCTGAAAGACCCTATTCACTGTTTAATTGAATATTTGAATAATCTTTTCATTCCTGCAAGGAATAAAGAATGTTGTCCAAATAACATTGACTCACTTCATTTAGAGACACTGCAGCAGTTGCAAAGACTGTCCTGTGACAAAGCCTCCCATCACACATACAGATATGCCTGGGATTATTTCTATGCCCTCAAGTGTTCTTCCTATTCACAGCTCCTTTTGTTTGGGAGAAGCTGCTGATAAATTGCAAACGCTTAAGGGAATGTGGGCTATAAAAGCCTCTCTTCCTCCCCTCCCCAAGAGTAGCTGCTTCATGAATGTAAGTCATGAAATCGAATGATAGGTCAATCCATTAAGGCTCTATTAAGCCCTTCTGTAGAACAAAGCTAACCTGTGCCGTCCTCATAAATATTGCTATTTTGAGAAGCCCTAATTTTAATTAAATCTCTTTACCTGCTCAGGAGAGAAATCTATTTAGAACTCAAATGGCAGCTCTTGTGAGTGGGGCTTGGCTTTGATTGTGCTGTGGCAGAGTGGTAAATGTGGAAATTCTCTTGTTAAAGGCAATTACATCCTGCACATAATACACAATCCCATCCTCTACAGCTGAGCCTGCGAAGGGCAAATTACTCCAAGTGAGCTCTGCAATATGGAGAGAAAAAGTTGGATTTGGGGCAAAATGATGTATGGGAAAAATACAGCTATTTGATTCCACACCTTCCTTTAAAGCTGTTGCTCCAGGAAAGCAGAACTGTGGCCGCGATGGGCACAGGGCTGGCTGCACTCCAGGGGGAGGCTGCTCCTGCTCGCCAGAATGGGGGCAGCGGAGGGACATGGGGCAGCGTGGGGGGACCCACAGGTGCTGAGCCCACAGGTCAGCAGTGGGGGAAGGTCCCAGCTCCTTTATTTCCCAGCCCAGGCACTGTTTGTGCCACACCTTATCACTGCTTGAACAGCAAATTGTCATATCTAATTTCTCTGGATTTCAAAACAGCTCTAGAGGAACAGAAAGCTCCGTGAGGAGGTGCTGCAGGTGCAGGAGGGGATGGCAGTGCAGACACTCTCCCTGCCCAGGGCCCCCTGTTAGCAGGAACATGCCCACTGCAAGCCCGAGTCAAACCAGGCTGGCGCTTCAGTGACAGTGATGTACAGCGACACAGACCCTCCCTCAAGCACAAACTACCAAAACACACAGCAGTGCCCATACAGCTCAGAGTGCAGCTCAGAGCCCAAGCAGCAGGAGCCCCCCAGGGTGGGACCCCATGGGTCGAGAAGTGCAAGAACAGACCGAGGCACTGGAACAGGGTGAGGGATGGGTGGGATGGGGATGGAGTGGGGATGGGGATGGTGGGCCCAAAGTTGGCATCACCGTCCCAGCTCGGCACCAGCACCCAGCTGCTGCAGGGACCCAAGCACTAGTTTTCCTGGGGAAATGCCAGTTCCTGTCTGGTCTGGGTGTGTGCAATTACCAGCAGCTGTGGAGGTGTGGGAAGGGAAGCAGCTGCAGTGGCAGAGGTGCGAGCCTGGAGCACAACAGCCAGCTGAGCCCCTCACAGGCTCCGCCACCATCCTCACGCTGGAGGTGAGATCTCCCACCAGGATGGGGCTGAGGAGAAGGTGTCAGCACCAGTAATGAAGGCAGATGGACACCCTGGGTTCCCTGTGGTGCTCAGCACCATGCCCAGCCCCGCCAAGGGCTGGGATCGCTTTGGCGGGACTCCCATGGACATCCCTGCCTTGGGGTGATGCCTGTGGGAAAGGAGGTGCATTCCTGACCGTGGTGGATGTGCAGATGCTCCCCATGGGGACAGTGATGTGGGGGCAGGGCAGGATCGGGGCAGGAGCAGGGCAGAGCCACGCTGCAGCCCCTGGCAGCAGCGTCCACATCTCCCTGGTATTTTGTCTAGGCGAGGTGGGAGGGTGTGAACATGCCGCCATGGCCTGACCGCAGGCTCCAGGGCTGAGCCTAATCAGGACCCTCACACAGCCTCTGCTCTCTGTGGCGGCACAGGCCCTCTGACGCAAATCCCAGGAGATAGGGCTGTCCCTGGCCACAGCCTCTGACAACACGCCTGTTTTGCCGTGGCCATATCAACTGGTTGTTTCCCTGCCCAGTGTGATGGGTTAGTGACCAAAACAGGCTCCTCAGCCACTTGGGAGGCAACGTCCCCCACAGCTGGAGGCAGAGCCCCACAGTAGGAGACATTTCAAAACCCTTAGCAAGGCAGAGCAACCAGCAGGTCCCAGCCCTTGCTCCTGCCTCCTGAATTAAAAGCCTTTTTGTCACCCCTCAGCGCAGCAGCCGGCACGGCTGGACCCTGGGCTGACCCCCTCCAGCTGTGTTCCCACACCCCTGAGACCCCACAGCAGCACAGCCAGGACCCCCGAGCACAGCCACCCCTCATCCCGGTGCCCCCCACAGCAGCACTCACCGAGGCTGAAGAGAATGAGGAACTTGAGGCAGACGAATTCCTGCCGGTCCACCTGGAGCGAGTGCAAGTGAAGGACGAGCTCCTGTGCCCGCAGCACCAACGTGTTGAGGATGGAGCCGGCCTGGGCTGCGATGGTCGACATGTCCACCTGCAGGGACCGGGAAGGTGTCAGCCGTGGTGGCCCTAGCCCTCCCAGACCCACTGCAGGGACCCCACACACGGCAGGAGCCAGGCACCAGCCCAGAGCACTGGCAGAATTAGGGGTGTTAAAGCAAATGCTAACAGGTGAAACCTGATTTCTCCAGCACTGCTTAAAAAAGAGAGGCCTTTTGGCGGGTGCTGGCATTGCTTGCACCTGGATCTCCAAAAACCACACCCAGGGAGGGAAGGAGCCACTTCTCACACCCCGCCTCTGCAAGTACAGGTGTGGCTGTTGCTTTTCCCATGAGAAACATTTTTCTCCAGAGCCAGGAGCTGGATGGGATGGGACCTTCTTCACAAGCAGTCCCATAGTGCAGCAAAACCAACCCGTCCACTCTGAGCTGAGTAGCCCACACTCAACCAGAAGTCTGACACAAATCACCCCCAGCACCCCCTCCAGCCCCACCACCCAGCCCCTGCTACCCACTCCATGGCAGCCACCACGGTCTCCATGGCTGGCACTCACCTCCTGGCCGGTGACGAGCAGCACGCTGTGCTCCTTGCCGTGCTGTAGCTGCCGGTAGACGTGGTCAAACACCAGCAGCTCACTCCAGCAGTTCTGCAACAGCTTCATCTGGTCGCCCACCTGAAACATAGCCAGAGCATTCTGCTGACACCCATAGGGGTGGGAGGAGAGGACAGCAGGATTGGTGCCCACAGCTCTGGTTAGTGTCTGTAGCGCGGTACAGTCACTACCAGCATCCCGTGGCTGGGTTACACCTGCGGGCTCATGTCCCTTGCATACCTTGCACTGCCCTTGCAAGCACCGAGCCCATGCCCAGCAGATGTCCCGTGGGAGGCCAGCCTGAGAGTGGGGTCCCCTTGAGTGGGCAGGAAGACCTGGAGCCCACCCTCATCAAGGGGAACCCCAGGCTGGAGGAAAGGAGACGGGCAGGGAGGCTGGGCAGAGCTGGCTTTGGAGCAGCTCAGCGTGTTTTGGTGACACTTTTTGGCTCTTATCAGCACAGGTTTTCCCCCACCAGGCACAACCTCCCTGAAGAGCACACAGATCTTTAACAAAATGACTGCTGGCCGCATCCCCAGGAGGGAGGGAACGCGCAGCGGCTGCACAAAGGCCCTGTGTCTCCAGGCAGCCCCTCTGGATACTTTAAAATGAAAGAAGATGGTACTCATCCTCTCCGCCCTGCTCGAGCTGGCATGTTTGGGGTGGGGGACACATAGCTGCCACAGAGGCCACAGGGGAGGTGTTGGCTATGGGGCATTGCTGTACCCTGAAGCTGCCAGGTCATCCTCTGCCCACGCACCAACACACGTGTGAACACGTGCACGTTTGCACACGCACTGGTGTGTACGTGCAGGAACAGGTACAAGCGTCCATGCCTGTGACTGTATGTAAGAAGCTCAGCCCAGGCCACAGCCTGCAAGGACCTGCAAAGGTCTGGTGGGAACACCAGTGGGCTGCAGGCAGCGATGGGCAGGATGAGCTGCCAGGGCTCGTCCCCTCATCATCAGCTTCCTCCCCTCAGCACCGCTCTCCACGGGACCCCAACTCCATTCTGCAAAGAGCTGAACCCTCCTCCCCTGTCTGGAGCCCCCCTCTCCTGCAGGGCCGGTGTAGGGAAAAGGGCCAGGGGTTATCAGTAATATTTCCCTGCAGAGCAAATTCAGTGCAGAAGAGCTCTGCAGTGCCATTGTGCTCGCTGCCTTTAATAGCGGGAAGACAGATGCAGTATCACAGAACTGGATAATACCCTCGTTTTGCTGAAGAGGCTGCAATAAACCAGTGCCGGGAGATTGCAAAAGGAATAGAAGTCAGATGAGAAAGAGCTTTATGGTCTCAGAGCCCGACACTCCCTGCGAGCCGCCGGGATTTGTTTCTCAAGTGTGGTGGGTGGTCAGAGCCGGACGCGCAGCGGCGCAGGGAGGGAGATGCAGCACCGAAGGCAGCGATGGTGGCTGGGGTTGTGGCGCCTGCTTCTGCCTGATGGCATGAAACCTGCCTGCCAAGAGGTGCCATGGGGCTGCCAAGGCCAGGCTCGCTGCCACATCACCCAATCCATTGAAGAAGCCACAGTACATGGCCCAGCAGAACAGACCGAGGGGTTTCTGTTCAGCTGCTGAACAAAGAACAGGGAAAAGCTCATTCGGTATCAAAACAAAATGAAAATTTTCTGTATTTGTGATAACCTCTGCCCCAAGGCAAGTGACTGGCTGTAACTGTGGCCAGCCCTCGCTGAGAGCTGGGGTCCCACTCTGGCAGCATGCTGCCAGCCCAGCTGCATGTTCCCGATGGTGCTGAGCTCCTCCGCTCTGGCTGAGTTGTGGCGTTGTTTTGGAAGCTCCTTCCTGTGCCTCATTCCTGAGCAGGATGAGCTCCGGAAGGGACAGACTGAAGGTTTTGCCCTGAAAATGGTTTTAAAAAATTCAGCTTTTCCAAAAAGAAGCATTTCAACTGTTTTGAAATCTTCTTTTCTTCCTTTAAAAATTACTAATAGTCTTCTCCCAAACTCTGCAGGTGGGTTCAGCTCCTTTAGCAGAGCATCTGCCTGCATCCCCTCAGAAGCACATTCCTCCCCTGCCCACACCCACTGATGTGCTGCAGCTTTTCCTGGGATCATCGCACCCAGGAGCCCCATGGCCATGGCATGGCAGAGACATGGTTCAGAGTGTGATGGGGCAAACTAGGGGACTCTGGGGGTTGGGCAGGGCTCAGACACAACTCCAGGGACCCCAGCCCTGCCTGCACCCCAGCACCAGGCTGGGTGTCCCCGTGCCCCAGGCTGGGGTAGCAGTGGGCATCCCCCCTTGGCCCTGCTCTGGGGGTCCTGGCTGGAGACTACCTCCCTTGTGCCCGGTGCCAGCCTGGTCCCCAGGAGGAGAGGGCTGCTAATGGACGGCCACTCAGAGTCAATCAATCCTCCCAGCGAGGCGGCAGGCACACACTCTCGCCTTTAAAAGTTAAGCAAAGGATCTTCCTCTTTTAATGTCAAGGCTTTTCAACTGAGTGCTTTATCAAGGACCTGATGCAAGCTGTCTTTAAGAGGTGATTTTTTTAATTCTTTTTTTTAAAAGCAAGCATTTAACCCATTCACAAAACCTGCAGCGAAATGATCCCTGTGCAGGGAGAGCACTCCTCTGCTGCCCAGTTACCAAGAGCGCCTTGCTGCTGGAGGTCTGTGACCCACAGAAAAATGCATTTCTCAGGGGCAAATGGGCTAGGACCACGGGCTAGAGGGTAGGCAGGGGGTGTGGAGGCATGGATGGCACTGCCCGGGCACAGGGCTGTAAGACCTGTGTGTGGATGTAGTTTTAAACCTCCTGCAACCCTCCCTGTGTGTTTGTAGGCACAACGGGAAGAAACCTCTGGAAGTGCTGGGGCTCCCCAGAATGTGCCCAGGTCACCCCAGCACCTCAGCACCCCAAAGCCAAACCCCCACAGGGGAGACACAGCCCCACTGGACTTGCTGTCTCCTGCCTGGCTGTTCCAGGACAAATCCCCACCTCAGGTACCACCAACTGCCCTCAAGCATCTCTGCAGCAGTGACCCACCTCCAACCTCACTTTGCTGGGAAGCCCTGAGTGGATCCCAGGACATCAATCTCCAGCCTCTCCCCACCTGGTTTCAGCAGACCATGAGTACAAGGAGTGCTCGGATGCCCCTGACCTACCTTCACCCCACGGATGTTCTTGGGTCTCCTCCCACACCACTGGTGCAGGATTTGCCCCAGCAGCTCCCATATGGGTGCAGGGACCACACCAGCACCCTGAGCCATAGCCCGGGCAATTACTGGGTGCGAGCAGGACCTGTCACCTTGGCTACCAGGAACTGTGAAAGTGGATTACCAGCCGCCAGCAACCCACAATCAAAACCCCGCACAAGTCTAAGGTGTTAATGGTCAATGCAGGTCCCCATCCTCCTGCCCAGATATCACCACAATTGGGTATCTTAAAGCAAAAAAACCCACCAAGACCAGGGTGGCTGGGCCAGGGTCCCATCTCACTACTGGCAGAGCACACTGCTGTGCCCAGGCTACCGGTTTTTGCTGGTGCTCACAGGCATCTGGCTGCGGGGCTGCATGAGCATCACGGCTCTGTGTGTGTGCCTCGGCAGCGAGGGCAGGGCTGTGCCAGCTGGGACACCGGCCGGTAGGGAAAGCCATCACTTTTCCCCCAGTGCATCAGATGCTAAACATTGCTGCAGCATCCACAACCAGAAGGAGATTTTAAATCTGCCAAAAACGCTCTGGCTGTTGGCCAGGAGATGGGGTCAAGCTGACCCACGCATGCTAGAGGCAGAGAAGGAATTGACTACAAATGGGCTCCATTGTGGCTCTGAGATCTCTAGTGAGAAGCAAGGGAGAGCAGCCCAGCAGACAGACCCACAGGAACCCCTTGATCCATGGGAACGGCGTGCCCTCAGCATGTGTGTCCCCACCACCACTGGTGCTTGCTCATGGATGGGAGGGTGGTTTGCCCCAGTCCCACAGCAAGAAGGGACTGAGGAGGGGACCAGCATCAATCCACCTCCCCATGGCCGCACTGTGCCCCTCCATCAGCAGCAGGGACCCACCACCCGCCCAGCCCAGCCTTCAGGCTGAAATCACAGCAATTTGTTTAGCATTCCTGGCTGCTCATCCCAATCTAAAGGTCACTGCACCCCTGTGTGCATGATATTTATATGTACATATGGCAGTAACACCTATATAAAGCAGGCTGTGCAAGATAAGTGTATATAAACCAAACCAAGATCAGACACAATGTGAGTGTGTAAGTGTGTGTGTGTATGCACATCTTTCTGGCTGTCTCTCTCCATATATATATAAAAAAATTACATCTGAAAGGACAAAGTTGCCTGAGACTCACGACCCAACAAAATATATTTCACCCCCGGCCCATATTTTTCTTCCTGAAGAGATGCTGCAAATCTTCCCTCAGTCCTGACACATCTCATCTAGACTCAGTTAAAGTTCGTATTTATGGGCGTCAGCGCTGACCTCTTCCACCTCCGCCCGCGCGGCCTCGCGCCGCGGCTGCCTGGCCGGCCCTCGATAAACAAGTGGGCCCCCAAATCCCTCTCTGCTGCGCAGCATTATTAGTCTTGCCTCCGAAGGCCAGCGCAGTCCGTAATTCTCTGTCTGGTGACACGAGATGAACGCCGCGACATCAGTCTCCCCGGCGGATTGGCATGGGGACCCTCGTTTGTCAGTGGCAGACTGACAGAATTACTGGCCCTTAAATGAAACGATATATCTGGGAAGTTAAATCTGTTTTCAATCTGACTGCCCCGCGCCTGCGGGCGGACGTGGCGTGTGAGCCGATGTCAAGAGGCCATTAGCCCACCTCCCCCCTCCTTCCCCAGGCGCAGTGGCAGAGCCGGGGGAGCTCTCCCCAAGGACCGCCACGCTGGCAGGAGAAGATGAAAAAGTGCTGGTCTGCCCCTGGCCCTTGTTGGGCTTCTAGTGTGGGACTGGGAATGGGAATGGGACTTGGAATGGGAACAGGAGTGGGAATGGGAACAGCCCCAGCACAATGATCTTCCAGCCTGGACCCTCAGCCAACAGCCCTTCTCTGTCTGGGGACGGATACTGTCACCATGTGGCTGTTCCCAGGGGATGGAGGTGGCTGCCAGCATCCCCTGCTCCCAAGAGCCTTGAGCACCCAGCAGGGACTGCCTGTGTGAGGCCATCGATCTCCAAGATCGCGATTTTACTCCCTGCTAGTGGGCTTTAGGGTAAAGCCATAAACTCTGCACTAGCAGGAGTTCATTTACCGCCCCAGCAGCCGTTTGCTTTTATGCGCCAGCAGGAGCAGAAGGGGGTTTCAGGAGCCACAGTCCTTCTTCCACTTCCCAACAGCTTCTCCCCACATGCCCAAGGAAAAGCCACCACCTCAGCATCATCCTCAGGGGTGACACATAGAGGGGCCTGGGCACCACAGTCCCATGCCGGGGGCTCAGAGGGAGCTAAGACCAGCGACAACCAGCCTTTCTCACGCTCCCTCTGGAGTCAGGGTGGGACATGATGTCCTGCAGTCCCCAGACCTGCAAGATGCTGGAAATCTGCCCCACATCCCATGTCCTGAGCGCAGCAGGGGATGTGTCCCACTCACGGCAAGTTGTCAATGGCCCTGCCCAGGTGAGACCTCTCCCGCTGCTGTCCCCCCCCCCAGAGCCCCACAGGAGGAGGAGCGCCCGCCAACGCGGATTCACATGGAAACAGCCTATTTTGGTGGCGCAATCAGGCTGACAATGGAGTTACAAGGCTATACAGCAATGCAGCCGGGAGCTGAATTTACACTGTTTACAATATCTCCTGCAAAACAACAACCACCCTGTTCCCAAAATCCAGGCTGGACACTGATACGATTGAAACGAGCCCAACCCACCCCCACAATGCCATTTCCTGACACTGTTCTGGCAGCCGTGGGCTATTTTGAGCCACGAGGCTCTGCCACACTCGGTCCCATGGCACCCTGCAGGGTGGGCAGGGGGAAGAGCCTGGTCCTGTCCTGGGCACAGTCGCCACGGCACTGCAGGAGAAAGGTGATTTTGGGCAGAGCTGGGTAGCTCAGCCTCACAAGCAGAGCATAGAAAAGTACCTGGGTCTCCTGTTGTCTGAGTTTTGACCATGTTGGAAAATTCTCTCTCCCATTCTTGCACTTGCTTGGGATCTTAGATCAGCCCAGGAGATGAACAGGGAACCTCTAAAAGCTTGGCAAGGCTTGCAGCATGGCAGAAACTGTCCCACCCCTGTTAATCCACCCCTTGGCCCCAGTAAATATTTGGGGGGATTTGCTAAATAAGGTGGCCTGTGGAGGACAGGGGTCAGCACCACATCCCCCAGCCTGGCATGTTCACAGGCTGCTGGCAGCAGAAGCAGGTCCAGAGGGGACTTGGTGGTGTCCCCTTGCCCTGACCAGCCCTGTCCCAACTGCCTGGTGCTAATAGGCACCCACCTGACAGCATCGATTTTCCTCCTAAAGACAGAGGAGAGAATTGTCTCAACTATAATTCCTCAACGTTACATTTTTCAATTATATCTTGCGCTTGACACTGCAGTCACTCTGCTGGCGATTGCCTCCACACCTGCCCCCGCCGTGATGAATCTGAAATCATTAGCCCCGCAGCGACAGCAGGAATCGCTCCGGTGTTACAGCCGGGCCCCGGTGCCTCCAGCCCTGCCATGGCAGGGAGCTGGGAGCAGGGCGGGGACACACCAGCAGATCTGGTAGCCCTGGGCTCATGCCCACAGGCGCTGCCCACTCCTCACAGCATTTCAGCTTCCATCCTGCCCATGGCAGCATCCTGTCCTCATAGCATTTCAGCCCAAATCCTACCTGCCTCCCACCACCCGCCCAGAGCAACATCCTTCCCACCCTGCCCGGGTTCCTACCTCCAGCTCCTTGAAGAAGATGCAGCTCCGTGCCCACTCCACAATAGAGAAGAGGGTCTGGTCAGCCATCTTGCACATGAGGCCGAAGGTGCTGAGCTTCTCGTGCCGGCCTTTGCCTTGCTCTTGCTGCAGGCAGGCCAGTATCCGCGCCTTCACCTGAGCCTCATCAGGCTCCAGCTGCAGCAGCTTCAGGATGACCTCGGGGATGTCTGGGGGGGAGCTGCTGGGGTAGGTCTCTGGGTAGATGTAGGCGGGCACGGACTCGTGTGTGTTTGTGTAGTGGTCCGGGTACTCAGACTTGATGGTGCGGTTGGGGAAGGAGGGGTAGTGGTAGCCGGCGAGCGGCGCGTGGCTGGGCACAGTCATTCCCAGGGAGGGTGTCCCGTAGGGGCTGCGCTCATAGTCGACAGGCGTGAGGGCAGCAGGGTTGGGCGGCAAGGTCTTGGACATGGCGTGGATGCTGTGGATGGTGGACAGGCTGTAGTCATTCTGCACCGGGGACATGATCTGAGGCACGGTCTCCAGCTTGAAGCCATTGGCACGGATCAGAGCTTTCTTCTGCTGCTTTAAGGCACGGTCCCGCTTGTACATGGGTCCAAACTTGTTCCTCCCGCCACGCATCCGGTCTGCACGCACGGCTGGGGGCAGAGAGGGCAGGGGCTGCAGTGAACCCACACCAGGGAGACCAGTGCCTCCACGGGGCATGGAAAAAATTATGGTGGGGGGGGATTTGGTGGCCAAACAGGGCTGGTGGACACTGGGGAGACTTTCCCAGAAAGCCACCAGGAGGACTATGGCCCTCCCAGAACAGCCATGCATACCATGGCATGTTTGGGTGCCTGGCCCCAGCTCTTGCCTTGCTGGGCAAGATGGGGTGGGGGATAAAGCAGCTTGCCTCCCTTGTGGGTTGGGGGCACATCCTGGGAAGCCCAGGCAGATGAGGGTCTTGAGAACCACCTTTATTTTTACAGCCCCTGACTCTGCAAACTCCCTGGATTTCCTTGTTTCCACAGAGCCTGGGACCCCACAGCCCACTCAGGGCCCTGGTTTGCCAGCAGCCCAGCTGCACAGGCTTCTTTTCTGCAAATCTCTGCCCCTCTTATGGGCAGCATGGCTGGCAGGCCCATCCGGGCACACTGCACCCTGTGGCAGGGCTGTGCCAGCTTTTGGGCAGGGGGCTGCCTGTCCCTGCTGAGTATCAGCTGTGGCCAAGTGGCTCTGCTGGAGCATCCCACTGCTGGAATCACCCTGACAGCCCCATCACCATCTCCCAGCTGTAGCAAAGCCAATGTTCCTTCCGAACCCCCAAAGAAACCCAAGAATGTGTCAGAGCATGAGGGAGCAGGTGCTTCTCTGCAGCATGAGCTCGTCCCTCCCCACCACCCTGCTGTGCTCCTGGGAATGCTGGCCCGGCCCACCCTTGGAAGAGTCTCAGCTCCCTGGAAGCTGGAAGCTGGGAGCTGGACGGCAGTGCAGAGGGATGGAGGAGAGCATGCACAGCCCACAGATTTAGCATCAAAGGGGAAAAAAACCCAACCCTCTGCTAGTTTTCATCCCCACTGACAGCAGGCAGGTCTTGCTTTTGTGTGTCAGCTGTTACCTCTGCCTCTTTTGCCTACTTATCCCGGGGCCGCTGGAAGCACAGCCAGCCCCCACCCCCGGCGAGCCTGACCACCTCCCAGGCTCTCCCCAGCCAGGCTGGAAGCGCAGGAGCATCGGCCCGGGAGCAGCAGCATTTCCAGGGCGAGCAGGAATGTGCTCCCAGGGGAGCCGCCCTGCACTTCCTCCCTCATTCTGCATTCATGAAAACAGCATCTCGCGTGGAGCAAAGCTGCCAGAGGCATCTTCTGAAGTGGGGGTGCTGTGCTCCCCGCACCCCCCAGCTCCTGAATGCGTGCTCGCATGCTTCTGGGCAACAGACAGCCACCCCGGGGCAGTTCCTAACTTTAGGGTTATAAGGGAGATGGCCAGTCAGCAAGTGTGGGTACCTCTGCTGGGATCCCCCCTAGGCAGACCCTCCCCATGCAGCCTGAGCAGGCACCAGCAGCTCACAGTCTCCGGCTGCACACCCCAGCAATGCCAGAGCACACCGAGACCTCAAATCTCCCACCCACTCAAAGTAGCATGTTTCCACTGCTCGGAGCCAGGCCCAGCAATGCCCAGGTGTCACATCCCAGGCGGACCCCCATGACCCTGGGCACAGGCAGGGACCCCACTGATGCTGCCTGCACCCCCCACACACAGCAGGAGGGTCTCACATCCCAGTCTCACAAATCTTCTGCAGGCGACTGCTAGGACACCTCCTTCCCTCTCCCGTCAGGAACACAAAGGGAGAAAAGGCCTTTTAATTCCCTCCTGCTCTGCTTTTCCTGCCGTTTCTGCCTCACTTGGGATCAGGAACAACTTGCCATTTGCGTGTCCCAGCTGGCTGCTGGGAAGCAACAGATGCACCCCGACCTCTGGGGCAGGGGGGACCAAGTGGAGCCATGCAAGGAGCACCTGCACCCCTGGTAGCCCCCCAGCATCCCCCCAGCAATTCTATCTGCAGGCACCTGTGAGCCATGCACCTAGGGTGCAACCAGCCAATACAGACCCACTCCCTCCACCTTGTCCCCCATTGCTCCCCTGTGTGGACCCCCAGCTGCCCCAGTGCCCCCCAAGCTCTGCCTCCCCTCGCCCACCTCTCCCTGCCCAGACAGGGGCACAGAGGGTGCTTGGGGGTGCAGGCAAGCTTGGGCCAGGGCTGGGCTGCAGCATCCCTTCGGGCACTTTGAGGGGGGGCCTCTGTCAACACTTTGTCCCCAAAATCAGCCATCTCAGGCTCTGCATTTGTCCTGA
The DNA here is from genome assembly GCA_013400055.1 of Nycticryphes semicollaris. NCBI lineage: Eukaryota > Metazoa > Chordata > Aves > Charadriiformes > Rostratulidae > Nycticryphes > Nycticryphes semicollaris. The sequence goes on from VXBJ01007377.1 coordinate 205,225, forward strand.
GGAGCTGGAGGCTCGCCTTTGAAGCGTCACCTCAGACTCCCTGCCCAAAAGTACTAGGATCTGAGGAAAGGTGGGCTTTAGTTTTTTACCACAAAAGAGACAGTCCCATGGGAATATCACCCTCTGCTGGGTGTTCACCCCCACCACCCACCCCCCCCAGCTGCTCTGCTGCAGGACTCGGCTAAGGACTTAACAGCAAGAAAATAAACAAAAATCTTGGCCGCTGCCCTCGTCAGCTATGGCACCAAATGAGCTCCATGGTGAGCCAAAACTACTGAAAATGGACAAAATGAGACTGTGACTGTCCCTTCCCACCAGCCACAAGCACTGCCCCTGCCTGCCTGCCCCCAGACCCCCCATCCCAGTACCCAAACTCTCCTGCAGCACCGGTCAAAACTGACAGAGCACGCATGGATTGATCCAGGGCACCAGTATCTCCAGCCCAGAGAGGAGGACGAAACTGGGATCTGTTTGGAAATGGGGCTGGAAGCCATCCCACGCTGGGAGTTTCGCAGGGGCTGATTTTGCAGCTCGATGTTGTGTCTTACTCCTGCGCCTCTGCTTGCAGGCTCTCACCCGCTGCTGGAAGCGAGCGGCCACTGAGCGAGTACACGCAGTACTTTCTGATTAACCCGCACCCTGCCCTGCAGTCCTGGGCGAGCAAAACCCTGTGCAGCAGCCGCAGCCAGGCGAGGGGACTCAGCCCGGCCAGTGCTGATCTGTCCTCATTCATCCACTGCAAAATGTAAACGATTTCAGGAGAAAACTGGGTTGGGGGGCAACTGACTCGAGGGAGGGGTCTCCTTTCTGCATCTGCTTTTGCTTTGTGGTCCTTTGCCAGTAATCTGTCCCCCCTTCAATCCCACTACCCCGCAAATGTATTTTGTGGGTCCATGATAAACGTTGGAGAAAACACAACACACGACTCAGGGATGTTGGGCCCGACTCTGGTATCTCAATCAGGATTGACTTCTCTGACATGAACGAGGTGGTGGCTGTGGGGGCTGTAATTGCACCCCCCGAGACCCAGACGAGAAATCTGTTACACTAAATGTCACCAAGAGGAAAAATATAATTCGTGGTGGGTCTGCAGCAGTTTTATCGTGAGCCCCATAATTGTTAACGTTTTCCTTAAATCTTGGCTTCTGAATTATGTGCTTAAGGAAAACAATAATTTGTACGCTATTTCCCAACCGTTCTGCCAGCAAAGAAAATCCTGGAAAGTTGAAGCCGCAGCAGCCAAAACCCCCGGGGAAACACAACAAAAACAAAAAAAGGAAAAGCGGGAGGCGACGCGAAAAAACGAATTTTTTTTTAACTTGGGAGGTAAAAACGGAATCGAAGCGGCCGCGGGAATTACCGGCCCGAGGACGCGGCGGGGCGGGCAGCCGCGGCAGCGGGGACAGCGCGACCACCACGGGGACACTGCGCAGCCCCGCGGCCGACCGCTTCGCCGGCCCCGGCCCCCTCCGCGGCCGCGGAGCCCGGCCGTGCCCGCGGGGAACCCTACCTTCCAGGCGCATCCCCACGGTGAGGCACTTCTGGAAGCGGCAGTAGGGGCAGCGCTTGCGCTGGGTCTTGTCGATCTTGCAGTTCTGGCTCTCGGTGCAGGTGTAGTGCTTGTTGTTCTGCACCGTCCGCTTGAAGAAGCCCTGCGGCGGCGGCGGTGGCGGTGGCGGAGATGCGGCGAGCATTGGCACCGGCATCCCGGCATCGACATCCCGACATCGGCATCCCGG